>JAENHJ010000521.1:1200000-1800000 GCA_025330945.1 Mucuna pruriens
GTACAGAAAAATATGAACATTGTGAATATTGTTGAAATAAATATAAGCTTCTAGATGTAGCGTATAGGATAAGAGACAAGAGATAAGATAAACACTATAATAAAACAAATTTTATACTTTAAGATGGTACATCCTTTATTGGACGTTGTCTCGTTCTTATTGGAGAGTGTCTTTTTTGGATGTCATGGTCTTCTTTGGACGCATAGAGTGAACTTATTCAAATAATAAGTTTCTTTTCAATGGACATGTACCAAACTTTAACAATGATGACCTGTTCTTCTAAAACTAAGAAGTGTTAAACATTAGTCATCACTCTTTAGCATAATGTTTGTTATTATCAAAACTCTTAGGTTATTTTAGACACATATGTATTATGTTCCAACACCTAGCACCATGTTGCTTCATTTTACTCCATAGAAGTTTGAATCCTTAAGGTTTCTTGATATACCAAAGTGTTCACAAGTTCAAAGGTCTCATATTCTCCCCCATTTCCTACTTCAAGATGAGTTCTTCCTCTTTATTTCTCCTCTTATACAATTTGAATTCCATCTTTCATTATCTCCTCCTTATTTTCTTTTAAGATCATGATTTTGAGGCAAATGGTAGGTTTGTTGAAGGTGTTGATGGCATTAGCCACTTTCTTAGATATTCTTAAAGAATTAAGTGTAAAGCTTCAATTTTGGTAAGGGGAGATTCTTGGTAAAAGTCCTTAAAGGGTTTCAGACTCTTTATTAAACCCTTTATTTGTGTCTTTGTATTGAAAGTTGTTTTGCGGAACCTTCCTAAGAGTTTTGCCTTTGTATGTTGATATAAGAGTTTTGCCTTTGTATGTTGATATGTGAGTAGTGAAAAATATGTTCTTGCTGGGGAAAGTTTGTTTCTTCTCAATATTCATAAAATATTCCCTCTATTTTTTTATGTTTTTGTTATATGTATTTGATTGAATAAATGCATGCGTTCCTATGGTATGTTATGATGAATAGTTGATTTGGTACTGATTCTTGATAGTTTGGACCTAAAATGCCCCGAGCTTTAAACTTTCATAAGACTTGAAATACAAAAATAAAACTTTGGACATGTAATGCCCAACATATACCCTTTAATATTAGATTTTTTTTAGTTCAAATACTAATGATGGACTTAAGACCATAATCAAGTTATTAGTAGAGCTAAATTAAGTTCTAAGCAAAAATATTACTTAGAAATATGATTTTTAAGAAAATGATTGCTAAAAAATTTACTAAACCTTATTGTAGCTTGTTTAAGTCTTTAGTAATTATTAATATGCATAGAAGTTCTCATTTATGATTAAATTAAAGTCAATTAGAACCATTATGATTGGCCTAGTATTGAAGGGTTTGAGGTAGTATGCACAAGGATTTAGAAGTAGTATGCATAAGGATTTAGGTTCTAACCTTGTTGCCATTATTGTATTTCCTTAATTTACAAAAAAATTAAATCAATTAAATACATAAATATGCTTAGGATTTAAATAAATTAATTGTACAAAATAAGGCATTATACTTAAATAAATATGCTTAACATTTGTTTGGAGTAGTTCTGAGTTTTTTGTTCTCAAATGCAGTTTTTAAAACAAAACGTTTAGGTTAAAATGCAACTAAAATAATTTTACATCCATTTTCAAAACTAAGAAAAAAATTGTAGATTTAATTTTTATGTTTAAGAAAACACACCATCACTACATTTGAGAATGACCCTTCCTACCGCCATTACTAATATAACTATCACCGTGGTCATCCTTAGCACCGTTGACATTATTACCACTACTATTGTTGTTACTTCAGCTACTATCGACACCATTACCATCACCTATTGGTGACAAACATATGAATTGGATAAATTTTTATGTGGATTATAATGTATGGATAAAAGCAATCCATTTATATCCATTAAATTTAAAAAAAAATCAAATTCATCCATGATTTATTTAAAAAAATTCAATACAATCTATCAATTAAAATTTTTTTATGGATGGATTGGATGGATATCCAATCCATCAATAAAATCATTTTTAAAAATTAAAACAATTATAATTATCTCAAAAATATTTTTTCGATCAAGACTTGGCTATAAAAGTTAATTGGTCGAGTTTCAACCAAAAACATTTCAACTCAGTTTCAATTGACAAATCTTCAATCAAGTCTAGATCAAAAAGTCTTCAATCAGGACTGGACCAAAGAGTCATAGATCGGGCTTGGATCTAAAATTCTTTTGAAGACTTGGCTAAAAAATATTCGACCACGACTTGATCAAAAATCTTCAGTCCAACCTCCGCAAAAATATCTTTAGTTAGGAGTCGACTAAAAAATCATCAATGCCACCTTAGGTAAATATTCTTTAGTCTGGCTTCGACCGAAAAATCATTGGTCAAAACTTGACCAAAAATCTTCAGACAGACCTTGACTAAAAAAACTTCGATTAGGCCTCAACCAAAGAATCTTTGACAAAACTTGGCCAAACAAACCTTTGGATAAGCCTTAGCAAAAAGAAAATCTTCAATTAGGCCTAGACCAAAAAATCTTCAATTGTGCCTCGACCAAAAATTCTGTAGCTGAGCTTTGGCCAAAAAAAATCTTTGGATGGGCAGCCAAAAAACCTTTGATTGGACCTTAACTGAAAAATCTTTGAAAAATCTTTGAAAAATCTTTGAAAAATCTTTGGCCAAGACTTGGCTAAAAAATTTTTTATTAAGCTTCGACCGAGACTTAACTAAAAGATCTTCAATCGAGATTCAACTAAAAAATCTTTAGCCAAGCCTCGATGGAATAATTCTCGGTTCGAACTCGGCCAAAATTCTTCGGTTTATCTTCATCCAAAATATTTTTTTATCCAACGAAATTATTTTTTTATATAATGCAATCCAATAGATTTTAAAAAATAGTTGATCGATCACTGACCATCAAAAAAATTAAATGGATGGATTTAATTCAATCCATCAATTTTTTTTTTGTAATAGATGAATTTAGTGGTGGCTAGATTGGATGGATGACAGATAAATAAATTATTTTGTCACCCTTACCACCACCATACTAATACACCTTTAAAGTAATTATATATTATCAGTGTAAGTTTTTATGTTGGAGCACAATATTTTAAAGCATCTAAACCTTTACTTGTTTTAATGATAAAAAATATTAAATCTTTACTTGTTTTAATGATAAAAAATATTACAAGTTAAGAGTGACAACTAATCTTTTGATTAAGTTTACAACTTTTGAAGAAGAACTCAATTCATTAGAAGCATGAACAAGTTTTATATATATTTGGAAATCATCTAAACATATGTCTTATGGAAGATCATCTATAAAAGTTGAGACTTCCCATAAACGCAAGAGTGTCCATAAATGTTCTTATGTTCATATTAGTTAGAAGCATGAACAAGTCTTATGGAAGATCATCTATAAAAGTTGAGACCACCCATAAACGCAAGAGTGTCCATAAATGTTCTTATGTTCTTATTAGTTATACGTCTCTCTTGAGATTTGTGCTTTCACTTATATACTTCATGGTATATGTGTGTATTAACATTTATTTCTTGCATAGTATATATTGTCTTAATTACTTTGTTTTTCAGGAAAGAAACCATACTTCTTTAAGCTTTGAAAAACAAGTCAATTTTGATAGTCTAGTGCACTAATAAAGAAATCCACAAAGATAGTAACAAGCAAAATGAACCATTTATATGCATTCTTCCTAACTTATCACGTTTAAGGAAAGAATCTACAACAACTCTGTTACACTTTTCTCTCTCATCATAACAAGACGAACCTTGTCAGAGTTTTCTTTTGCTGAAAACATCTTAAGCATTTATTGTCATGATATCTTTTTTCTCAGAAAGCTAACAATGATTATATTTTCAAAGTCTATATATTCATCCTCAAAGAAGACAAGAAACAAGAACGAGAACATGAAATAGAATCATTTACAAACAAATCTCTCTAGTGCTTTTTTACATTTTGGACTATTTTTTGAAAATCTTGTAAACACTTTATGTGCCTTAAGCTTTAACCTTATCTTGTAAATTGCTTTGTTCACACAAAGTTAAAGTTGTGCCTAAACACTGTATGCTTACATGAGTTATCTCTTTATAAAACTTTTTTTTATCTTGTGTGATTGCCTAAAAAAACTAAGTATTAAAGAATACTATATTACTTATAATCTAGGTTGTAGATTACAAATATATAGAGTCTAAATAGGTCAAGAATACTTGTTGTAAATCAATTAGACTGAGTAAAAAATCCTCCAATGGAATAGACTGAACATAACTTTAAGTTGTAGAATGAACCAGGATAAACAACTTGTGTTACATCCAATTCAGTCCTCCTTTTTTATCTTGTTTACTTTGTTTTACTATATCAATAAATTAAAAATATATTTAATATAATTTTTAAGATAAAATTATTAAACTTAACAAATTTATCGTATACCATAATTTATAATTGAAAAATTTTGTAATATGCGATGCACATTCTGTTTACTCTAACGAAAAACAAAAACATATCAAGGTATCTTTTGACATCATATAATGTTGAGTACTTTTGCTCGTCAATGGTGTCAAATGCATATCTTCACCTTAAAGCATGTACGTGGGCCAGTTGCCAAAAGTAAGCCACCAACTTAATTAAGGTGATTAAATTCCTCTTTCTCATCCAACTGATGGAGCAATGATGGTTTCCACTTCCCAAGTCCTTTCTCTTCTCAACATGCATGTCCCACACCACACCCCCATTAATCCATTTTACTCCCTCACTATAGATGTCATGGAAGCAGAATCTTTGGCAAATGAAGGGTCGGCGTGGAAAAAGTGTGAGACAACATAAACGGTGGTCCAAATTACATTGAAGGAATGAAGTACGTTTAGCCACCTTTGAGGACTTGTGGTGCTCCTAATGAAAAGCCATACTGATTTCCTTACCAACTCGGAAAACAGAAATTAAAAGGGTTTCTCCCTAGATTTGTTGAAATTTTAGTTTTATTGCATTAATTTGCCAGTTTGTGTTTAGTGGTGCTAATTTACAAATCTATATGAGCTTCGAAAAAGAAAGAAGGTGCTAATAAAATTGCCTAAGAAATTGATTACAGAATTAGAAATATCATTTTATATTAAAAAAATATAATATTTAATATTATTAATTTGTTTTTAATTATCTTAATTTTTAATAAAAATTATTTTTTTCAACTTATGCTTTTAAGACACTTGATAATGAAATCCTCTAAGAAATTTAAGACATTTTTAATGTGAGAATTTTTAGAGGACAAAGTATAATAATAATTATTAATAAAAAATTAATAATTAATTTAAATTTTATCATAATTTTTAATTATTAATTTTCTAATAAACTATTGTTATTTTGTTTATTTTCGAAAATGTATCTCTTTCATTTTAAAGTAGCTAAATCCAATAGTATTAATTCAACCACGGACACGAGTATTAATTTATTAAACAACATCGACTACTAGAAAATTTAAAATTTATTACCAAATAATTTTATGGCAAATTTTAAAATCAATAGTTATTTTTTAGTTAATTTCTAGTAAAAATAATAAATTATTATAATATTAATGGTAGCATAAAATAAGTAGCAAATTAGCTAAGAAAATAATCTTAGTTAATTTATAGTAAATTTTTAAAATTTGTAGTTATTTTCTAACTAATTTGTAATAATAAGAAGTGTAAATGAATATAACTTGAATTTAGTTAGAAAAAATAATGTTCTAATTAATTAATAGTTAATTAGTTAAGCTTTAACTACTCATTTAAATGATAGCTAAAATTAATAACAAAATAAAAAAAAATCTTGTACTGATATTGAAACGGGAGATTTCGAAAAATTACAAGCACACACTATAAATTTTAAAAATATTCTTTAAATTTTGAATAACATATGAAGACAAAGTATGGAAAATATAATATATGGGTCAATCTAATGTCGAGTAAGGTCTACAGTAAATTTTGAGAAAAAAAAACTTTAACTAATATTATAAAAACTAATATTACTAATAATATAAAAATTAATATTACTAATAACTTTTTTTTTATCGACATAAAACTACTTGAGTTTCGGTTGATTTACTTTGAGCCAGCATAATATTACTCGTGTATTTTTTTTATGTGAACAATTTTTTTAAACAATGCAACTACCTTCATTAAGAGAAGAATTATGTCAATATGTATACTTCCAAGTCTTAGTTAAGAAGGTCAAGTTGGGCTATCCAATCGATCGGTTATGTAGTCTCAGCTCTAAATTAGGTTGAACAAGTTCTGTAAAATATTTAATGCTAACTTTAATGGGTGAAATTTGAACATGTAATCTAAGAACAAATTTAGGTAAGATAAATTACGATTACACCAAATCTATATTTTAGTTATAATATTTCTATGATATACATAGAGAAGACATATTAAAAGAAAAAACTTCTTATTGTAAGAGTAAAAAATAAATACAAATAATTAAATCTTATTATGAATTATAAATATTAAAACATTAAAATCATTTTTTTAAGTTACTCAACTTTAAATGAATTTTAATCTTAATAATCTATATATAGTTTCATTCGTATATTTCAACCGGCTTAACCATAGACTCACTCACCCATTTATTGATTCAATACTCCTACTAATTTGGTGATTGACCCAAGTTTAATAATACTCATAAAGGCACACTTACACAGTTTCTTTTAATTTCATTTTACAAAAATATTGATTTTAATATCATTATGTTATCAAATAACTACAACTTAAATAGTTACAAACAATATTTAACTAAGTAAATAATGATATTGACCATTATATATCATTAGTAGTGCAATGGTTTGACTTGCTGAAAGTCTACTAGTAGAAAATTTAAAATTTGCTATTAAATAATTTTGTGACTAATTTTAAAATCAATAATTATTTTATAACTAATTTCTGGTAAAAATAATTAACTACAAAATTACTATAATATTAATGGTAACATGAAATAAGTATAAAATTAGTTAAAAAAATAATTTTAATTAATTTGTAGTAATAAAAAATATAAATAAATATAACTTAAATTTAACTAGAAAAATAATATTCTAATTAATTAATAGTTAATTAATTAGGATTTAGCTACTAATTTGAATGATAGCTAAAATTAATAGCAAAATCAAAATAATCTTGTAGTGATCATCCAAAGTGATCATAGTAAGTATATATTTGGCAAGCAGTTTTATTTAATTTTAACTTTCATTACTACTTGAAAATTTTGTTTAATTTTATTAATTTGGTAAATAAAATTTTATAGTAACTAGTAGCAATTTTTTATATAAATTACTTTAAATAAAACTTTTTAAAAATCGTTACTTTTAACTTTTTATACTTTTATTTTAAAAATATTTATTAATTTTATTATTATTGGTTTATCTAAAGAATATTTTATTATATTTTTTTACTTCTCTTCTTTTCCCACTATTTTTCTTTTTATATATATATATAAAAAAATAAGGACAAAGCCCGTCAAAAGAAAACAAGAAAACTACACGGAGATTAGAAACCCCAAAAGAGTTCAAAGGAAACATACATGTCACCATGCATGAACATGTCCATGCCAACTAAAATTTTCATGAAAACCATCGTTTTCAGAGAAGACATTTTAACTATTACAATAAACAAAATATAATGAAAATATAACATTCATTTAAGTGTATTTTAATTTATTTTATTTTATTTTAAACTTAATTAAAAATATTTTAAGATACAATATAAGATTAATAGTAGATTGTATAATATAAAAAATATAACAATTAAAACTAAAAATTACAATAGAACAATCTATTTATAAATAAAAGGTTACAAGAGTTTAAAATTAATTAAAAAAACTAAAATTATAAGCTAGCTAATCTATTAAATATTTTATAAAATATCATATAAGCTAGTTTATTTCTATCTTTTTATATTTATTAACTACTTCAATATATAATTTTATTAAATACTTATTATTTAATAAACTAGCTGTTGAGTGATTAGCTAACATTTTATTTTTAAGGTAGTTTTTTTTAGTTACTTTTATTAAACAAGCCTAAGACTCTTAAATTAAATATTAAAATTCCTTCTCCTTAGAATATCTCCAAGAAGAAACTTATCTTACTTTCACGATTAAGCACGGGGTAGTTTAATTTATATTCATTGTTGGAGGCAACACATAATCCCAGAGTAAGATATAGTATTTGAATTGAGCAGCCATTCCTTGTTACCCCCAAGAAAAGGCAAAGTAAAGAGGACTAAGGTTGAAAATTTGAAAAAAAAAAAAAAAAAAAAAAAGAAGAGAAATAGAAATATATTATTTAACACATTTCTTTTAATATATTATTTATTATTAGTTAGAATTTAAAATATTAAAATTACGAGTAAAACTCATTAAATAAAAAAATGATATTTACAAAATTTTATGATTTCAAAAAATTTCAGTCTAATAATAAAAAAAAATATGTTAAAAAATGTTTTGATAGAATTTTAAAAAAAAATGGCATAGTAGAGTCACTATCAGGCAACCATGATCCAGCCATCACAGCAGTCTTAGATGTGCCTCCACTGGAAGCCCTCTATGTTTCCACCATAGCGTTAGGATGGTTGAAACTTGAAAGAAAAAACTCAAAATATTTTTGAATGCTGAAGGTCTTATATACAAGAACTATACCCATAAAATTAAGGACAGAAAAACTAACTAAACAGAGACAGAAAACTAGCTAAAAATCTAACAAACACTGGGAACAAAACAAAATTAACTGGGCTTTATGTCTAAAAATCAGCCATCGCACATGGAAGAGGCAGAAGGGAAGAAAGGATGAGAGGGAGAAATTTGGAAAGGAAGAAAGGATGAGAGGGAGAAATTATCATGATCTCAACTCTGCGATTATTAGGTGGTCCAATAATAATTTAATAAAAAAAATTTAATTTTGATACTATTTTAAGAACGTAGATTTAGGTTTAATTGATCTCTATAAATTTAATTTATAAGTTAATAATTATCTCTTATTTATAAATTATATTTAGGTTATTTCATTAATCAATGTGAAATCTATAATAAATATATAATTAATAGTTATAATTCTTTATTGTAGATTGAAATATTTAAATGTGTTGTATAAACATTGATCTATATCATAAACACATGATAATTCGAGACAAAGCGGATAAACGAGTCAAGTTAAGTTGAACCAAACGCTTAAAAGATTAAGTTTATCTTGTAAAAATATGAGTTGTTCAAGTTTGACTCATTTATTTAAATGAGTGTAACTGAAAGTTTGAACTTAGATTTTTTTTTTAAAAAAAAAAAAGTTGAATTTAACTTATTTAATTTATTTATAACATATTGTTTTTTATTTTTATAAAAATAATTAAAAAATCAACTTTATAAACTTTGTATTTAATAAACATTTTAATACTACATAATAATTTATAAATAAAAATATGCACTCATCATGTAGTAGGTAGAATTCAAAAATTTTAAACTATTACATTTTCATGATTCAATAAATAAAATGTTTAAATAAACCAGAATGCAAAATATGCTTAAGTCAAGAATAATTATTGTGGTAAAATTTGCAAATGTATTAGAGATGAATAAAACAAGTTGAAAGAGAAAGTATTGAACTTAAAGTAATTGGTGATCTTATTCATAAATATATATGTGATGACGGAGAAACCCAATATCATGAAATACTATATAATATAATTTGAGAAAAATACAAAATTATATAATCCCTAAATTGTTGTGTAACCTAATATTGTTAGGTGTTTTGGTAGATGTTTTACTTATGTAATAGTTTTTGCATAATTTTTAGTAATTTTTAATTAATAAAAAATGGATTATATTTCAATTATTTTAATATATTTTTTATTAAAAAATAATTTAAGATAAATTTGTTATAATTTAAATATAATATATATTTTTGGTTGTCTCAAAATTGACATTTTAAAAAGAATGTTGATGAGATTATAAAGATACGTGAAATAATTTTCTAGACTTACTTTTTTGCAATATATATATATACATATCATGATGAAACACAGGGTTAATGATTGTAAATTTTTTTTTTCTCTTGATTTTTAAAATCTTCACATTTCGCCACTATGTTTTTTACCAAATAATTGTAAACTAACTTAATAGAGTTAAATTGAGAGATAAAAATTTAAGTATTTGAAAAAATATAAAAATAAAAAGGTTAGATTTTTAAAAGTGAAGGACAAAATTAACTATTGACAATTTTATAAAGAGAAAAAACATCATTTAACCCTAAAATATGTATATAATAATTATTAAAAATAAAGTTTTTTTGTTTTTATAATCACAAGAGTAAACGCCAAAGGCGCAAACTAGGCAACTTTATTGAAAGTAGAGTTAGCTAACTTTATTCCCTAAGATATAGTTGGCGTAGCTCTAACAAGCATCTGCCATTTGGTAATGGCTAGAAATTTCCCTTTCCTTTGAGCATACTTACTACCCAATTTACGTGAAGTCATGCATCTGTATTTTTTTTTTTTTTTAACCTTTTATAATTAAGTGATATCCAGATGTGATACTCTTGATTAGTGGGCCCGACTAAAGGTGAGCTTTGTCCAACTCATCTGGTTAATATGGTCATCTAAGGGTTTTAAAATTAAATATCTTGATAATTTCAAATCGTTCTAACTAGTATCATATATTCTTTTTAAAATATTTTTAATGTATTAATAATATTTTTTAACTTAATAAATATGATTTTATATAATATAATATTATAATTATAATTATATTTTATTTTAAAATATATTTTATAAAATATACTTAATTTCAGTTTTATATTTTTTATATTCTACGATTTAACTATTTATAATATTATGATTGATACGTTGACTCGATCATATCTTATATTTTTCCGATTATTGATAAGTAATTGAGTTAAAGTTTGAATAAATTATCGATCAAAATTTCAAGTTTAGTTAGAACAAAGATAAATCCAACCTAATTCATCTGATACACATTCCTAGGCCTAACTAATTTTTTTTCGTACTTGGTCGACCACTAAACAGTAAAAAAACTCTTGAATATTATGATTCTTCATGAACGATAATCCATCACAAGATCTTAATTATAAAATGAAAGTAAGTTAAAGAATGAATGTATCTAAGGAATGAAAATATTAAACCATTCACATCTAATCATTAGGGGTAATCACAATAATCAATTATAGAACATTTAACCATGATCGTGTTTAATCAATTTTATAATAACAAATTAATTAAATTTGATTCTAAAATTTAACTATTTTATTTTTTAACTTAAAATTTGGTTAGTTATTTTTTAAAAAATTGTTGGATATGGTTAAATATCTATTTCATAATCGATTATAGACACTTAAAATCCTTTATCATTTCTCAATTCTCTTTGGCCACAATATCTTCTTGTCAACCTTGGTCAGGGCATTTCGACTCGACTATGGCCAAAACATCTTTAGTGTCAGCCTCAACCAAGACATCTTCAGCTTAGCCTCGACCTTAGCATCTTTGGCTTGATCTCGACCAAGACATATTCACCTTGGCCTTTAATAAGATACATTTGACTCGACCTTGGACGAAGAATCTTCAATTCCACCTTAGCTAGGGCATTTTTGGCTTGGCCTCAGTTAGGGCATCTTTTACTCGACCTTGGGAAAAGCATCTTTAGCTTGGATGTGGCTAGGACACCTCAATCAAGGCCAAGGCATATTCAACCTAATCTTGGCCTAAACATCTTTGGCTCGACCTTAGCCAACACATCTTTGACTCAATCTCAACCAAAACATCTTCAGTTTGAACTCAATTAAGACATCTATCTTCAGTTAGACCTTGACAAAGATATCTTTAATTCAGCCTCAACCAGGGCATCATCGGCTTGGCCTCAAATGACTCGATAATGTTGTTCTTACACTTTAATCATGATGTTTATTTTGTCGCTGCATTGATCGAAAGAAAAGGGTATTTGAATCTTGCAGAAGTAGTACTACAACTAGATATATAATTTAAATGTGATAACATATTTATAATACTAGATACTAGATGCAATCATATTTATAATATTATTATAATAATTTAATATGATAATATATAAAAAAATAACTTTTAAGGAGGTTTTTAAGTTAATTTCTAAAATTTTGTGTAAATAAAGTTGACCTATTTTATAATATTAATGATCAAACCTAATTTATTACTTGTTATCAATTTTATTTAAGAACATGATATTTTTAAAATTTTAGTTTATTAGTCTACTTAAAAGTCCATTTTATATTAAAGTCTTTAAATGGATCAACAAACTTGTTTTTAAATAGACAAATAAGTTAAATAGGTCATTATATCAATCAAGATACTAACAAAGTTGCCACAAAGATAATGACAAAAATAGACACAAAATTATTCCAAATAGATTATATTTTTGTCTCTTCCTTTTAATGACTACATCTCCATTTACTTGTTTTTTGTTTTGATTATATTACATGATATCTTCTAATTGACTTGAATATGTATGCACTCTGTTAATTGATGAAAGAGTGAACACATTCATTACTCTCAAATGGGAAAGTCATTTTTTACCCTAAAAAACATAATATAATTATGACTATAAACATGATTTAATTCAAACCTCTTATAAAATATTGTTAATTTATATCATGTCTATGTAAAGACATAAAACATTCCGCAGAATACTCTTACTTTGAGTTCAATTAGGTTGTATTGTACCAAATAATTGATGGAATAAAAGCAAAACATTAAATCTTAACCTAAAATGTAATAAAAACACAACATAATTTTTAGAACATTTTCTTTTAAATTTGTGTTAGCGAAATTTGATTCATTGATTGGCATAAACATAACAACAAAAGCATAGTACATTTTTTAAAAGACAATGAACTAAATTTAAATAAGATATTCATTAAAATTGAAATATGAGAAATAATTAATGTGGCCAAGTAAGAATCATCAAAAGAAGGAAAACTATACTAGCAAATAAAGAGAAAATTATATGGAGAAAGAGATGAATATATGGATGAAGACATGATTAAAGGCAAGGTTATATGACTACTATGTTATAAGTGATCACTCTCATATCGATTTAGATGTAGATCTCGAAGATGAAGGTCAAAGGTAAAGTCACAAAGGTACAAGTGTACAAACTCGTCAAAAAGGTTACAATGAAAGCAAAATTCACAACGAAGATGGAGGCAACAATTAGTTAAAGATGAAAAGTTAAATACAGAGGTAGATATGGTTTTTAATTTTGATTTCTCATTTTACAATGAAGTGAGAAGCTTAATTGTGTATTACTCACTAAGTGTGATATGTTAGAGTGAATTTTTTATTATAATAATTTAATTTTTATCTTACAATTTTATTTTATTTTAATATATATATATAATTATAGGTAAACAATATGACCTATTTAAGTAAATAGGTTGTTTTTAAAAGGCTTAGAAGTTTTTTATTAAACAATTTAGGTCAAATCATAATTTAAATAGGTTGTGATATACGCTCCTAACGCCAGCTTTGCTGGCTCCCCTCCCAAGTGAGGACGGAGTTGAATACTAGAAATTGATTGTTAGATGAGTAAGGATGATTGGTTAAGCAAGATTCATGTTGGGTAGAGGTGCGAAAATGAAAAGAACAAGGTGATGTGGGAAGGAGAGAATCGTAGACAATATAAAATGAAAGGTAGGAATAGAAGAATAACTAATTGATATGAGCGTGTTTGGATAAACTTTTTCATAAACAGTTATAAAATAGAAAAGATAAAATAAAATAAGTTTCTCTATAAGTTAAAATTAACTTATGCATAAATTAAAAATTAATTTTTAAAAAAATAAATATAACAGAGTTTTTATAAACTAACTTAGGCATAAACTAATTTTAGTTGATGAAGAAGCAAATTTCATTTTTTTTTCTTCTTATTTTCTCCTTCTATAAGTGTTTATGGAGAAATTTGCTCAGACAAATCAATAGTTTGTGATATAATGTGACAAGAAAGGAGATAGAAAAAAATATAAGAAATATAATTAGGGGTATGTGTTGCATGATATTTTTGTACAATTAATTTTAATATATTTTAATTTTTATATATTAATTTTTAATTTAAATTGTAAAAGATATATAAAATTAACTAAAAGATCAAAGATAAAATTGACATAATTTTTTATAATAAATCTTAAAGAAAATAATAAAGAAAAATATGAATATGTGATGAATGTTAAAGGAAAAAAATTATAACATGTATTAAGTTATTGATATATATTTTATTAGAATATAATATTTATAAGTTTTATTATTTTTATATTATTATTAAAAAATTAAAATATTTGAATAGTATTTATTTAATTTTTAATTTTTTAATCAATAATATATTTTAATTTTAAGTGTCAGTTTTTCTAAATATTTAAGATAATATGTTAAATACGAATGTTTTATTTATATATATCATATTTATTATACAGTATTATATATAATATATATTATTATATAATATATTTTTAATATATTATGTAGCATTGATATATCCAAAAATAAATAAATTATGTTGCAAGGACAACACTTTGTGTGTACAAATTTGTGAGGGTAATACTCATTATTGAATTCTTTTATATTGTATATTATATTAAAAACTCATAATAATTATATATATATATATATATATATATATATATATATATAAATTAAAATAGTTATCTTGCATAAGATTATTTTAGTTTTTATTTTTAACGAGAATAATTTTTTATTTTTTTAACATCTTGTCTCTTTTAATCTATATTTTTAATTATAAATTAAATTTTAAAATTTTTAACATAAATTATCAATAATTAAATATAATATCTTATTACAAATTGTTTGTCTAAATTTAGAATATGATTTATATGTTTAAAAAATATTTAAATTATTAAAAATTTAATTATAATATAATATATATTTTTAAAATTATTTCTTTTTATAACTTTAATTATATGAAATAAATATTTATTTTATAAAATACACAAACTAAAATACTAACATAAATAAAAAGAGAGATGCTATTATGTTATTTATTTATTCAACTTTCTCTAAAAGATAAAAATTACACCAAATTAACTAGATTAAATAAGTAATAAAAAAAATATAGTCATATTTTATCATTACAACAAACAATTAATTATAACATACAAGCCCTTGAATTTTACACAAGTTATTGATTTTAATTAGAGCGTATCATTTTAAAAATACTATATTTAAATTTTATCTATTAAAATACTTATTTCACATTACAATCCAATAAAAATCGCTTAGAAAAAAAGTTCTTATCAACACCTATATTAAGGATCATTCAGTATAAATAGAACCTATCTATGATGTCTTAGCACTTAGCAAACACTCATATAAGAAACGGTTTTGCAATTCAATGTTTCCACGTATTGATAACAAAAAATTACTTGTTTTGAAATGTAACCTAATTTAGTGATCATTCTAATGATATGCATATTTGGGTAAACAATTTAAAGGTAGTTTGTTAGTCACACATTTGAATATAAATAGGGTAGGATTTAAGTTTGACACGCATCTCAATCACGTTGAAGAGAAGCAGCAATATTTGCTTTCTCTCTAACCACCATTTGCATTCTATACAATTTAAAACAAACACATAATAATGTGTTAAGGAAACTATTTACAAATATGATTTTAGATTATCATAATTTTAAAAAATTGATTTGACATGAAATGATTTATGTTTGGAATCTTTTACCTTATGATAAAACTTGATATGAAATTTCTAACTCAACATAAAAATTATATATATCTTTTTCACTTCTAATCAACTGTGCTTTTACCAATAAAAGCAATTCTCTAATTAAACATTCAAGTATAGCAAAAACTTCACAAATGCACGCTTGGGCCTTTAAACCCACCTTTAGGAGTCTCTAACATGCTATTGGATTTGACATTAGCATACTCATAAGTTTTCAACAGTTCAACTTGTTTTCACATTTTTCATTTTTTTTTCTTATTCAAATACATTGAATTTCATCTAATTCAAGTCATATTGAATACCGAGTAGACCCATCTAAAAGGGGAAGAAATTTTGCATGTTTGATTCTCCATTTCATCCCGCCTCCGTTAGGGTTGTCAAGGACCAAAATGCATTAAACAGAGAAGTTACTCAAACATAGCTTTTATTTGTCGGTCAAATGTTTTCTGAAAATCATGTTTGATATAAAAATATCTAAAAGTAAATCATGTTACTACAAATTCAATTTTGACCAAAACCAAATTTGTAAAAATTAAATTATTTAAAAAAATTATTTGCAAACTCTAGACACTATAAAACATTTAGATTAGAGCTTATCTAACGAGAACACGTCATGAGTATTTTGTTCAAAGAATTAATTTTTAATAAATTTAATATAAAACTTATTATAATTAATTAAATAGAGCTTATGAAGTCACGAATCACTTTCATATTAAGTGTATATATATAATAAGATAAACTCAAATAGACTACACTAAAGTTATTCGAAACATTCATAGTACATCCGCCTCGCTCATTCTACATATAAATTATAATAGTTATATTGAATAAAAGCATTTTTAGAAGTTATAATTTAGTAAAAACAGTTTTGAATTTTTTTTAACAAGAAAATTTATAAAAAAAAAATTAACTTCTTATCTTATTTTAATTTATTTTTTATATTAATTTTTAATTGAAATTTAATATTTAAAAAAATTATCAATAATTAAAAAAAAACTTTATATCACAATATAAAATATTTATTATACCTTTCAAATATACTTTACTATAAAAACATTTATTTATTACAAATTTTAATTATAATATAATTAGTATATTCAAACCATTTATTATTATATATTTTAGATATAGTAAAATACTAGTTAATACAAGCTGCTCCGGGGTATATCATTCAGAATGATGTACCAATTATAGTTATTGTTTTTATTGTAACAAACACATAATCATAGATCTTAGACAACCTCCTAGAATATGTACATTCCGAATAGCCAGGTACAAGATTCTTACCACCAAGGTGTAACAGAATTGCCTGCACCAAATGCAGTAACACATTAGCCACGGATTGCCACAAGCTGGAGACAAATTCAGTTGAGACGTAAAAACACTGTCAAGTTGGCATACATTAGGAAAATCACTGTGGAATTGAGAATTGCCCCCACCAATTTTACTAGCAAACTTCCATTAAGCATTGCATTATTTGCTTCTCTCAAGGAGTTATCCACTTAAAAAACCCCACCAAAACAGAAGATCATGGACTTGTGTCGGGCTCAACTTTTCAGTTGGTGGCTTCAGAATCAGTGAGGTTGTCTTCTCTATCGTCGAACATGGCGGCCACGTCTGAAGTAATTTCAAAGTTTCCTATAGACTCCAGGTCAATAGAACTGTCCCCTTGTGCTGTGGCCAGTCTCAACATTATGTTATGAATAATGTTGGGTTGGGCAAGCTTGAACTTGTGCTCTGAGGTGTGTTGCTGGTTAAATCGGCCGGGAAGCTTGGAGCGGGTTGCGTAGCAATCACCACAAAGATCAAAACCCATCTTCTCCTTACAGTCCATGCACCTATATCTATCTCCAATTATTGGAAACATCTGTGAAGAGAATTCACACATTAGCACACTGCTCAGAAGTGACCAAAGTAGAAGCATAATAATAGTAATTAATAGATGCTGCAGCTTCAAGAGACATGCAGAATTAACAAAAAAAAAAAAAATTAAGTTAGGTCTTAAAATGTGGATTTGGACCTAATTCAACACAAAAAAACTGACTTGTAAAATGAAGATTGTCCTTTACTTATATATTTTATTCAAGTCATTTCATTATTCGATGTAGGATCTCCAACACACTTCCTCGTCCCAAATATTGAACATCTCAAAAGTGAAAGTTTGTAAGATCGAACATCTATGGATAGTCTAATAACAACCCGATAGCAAGTGGCCTATAGACCCAACAACAATTGCTAAGATAGATCTAATACTATCTCAGAATATGGGTTTGGACTTAACTCAAGCTTACAAAATTGACTTGTAAGATGAGAATTGTCTCCTACTTCTATTCAGGTCATTTTACTAGTCAATGTGAGATCTCCCATACTAGGCATCTCAAATAATGACAACAATATTATTCTCCTGCCATTTTGCTAAAGGAAAGATCATCTTAATTATCTCTTGATCATCTCTAACCATATGAAAATGCATAAATAATGAAGTTGGCAGTGTGCTGCAAATAAGCTAGTTACAATTAGTGGTTTGCGGCTAGAATAGGGAATTTATAACTCCCTTTGCGAAGAACATGCAAGACCTGGAGTGTCAATAAAATGTCAATACCTAGCAGTTAATAAAGACAAGCAACCACATAAAATGACCGCCACCTATCTATGTCAGTGAAATAGAGAAATTTAATGAAGTGTATGTCCCACTATAAAAGAAAACAATATAAAATGCGTAAATAATAACAAAAGGAAATAGAAAAGAAAACACCACATGAACAAAAAATGCAAGATATGATGGACTAGAGCTTCTACCCCGCAAAAATCACAACCAACTCCAATGTGAACTTTTGAGTCAGGATCAGACCACAAATTTGTATTTACTCCTTTCTTACCATTATCCATTGAACCTGAAAGAAAACAAATACATAGTAACTAGAAGAACATGGAAAATAAGTAGAACAATAATCAAAGATACACCAAATTGTGTAATATTAAATCAACCATTTGGGAAATATTTAGAAAATACCTTGTAATATCTTTGTATTGTATTTTAGAGTATTGTAGATGATATCATAGGAGTGTTTTCCATATCTTAATATATTTCATGCTTAGTTTTCTTATTTAATTAAAAATTAGGAGTCTAATATTTAGCATAAACAGAGGGATTATGCTTGAATTCTCAATACTTAAACAGGCTAAACCATATAGAATATTCTAACATGTTCTTAAAGGAAAGCTGAACGATATACACATATATTCCAATATTTTTGCTTCAAGTTATCAGTATTCAGTCATGTAAGAAAATGTAGGCAAAAATATACATACAAGAAGATGGGGTCTCAGGTTTGACTTTGATTTCCCTTCGTCCAATGGCATCTCTCCGCTGTCCATATTCTTCAGGAAATCGTTCCTCCAAAAAGTGATCCAACTCCAAACACACTTTTGGAAATCCTCTGGGATGTGGACTTTGACAAACTTTACATCTGAGCATCTCATCATCTATGTGGATAACACAAGTTTGACAATATACTGTAGAGAATGAGGAAAGTAGAATAAAATCAATATACCAATTAAGTGTTCCATTGTTGATAATACAGATAAGTTATAATGGAAAAAAAACTTAAATGCATTCAGTACCATGACCACAATTAAGAACTACAGGACGAAAGAGCATTTGCTTGCACATTGTACACATGACATCTGCAACTGATAATTTCTGTTGTAGAGGAAGCTCTTCCTGAGGCAATTTTTTTCCTTTAGCAGGAGTTCCAATAATATCAGGCTCTCTTCCAGAATTGACAGTACCTTCATTTCCTTCATGGGTGGTGAACCCTGATTGCTCCATACATTCAGAAGTTCCCACATTGCATGAGTTGGACGTCAAATTCATAGTAGAGGAGGAAGAAGGGTGACCAGAATGACCAAATTTAGCTTGTGATTCACATGTATCAGGATCAAATTGAGGGGAGTAGAGTCCTGATTTCTTTTCCTCCTCTGAAGCAAGATGTAAATAAGAATGGTTATCAAAAGTAAACAAAAGGATTACATCTAAGCTAAATACAAATTTACTAGAAAGTGGCATCAAAGAAGCAAGGAGAAAAATGCATTCTCAATAAGTATACAAGGAATACCAAGAATCAGAATGCACTAAAAAAGAAATAAAATCATATGATAATGTTTTGGATATCCATAAAACATGAGAACATAAAATTCAAAACATAGAAGCAAAAGTTAATCCATGCCAAGCCTAGTGTGGATAAACTTCTCAATAAGCACCCTACAAGAGAAGAAAATGAGGTAAGATGAATCAAACTTCTCTCATAAGTTAAAATCAACTTCTGCACTTTATATATCTTCATTCTTCATTTACCAATACCCTATGTTCATGTAATTTTGTTGTACTAGTATCTTCACCTATACAGGCAATAACATGCTAGTATTACATACTTCCCTCATAAAAAGTAGGCTTTATTACATCATGATAAATTAATACTAACATAATTTCTTCTAGAGGAACTAAAAATCTAATAATTTTACATATTTGTTGTAATTTGCAGAAATACATTTAAGGGATTCTCGATGTTTGAGCAGCTTGCAGTCAATGCCAACATATTTCCCTTTTCTACAAGCATTTCACTATTGAAGAGATTGTTTCACTAGAAGTTAAAGTGTCTCATTGTTACTAAGAGAATTAGAGAAGCTGAATTATATAGAGATCCTAGAGTGCAGCTACTGGGTGCAAGGTGAAGTACAAGGAGCCCTCAAATCACAAGAATGAAGTGAAACCAAATGTTCAGACAGCTTATGGGCCACAATTCACTAGAGAAGAAAACCTAAACTGACACAATTAGTGGAAGAGAGCAATCCAAGGGAAAGAAAGGAGAAGACAGCTACTTTAGACAGCTAGGATTAGAACCTTTTTTTTTCTTAATAACAAATTATTTTACTATGTTCCCTAGGTGTAGATAAGAAGAAAAACTTCCATCACAAGAAAAGAAACCACCACCCCGAGGAGGAAGGTATAACAATATCATAAACTGAAGTTATTTCAAAGTCAAGGGTTTGTGCTCCCTTTTTGGCTTATTTTATAATTTTTGAATAACAGGATATAGTTAACAACCTTTTATTTCTGTTGTATTTTCTTGCAAGATTCCAAGTTGTATGCCTCTAAGAGTCTAAGAGAATTGTACAAAAGTAGTCATACAACACGATGGGTTTAGAGCAAGGTCTTTTTTAATGGTTTCTCTTAATCTTTTGTTAGGTCTTCCTCTACCTTTTATAATTGAACTACCTTCCCTTTGATCCACTTTTCTCACTAGAATCTATATTGATCTTCTTCTCACATAACTAAACAACCTTAAGTGAGTTTCCATAATCTTCTCCTTAATAGATGCTACCCCAACATTTTTTCCCATAATCATCCATCCATCCATCCATCTTAGATTTGGAATATGTAAAATAGAACATGGAATCCTAAATTGAGCCAATCATAATCAATCTTGTTGCAATGCACTGACCACACAGCTTGAACGGATCAACATTAATAGATAACCATTGTAATTCTGGAAACACCATCGTATTCAATGCATTGCAAAATAAAATCATCGAGACTGTATAAGAATCATTCCACATGTGTATATTTAATATGCTCAATTGCTCATGCATAAGCCATTACAGAAGGAGACATACCAAGAGTTTGGTTTTCCCTTCTCTTGTACGCAACAGTGTCAATCTTAAGAAGCAAAAAGTGAAGCATTTGGCAGACTGTTGGGAAGTGATAGTATTGATGCCTACAAACTGGACATTGAGACTCACGCAGACAATTCATTGAATTATAGACACACCAGAAACAGCATATGTGACCACAAGCTGCAAATGGAGAGCAAAAAGGACTGAGAATTTATCACACTAACAACATATTCATATGTATTTCTAGAAAATAATGCTTCCTTACACAGCACAATGGGCTTGTATAATAGATCCCTGCATAATAAAAGTAAAGTCAAAATCAGTACTCACAATTTGGAAAAGAAAATATGGCAGCTCATGCACCATCTTAAAATGACACAATAGATCAAAATTTTCAAAGCTTGTGAATATGCAACCTGGAATCCTGTATCAAGAGGCAAGATTTCTGGGGTTTGGAGACAGATTTTAATTTTTCATTTTTCAAATAAAAATTGAAAAATTGAGGAATTATTACTCTGATTTATTCGTTTTCTTTGCATTTACATCACGTTTAACAAATTTGGCATTCGATTGAAATTTCAGATGTAAAATGAACTATACCAACGTCAGATCAAGAAGAAAAAGAACTTGTAATTGTTCATATAAACTAAGATTGATTCATGAATAAATTCCTTGGTGACCCTTTTGAAATATGAACAATAATTAGATAACAAAATAGAGCCTTGAAGAATAGCCTAGCAAAGGCGAAACATAAGAAGCCAAGAAGTAAAGAAAAACATGCAATTGAAAGAGAATTACAGGCAAACGCAGCAAAGAAAGGAATCAGGGACTTCTTCTTGTTCATTGTCGGCAAAGATTCGATCTCTGAATGGGTTGTTCTCCATTTTTCTGAATGTTCCAACAACGCAGAGAGAGAATGGGGGTGGTGTCACAGGATAGGAACGAAACCAAGGCAATTGTACGATATATATTTAATTACTTTTGCATAAAAAATAAAAATGTCCAATTACTCTCGATTATTAGTTATTATAACCCAATTTTGGACGGTTATTTATGAATAATAACAAATTCAATATATTTAATTACTTACGTTGAAAAATAAATATGTCCAATTAATCAATATTTTTTTATCAATTATTAGTTATTCTACCCGAATGTTGAACCAGTATTAGTTATTCTACCCAAATTTTGGACCGGACATTAGTTATCTTACCCCAAATTTAATAACAAATATTTATTTTATATAATTAAATTATTAATAAATAAATAATATTAAAATATAAAATATAGTAGAAATTACACTTCATCTTCCTAAAAGATATAAATGTTACATTATTTTTTTTTCTTTTTACGTTAAAAATTACCTTCTCTTTTCCTAATATACTAGAATGCATGATATTTTATTTTATTTTTAAAATTTTTTTATTAAAATTTCATTAACTTTTATTAAAAAATATTACAAAAATATTTTATGATATCACTCATTTAAATATATAAATATTATATATCCTCTTTGTATTAAAAAGACATTTTTCTCTTTCTTGACAAATACAAATATATTCACTTTACTGTTATATAACAATGTATTTAAATTTAATCTTTTAATAATTATGAATTATGTTGAATATAATTATATATTTATAAATATTTATTTTTAATTATTATTATTTTTACAAAAAATATTTTAAAATAATTAAACTAAAAATTACACATATATATAAGTAAAATCAAATCAAATACAAGTATTAAAGTAGTATTGATTAATATAATATTTTTATAAATATTTATTTAAATTGGTATTTTTTATATATAGTATTATTTATTAAATTTAATAAATTTAATGATTATATATGTATATTAAACATACAAATTATTAAATGAATCTATTTATACTGAAAAAAATATTATTATTTTAATAAAAGAAAATAATTATTTTAAAATAATTGGTATATTTTGAAAATATTGAATGAGTAAATGATAATTTAATAAATTAAAAATATTTTAGTATATATTTTAATTAAAAATATTTTTTAAAATCTTACCATGAATATTTTTATTGATACTAAATTAAATAAATAAATTATATATTTAAAAATATAGGATGAATAACAATATAATAAATACATTTCTTGAGAAAAAAATATTTTTTATTTTATATTTTAACATAAAAATAGAGGTAATGTAATGTTCATGTCCCTTGGAAGAAGGAAATATAAATATAATTTATTTTAACAATATTAAATTAAATTGACTAAATCATACATTCTAATAAATGAAAGATAGTATAATAATTATGTATAAAAAAATATAATTTACTCTAAATTTTTATATTATAATTAAAGTCCATAATAATATTTTGATTTTTGTTAAATTTATTTTGTGATTTTGTAATTAGTGTTGAATGAAGTGTGATTTCATAAAAATAGTGTTATAGCATAGAGAAAGAAATTAAATTGGAAAGAAAAATAATAATTATATTAGGTGAATCATGAAATAATAATAAGAATTAATTAAATAATAGGTTTTATTAAATTATGATTTCAACTATGAATAAAGTTTAATATATAATTGACGATTCAGGCTGATTCAATATCACATCTCTTTTTTAAACTAAAAAAAAAACAAATCTAAAAAATTAGGGGCAATCCAAAAAAATATAAGTGATTTTTCTTTCGGTAGGATTTGATAAAAAAAAAATTATAGGACACATGTCTACAAAAGAGTATTTTGCTGAAAATTTTAATCTATATAGGTTGAAACTCATAGGTAGGTTCTTCCTCCTAAAAAGTTTTTCATCGTACGTATTGATTAACATTCAAACTCATGACCAACTCTCTTAGAGCATCTAATAATTAAAATTATATAAATATTAATATTAAATATTTTTATATTGAGGGCCTAAAACAAGAGCTTTGACCGCCTTATGTTTGGACCAATGCTGCATGGACCGTAATTGTATACATATTTTTTATATATTTATAGAAATATATAACAAAATAATAATAACATATTATTACAGATAAAACAATTAAAAGTAACAGTATTATTTAATATTGATAATAATTTAACATTAACTAATAAAATATTTTATTTTCTTTATACTTTTTACTAAAAATAATTTTATTTTGACAATGATAATTTCTGTAAATATCGATAAGTTATTTTCATAATATATTGGTAGACTTTATATTTTATTTCCCATTTATTTTAGATACTTTGTTACATTATTCAACATTTAATTAATTTTTATAATATCATAATGCTTTAATCTGTTTTCTTTATAATTTTGTAATATTTTATTCTTTACAATTTTTAAAAACATGATCTTAGTATTATTTTTATAACATTATTCTATTATTAGACATAGGGTTTTTATTTAGTTTATAATAATATGTTACTTCATTTTTATGTTTAACTATGATTTTATTATTGTTTTTTATTTCATAATATTTTTCTACTATTATAATATTTTAACATTATGTCGAATTTTTATTATTGTATTTTTGTTTAGTTTTTAGTTTTTTTGAGATTATATTATTACTTGGTTATTATTTATAAAAACACTATTTATTATTTATTATTGGTGGTAACTTTTATAATTTATTTTATAAACGTCTTTATTATTATTATTTTATTGTCAGTATTCATTAATATTCTTTTGACTATTGTGATATGATTTTATTATTATGCTTTATATTTGAATAATTTACATTGTTTTATATATTTCAGAAGAACAATTCTTTAAAAAAATTATATTAATGATATTTTATATTTCAAGAAATAAAATTCTCTTAAAAAATTATGCTGATCGTATTTATAAAATATAGCTCATATAATATATTAAATATATATATATAATAATAAGTTTGTTAACTTTGATAATAATAATTCTATAAGTGATACCAAACTTAATTTTTAATTGATTATTAAGGTAAAATCTTCTATTAACCCATAATAAAATACATAAATTATATTTTTTTGTTACTTTGAAAAATAACATTAAAAAAATAAATGATATTTATTATACAATATTTATCTAAATAATACTAAAAAAATTAATTTATATTTTATAAGAAAGTATTCAATTTAATGAGACACATTTTGCAACTATTAGAAATTTTGTAAAAATTGTCCTGTATTAGCAAAATGAAAAATAATACATTAAATAAATAAGAAATAACTTATATGTTATTAATAATGTAAAAAATATTTATAAGAAAAAAAGAAAATAATATTTATTGAAGTGAATTTTTTTGAACAAGTTTGGATTGATTTGAAAAATCCAATTCATAGCCAATTAAATGGATTGGATTTAATTTCCGAAAAATGAATTTGGGTATGAAGACCAATAGAGTAAAATAGATTTAGGACATGTTTCGATAAACTTCTCCATAAGTACTTATATGAGAGAAAAATAGGAAAAAAAATGAAATAAACTTTTTCATAAGCTAAAATTAGTTTATGGGTAAGCTAATTTGTAAAAGTTCTATCATATTAGCTTCTCCAAAAAGGAGAGAGTTTCTACAAATTAGTTTATACATAAGTTTATTTTAATTTATGGATAAATTTATTTCATTTTTTTTCTTATTTTTCTCTCTTATGAGTGCTTATAGAGATATTTACTCAAACAGACCCTTAAAGTCATTTGGACTGATGTGGTTATAGATTGATTTTACATAACTAGATTTTTTTGAACAGGTCTAAGCATGGGTGTTTATAATAATCTGTTAAAAAATTTTAACCATATTCATATATAACCAGTAATTATATAATTGGTTAATTAAATTTAATTATAAAATTTAACCACTTTAATTTTTAAGCTAAAATTTGGTTACTTATTTTTTAAAATAGTTGGATATGGTTAAATAACCAGTTATGAAAAAAAATTATGGTTATTGTTATGATTATGATTATAAAATATAAGTTATGTTTATGGTTAGCATCCTTGACTTAACCTTTGCCACAAATATCTTTGGCCTGACTTTAGATTAAATTTAGAGAATGCTTAAATATATTTTTGGTTCTCATAAAATGAATGAGTTTTTATTTTTGGTACCTATATAAAAATTTCTTTGATTCTCATCATAAAAATTATAAAATTATTTAATTTTGTTCTTATTATTATGAAACACTTTAACTTTTATGTATTTAATAAAAGGTCAACTGACCATCCTATGTGACATTCACTAGTGTTTGTAGTATCATGTTAATATGTGATACCTCTATTTTTTTAAAAACCCTAAAATTAATCATATTTATATATCTAAAAAGAATGTTAAGGACAAAAAATAGTGATATCAAATTTTGAAATGATTAAAATCAAAGAAAAATATTTTGCAAGATTATAACCAAATTTCACTTATTTTGTAGGAAGCAAAAATAATTAAATTTTATAAGGAAAAAAACAAAAGAAATTTTTTTAGAGATATCAAAATCAAAATCAAAACTCGTTCATTTTATAAAGACTAAATTTTATTTTTTTTCAAAATCAATTATTAATTGATTTTGACTATAACTGATTTTTTAAAAATTAAAACCAGTTTTACAAAATCAAAATTAGTTATAAAAAATAAGTTATGATTATAGCTATAATATCCAATTATAAAATGATTATTTTATGGTTATGGTTAGGTTATTCAAGTAACCTAGTGGAAGGATGAGAATATTAGCATTTACGTAAGGTATTATAGTCTCCATCTTTGTATTTGAACTTAAACAATTTCTAGATTTGAATTCATATTTATTGGGTAATAACTTTAATATTTGTGTTATTTTTATTGGGTACCTAAATACTCATCCTCGTATTCGTTATCAATACTTAATTAACTATAAAAATTGATTAATAAAAATACAAGAGTAATTAAATAAAATGTAATTCAATTTTTTTATAAAACATAACGATCATAATCATAAAATATTACAAAAATTAAAATCATATTCAAAGATCTTTTACAAAACATAACAATCAATCATAAAACATCACAAATGTTATAATAAATTTGCACAATAACAAATTTATAAACTTTTAAATCCTCAATTGTTACTCTCCAAAATTTGTTAAAAAACAATACATTATATTAGTTCATTATGATTATAAAGTCAATAAATGACCCAAATTAAAAATATTGTAAATGTCTATTATAAACACTTATGTTTCACAAGTATATATTATTTAGGTCTAGTAATACTAATAGAAACTAAAAGATAAAAATAATAACAATTAAGTTAAACACAAATCTAATTGAAATAATGCAATATTTACTATTTTCTTTTTTATGTCTCAATATATTTTGTGAGAACTACCATAACATCCTTATAAAGCTTAGAGCAATGATGACTCAACAACCTATTTATCATGCTAAAAATAAATTATGAAACAACAAATATACCATACAAGGAAGAGACTGCTAATAAAGAGTAGAGATGAGACTAAAGAACTTTCAAATTAATGATTAACATTCATATATAATGAATTATGGATAGGTTCTTAAAAAGACTTTTAGAAAGTACCTTATTCTTACTATGTTCAGGGCTTATAACTTATATTAGAACAACCTAAAACATTAGAACTTGGAGATGTCATTTAGAGGGATTGGTAAGAGGAGGTTATGCCAATCAAAATTAAAATTTTACCTTACTAATTCGCATAATATAATTTTGATTTTAATATACTGACTGAATAAAAATTGAATAAAAACTATGAATTGGATAAAAAAAACTGTTATACTGTCAATTAATTAAAAATTTTATTATATATAATTTTAAAATAATAATTATATAAGTTAAAATGTTTAACTTATATAAAAATGATATTTTTTACAATATTAATATATTTCAATTAAATTCATTAAATTTAATTGCACGATGCAGTGTTTATTTTCCTATGTCGTCTTGTCAGTATTATCCATGCCTAACGGTGGACCCGGTGAAAGTGAAATTGTGACCATTCTTTTTACCCATAAAGCTACAATGATTGAGCAATGATCATCAGAATATTGATAAAAAGTACATAATGATGTTTTTCTTTGTGTGGTGATGATAAATAGAATATAAGTGTTTCTTGATTTCTGCCAACAAATTTGGATTTGATTGAACTCAATGATGCTTAATTTGCATCACCTATTCAAAATTTAAAAATAATTTTTTATTGATAAATTTAAAACTTATATTTTAATAACTTTGTTTTTAAACCGGTCCATTAAGGATTTTTTTTTCTGACATCTAGGTCTGCCAGCTGGATATTTGCTTCTTCAAATTATTGTTTTTCTAATTTGGTTTTTAGGTGGGTTTGTGATTTGGAAATTAGTTAATTATCATTTAATTATATTAATTTTATATAATAATAAATATTTTTTAAATTAATATGTATTAAAATTTAATATAAAAATAAAATAAAATCATTAAAATATAATCTTTAATAAATAAAAATATTTTAAAAATAATTTTATTAAATAAGATGAAGTTTAATAAACGCTTAAATTATTATTATTATTTTCCTTTTATACGCGAACAAATAAAAATTAAGCTTAACAATGTATTTATATTACGTGGAATTGAGAATAAATACAGTATTCATTCACTTATTTTCATGCAAGAATGGACTGATAAAAAAGAATGATTTGCAAAGGTTATATGTAAATGATTTGTACCTCTCAAGCTGGTCAAGTTCAGGATTCAACTTTTGTAATTATGCTTTTCTTCAAAGATGCAATTGTGGTTCTTTACATCCACATATTGGCGTTATGTAGCTTTTATTCTATTTAAAAGTTACTTTTAAATTAAACTTAAAATAAATATTTAAAAACATAAATAAAAATTATTTATTAATTTTATTTTTAACTTAATTTTAAAAAATAAGAATTTGATAAAAATATTTAAAATCTATAGTGTTATTTAAAACTAATTATCTTGTTCAATAAAATATATATTTATAAAATAAAAATATTATGTAAAATTAATTTAACTTACATAAAATTATATCAGTAATGATAAAAATAAATAAAATATTAAAATAAAAGTATTTAAAATAATAAGTTTTAAATAATAAAATTTTATTTTAATAGTAATTTAATATATATATATATTATCAATCAAATACGATGCTCTTAAAAAATTACAATGATACTTATTATTACTAGAGGAAAAGAAGCACTTTGTGTTTCTATGTCTTTTTAAAAAAAAAATATAATGAAAGTTACATAATAAAATAGGAAGTTATGTATGGGTTGTGAAGGTTATTGTGAAAATTAAAAAAAAATATATGTTGTGATTTTTTAAGTGTAAAAGTGTAAAAAAAAAAGTCGAGACTAAATTAAGAATATCTATTTATATATTGTTATAAATAATAAATTTATTAAAAATAAAAAAATGTTGTGAGATTCGAACATGGCATTTTTAAAAATAAACCACCCAGAAGCCAGTCAAGAGAGCTTTTTCTTAAGCTCCTTTTTAGATATAATTTTTTTTTTCTAAAAGTTTTTATAAAAATGTATTTAACATAGTTTCTCTTTAAAAAAAATAAAAATAAGTTAAATCCGAAAATAAGTAAGAACTTATAATAAAAATATTTGACTATTGGAGAAAAACTCTACAACGGATTGTTTCTTTGGACGCATGTGATTGAGTCCAAATGGCACAACCAAACACTAAAGCTTCTACCATTATAATTATTAATAATTAGGAAAAGAAAAAGCATTTCTTATCTCTTTGCTTTTTTACATAAAATAAAAAGAGAGACAGTGGAAGTTAAATAATAATAGATAATTTATTAAATAATTACAGGAATAAAAAATAAAATAGTAAAAGAGAAATAATAATTTATAGAGGTAACTATAAGAATAAAACAAGTATAAAAATGTATATACCAAAATCACATTTTTTTTTACTCATGATATAGGGGTTAACACTAAAAAACAATGATAATCTTCTCTCGAAATCGAGAATTCATCTAATAGTGAGTATTAGTTTAATATAATTTTTTCTATATCAAAAATCAAATAAAGAATTTAGCATGGATAGTTAAAGGTTCATAAAACATTTAAATGAGCAATAAGGAACAAAGGCAGAAGTTTTCCTACAAAGAATCACTTATCATTTAAGTTGCTTTTATTGCACATAATCCAAAGATATAGATAACAATTCTATCCAAATTTAGTAAAAAATTATTCTATTATAAGTTAAATGATCAGAACTTATTTTATTTATAAGTAATTCAACTAACTTGTTTGAAAGTTTCCATAAATTGTAACGCCATCCTGTCCCTATCAGTTATTTTAGGCAATTGTAATTCCAACCATTATTTTAGAAAATTTAAAATGCAATTGATATCAAATGCAAAATTTCCAACAACGAATCAATATATCTTTCCAACCGTGATCAAATGTCAAGAAATTCTACATTGTATATCATGCCACTGGCAACTTCTTATTTTCTAATAATTCTTCAGAAAAAAAAATTGATTGTAGCAAGTCCATGTAACAGAGAAATTTATTTATGATTTTTTTATCAGGGTCGTATGATCCAAGGTTTCCTTTTCTATAAGAAACACCTCCATTTTAGATCTGAACTGATGAAAGCAAAATTTAAGAAAACTTGTATGATACACTCCAAAAATTGTTCTTATTTGAGTTGAGTAAGATGTAATATTTTTATTTTCTTTTGTTGTTATATGTTTTCATGGATTCAATGTTAATTGTAGGTAGCATTGTCGAGGAATTTAAGATTGAGTTACTATTATCTTTATTGTTTATTTTCTTAGTAGTTTTATAATGGAAATTTTGTTCTGATGAGTTGTAACATTGGAACTAGATTTTTGTTTTTATTAAAGTTTTATTTTATATTGTTGTGAGTTTTGAAGATATGATCTTTGGAGGACTATTATTTTTTATTAGATTGGTTTTCTGCATTGTTTAAGAATATGAACTTTTTACATTTTGAAATAAATAAGGATATAATTGAAATTTTAATTATATTTTCTTTTACTAAATATAAATGCTAGAGAGATAAAGAGTGTCACATGTACACGACAGTGTAAAATAATTTTATATTGTCGTATAATCACAAATAACTGTTAGTATGACTTTTAAGATATCTAATAAAAAAGTCAATCGACAATTTATCATACATGATCAATTGTAATTGGATGACAATATAAAATTATTTTATATTATAAATACATCACTTATTTTCTTAGTTAAATATAAAACCCACTATCATGACCTTCACCAGCCTTCAAACCCTCATTCATGAAGTCGTGGGCACTGGTGACTTCTCAAAATCCCAGTAAGCAAATCACAAGCTAAAAAACCTTGGAAGATGACGCAGCCTCACTCCTCAGCCAAAGGAAAATGTGGGTCCAAACAATGAGAAAACACATGATCCTTGACCACAATGACTTGGCGGCAATGTAGCGTATGTGCAGGCAGGCAAGAGAAACACAGGTCGCACCGCACTGCACTGCCTCTTTTTTGTTTTCATTGTTGATGCAACTGATGGAGATAAATTTAGCAAAGACACGGAAAAATTAATCCCTGAAAATATAAAGATTCATTAAAAGAATAACTTATTCCAGCAGATGTTCTTCCTACACAGATTTGAAAATCAAACCCTTAACCATATGCTAAGGGACATTGTTATTTGCATTAGACATTATTTTTATCTTTATGAAATGTCTTTCAAATAAGTTGTTGTTTGTTTGTACGCAGTGTATGAATATCTTATAAAAATCATAAATTAAAATTCTCCGTACATTGCATATATATATATATATACAGTCAAAGATAATCTGAGTTGTCTCAGAAAATTAGTTAATTTTCAAAACTAAATTGGTGAAAATTAATCTACATAACCCATATTATTTAAGCCTTTTCCGTCCTTAATTCTAAAACACTAATAACAGTTTCGAAATTTTCGAATCAGAACCTTATCGTTATAGCACAGTTTGAAGCTCATAACAATTCTCTAGCAATATTACATCCTACTCGAAGAAAGAAACAAATTAAGCTCAAACAGCAATAATAGCTTCTAAAGTGCGAATCATAATCTTCAATTTCTATAGTGCTGTTGATCAAATGAGTTGCACAAAGCAAATATCACACAATGGTATTGAGAAAATTCCAATAGTTTTCACAATGCAAATAAAATATATTATACATATAAATAAAATTGCATTACATATTAGTGCAATGTCTTGAGTTGACAGTGCCTAGGATTCTAAATGCAAAATTGTATATATATTTTATGTATTAGGAGTCTAGTACACCTTATTGCAACGTCAACATTCGGAGAAACCAGCTAAAGATTAAGCTAATGATGAGTTTGGATAGGTTCAAACTTCATTTCCACCATTATATGTATATATAAAAAGAAAAGAAAACCAAGTTCAGAGACCCCTTTTTGTTTTCAATATGGATCTCTGAATTCTTTCAGAAAAGGACCAGTAACAAAGAATATAGGTGATGATGTTAGAACCTAAATTAGGAATTTATTTCCACAGCTTTACATAGTTGTCATAACTTGCAGAGGCAACCATTCCGGTGACAGGAGACTGAGCCAAAGCAGATATTATATTTTCATGAGCAGGAATTGTCATGCTTTTGTTCTCTGTCATGTTCCATAACTCTAAGGACTGCAGGCCACAAGGAAATATATATATATATATATTAGTAAATTAACAACGATCAACAAATTATGATGCTTATTAGATTGAAAGACCAACGTAATTGTCTTGTCACAGTAAATGAAGAAGGTTACATGTCTAACAAAACTAGCCAAGGTAAACATTTTTTCCCTTTTGATGATTTGAGACGTAAAAAAGACTTATTTTGAGGATTTAGCTGCCTCAAGAAATGATGTTAGCTAGTTCGTGGAAGACATATGACTCAATTCATTATATATTTATACGTTATGATCCAAGTTAAACGGAAGTGAAGGAAAGCAAATCAGAAGCAACGTTGAGGGTACCTCGTATCGGAATTTGGATGAAAACTTAGACACAATGAAGACCATGATCTAAATGGATTTATTGAATTTCTGGTTTTTGATGGAGCCTAAGGGTGGTTTGATAAGGATGCGATGTTTTCAGAGGAAGAGAAGTGTTGAGGATGTTTTGCGGTATTAGAGTGAATGGATACAGTTTCTCTATGGGTCTGATGCATGCACCCCAGAAGTTTGGTTTTGAATCCATGTGTTCATTGCAACAGATAATGAACAAAAGCTTACCGAAATTCCTCCAATCACCAATAAAGTTGAATAACTTGGATGGAAAACACAGGAATGAAACTGGTTCCCAGTGGAGCTGAACTCCTGAATGCATTCTCCTGAGTTTAAACTCCAAATCTTCACCAAATTTGGACTCACTGATGCCAAGGCTTCACCATTCCCATCCCAGCAAATATAGCTGACTGGTTCAAGATGACCCTGCAAAGACAAAATGATTTAACTACAAAATCCATTGAAGATGCAAACACCGAAGTAAAAATATCAATCGAAGTAATATATTATTTTTTTTGTTTTGGTCTTTTATAAAATTATTTGTTTTAAAATTATCCTTACAAAATTTATTTATTTTTTTATTTTAGTCCTTGTAATATATATATATATTTTTTTGGTTTTAATCCCTATAATATTTTGTTCATTTTGAAATAATCCCTTTGATAAACAAATGGTAGGGACTAAAAACAAATTATTCACATATTTTAAGGACTAGAAGTATATTTAAATATTTTTTTTATCTATGCTATAAATTAAATAATTATAACTTCAACATGGAGATTGGATACAAGATGGACATCATTAAAAAAGTAGAAAGAGGAATAGAGAGAATGGAACAAACTCCATCCAATATTTAGAAGTTAGCTAACATGAAACTTTCATAACAAGAGCAATCCTCAATTTAGGAAGGATGGATTTCAAATTTATCTCTTTATAACTATACAAGTTCATTGATCTTTGTTTAAAAGAGATTACATTACATTATAGATAAGCAACTATGCATACAAATTTTACCTGGAGGGAGTAAATTTGTGTGTCAGCTTCAACATCAAAAATTGACACTCCTTTATCAGAGGCTGCTGCCAGGAAATGCCCCAGTCTAGGCTGAAACCTAACTTGTGAACTACCTCCCTGAAACAATCAATTGGAAAAAAATATTAGACATACATGATAAAATATTCAAAGAGGAAATGATACATTGCATTTACTCAACAAACCTTAGTTACACGGGTGCAGGAGGACGAAGTAATATTACAATACCGAATTTCTTTTTCACTGTCAGAGAAGCAGAAAAGTTCAGTCTTCTTAGGATGGAAATCAAGAGACGTTATAGCTGAAGTGTGCCCACTATATTCTTTCACACATCGGCTTGGCTGCATCGAAAGAAAGAAAAGAAAATAGTTAATTGCAATTTGTAGAATATAACTGCAAAAAATGAATGATTGTCAAACGCAGGGAAAAAGGCCTGAAGAAGCTAGATTCTAGTTGCAAGTTTTAAACATCAGATGCACAAGTTACACATAATTTATAGGAAAACTGGGAAAATTCTGTTACATTTGTTGTGTCCCATAACCGCACAGATTTATCAATTGAGGCAGTCGCCAACTGAGTCGAATTTGGTCTAAATCGGACATCTGAAATAACTGATTGGTGTTCTGCAGGAGTACTCTCTGTCTGTAAAGTATCCATGTTCCACAGGACAACCTAATGCATGTCCCCACAAAAAAAGCAACATATACAACTTTTAGTGTTTAAATTTATAAATTGAATGAAAAATTGCTCACAGCAGTTGTTTGGTAAATTAGCCTAAGATTAGAGACCAATGTCTTATGCTCAGCCCTACCAATAAAAAAACATCATTTACGTGCACAAAAAATCAATCACAATAATCCTATTATATATACAATAGAAAGAGATAATTCAAAAGAATGTGAAATGTTGCTTGAGATAAAATGTTGCCAAAGAGAGATGCTTGGGATAAAAAAAACGAACTAATTAAGAAACAAAGGCATCATACAGAGTAGGAAATTCCTTCAAGTGAAAAGAACAAAAATCTATAATGTTCACCACCTATGTTCCTTGAATGAGGCTTACTATCATTATTATGCAAGTGAATTACCTTCATGTCATCTCCAGCACTAGCAAGCCACTTTCCATCTGAAGAAAAGTGACAACAAGTAACTTTGCTGTTCCTTGTTCTTATGCAACCAAATTCAGCAAAGGTGAAACCTGAAATGAAAAATGAGGTTATTGATACTTTCCAGTAATACTCAACAGATAGAGAAGAGAGAGACATAAAGATTACCTTTTGAAGACTCTTTCTGTTGCTCAGCCGGACTTTGTTTCACTGTTCCATAGAGATTTCCACCATCTCCACCATCATTTGATAGAAAGGATTCCACATTATCATCTAAAGCATCAACATCTCCAAATCGTTCCATGTCCTCCTGGTTTATGAAATAATAGTGTCCAGAGCTCAATAATTTGTTCAGCTTATAAAATCAGCATCTCATAATGTTCTCATCCAGATTAATCGTTACTGTGTCAGTATACAAGTGGTGTTCTAGTCATTTTCAGTTCTGTACAACTGATGACAATTGTACAGCAACAACTGGTTACAGTTGCCAATATATTAGGATCAGATAGGAAATTGTGATACAGTTAATTCTGTAATAGTTTGATACTTTGATTTAACTCAGTCTACAAATAAACTCCACTTCTAGTACTCGTGATTGACTATAAAAAAAACCCCACTCGGACTTTCAGCTCTCTCTCTCTCTCTGTTTACTGTTCTTATCTTCTACTTGTTTGTGGCAATCTCAATAGTTAGCTAAATAGGACCTTTCAACTAATTATGACTGAACAAAACATATGTAACTATAGACCAATGAGCTGCAAGTACAAAGTAAGAAGCATATGCCATACAGGTCAACAATCAAGATAGCTGTTATACAAATTAAAGCTCATCAAAAGTGCACAGAATACAATTTATATGATCACACACACACATAAATAAAACTAAAAGAAAAATGCTAGCAACACACTCTTTTGAATACTTTTTATTATTGATTGAAATTTATTAAAAAACACAATATTTTGCGGATCCCACTTTTTATTTAATGAGTCTCTCTCCTTATTTTGTAGAAATTTTAACCAATAGTAGAGTGTGTTAAAAAGAGTGTGTTGTTGGCTCTCCTCTAAACTAAAATTATTGATAAAACTTACCAGCAAATTTGACGATGATGCAAGGCCTCCTGTTGCCTCTGTACCATACATCATCATGCTCTTTTGCACACTGTTAACATGCTGCATGCTGCATGCTGTATTTAATCCATCACCAGGTGTATGTGTTGATGGTGGTGAATTAGGTGAAGGAACAGCAGCATTACCAGTACCAGTGCTATTGGCAGCTCCAGAATGCTGTTTTCTTTTCCTGTTATTCTGATATCAAAGCAGAAATACAATGTTAATTAGCTTTAAATTGAGACAAATTTGGGGAGGGGGATAAAGAATGATAGAAAATCAAAATATCTAGTCATCGAAAATAAATCTAATAGCAGCAGCAGCACAAGGAATTAAGGTAGTATATAAACAAAAGATAAAAAAACAATATCAGATCCCTGCCCCTTTCCATTTTCCAAACACAAGATGAAAAATAAAGGTGAAACAGCATAGGATGGACACTTGGTACATGTACATCTCATCACATTCCATAGAGAAAAAAAAAGTGAAACATTAAGCACAACCTGCTGCAGTTGCTGCTGCTGTAATTGCTCCTGCTGTTGAGATAATGAATGTTGTGACTGGGCCATCTTCACCTGCTACACCCATTAAAGATAAAACAAAAAGAAAATTAAAATTGACCTCCAAAAGTGTAGTCTGTTGCAATTTGCATCATACAAGAAAGGCAAATACAATGTAGTAGATATTACCAACTCAGAACTAATTTATATAATTATATGGCTTACTTATCAAGCAGAGAATGAAGGTGATAAATATACAAGGTAAGCACATATTTTTCCATTTTTCAATTAGTAAGACCATCATGTCCACATTACTTTGGAGATGCATCTTCTTTTTGAATCAACAGCAATCATGAAGGAAATAAGCTTATAATATCACACTACAACCACTTGGTGACAGGAAAGTTTCCTATGTCCTCATGTATATTAGTGAGAGATCAAGGAGGGGCTTTCAGCATGAAATGTATCCACTTCCCCCATTGAGAAGTTTAGAGAAATCTGTTGTCACGGGTCTAGACTAATTTAAGTGACTTCCTATTTTCTTGGGATTTTTGGAACCTCGAGGGAGTAGAGCCACATTGGAGCCTTTTTTAAAAACTATTTGTCTATTCTTATAAAGTCTTGATATCAATGCTTCTGGGAATCAGAAGTTAACCAATCAAATATTTCTATAGTAGGTAGTTTACGGTAGAGGGGAGAACCAAATTCCTAATGAAAATATATAATACAAGATCTTAACAGATTATGAAATATATTCATACACATACACTTTGACAAATAAATGCTAGATAAAACATTGATTATGTTGGAAATGGCGATAGTAATTAATGTCATTAGTCATATGAAATAGTTTAATTCTTTATTATTGGTTTTTTAATGTAAAATGTATTTATTCGTTTATGTAATAGAAGTATCAACTATCAAGGTTGCTGCATGCTCTCACTCAAGCAATTCATAGAACTTCTGTCTAATTTCTGTAAGTCTATTCTTAAAAGTTTTCCATATATGATGCCTGTTGAATTTAAAGATATTATACATGTTAACCAAACATTGATGTTTCTAAATTCTAATTGACATTTTTAATTTTTGAAAAGCTAGTCCAACCTTAGGTGAATCTGACTGCATTTGGGAGCAAATAGATCCATCATTTCTGGTAGACTGACCATCCTTTACACTTAAGCTACCTCGAGGAAGACCAGAAAGTCTGCGAGGATCCATGTCACCATAATTAGAATTTACAAGGTTATTTTGTGCCTGAGCCTGTGCCAAGACCTGTTGCTGTTGTGATGCCAAAACAAATTGGTTCTGGGTTGTCAAATTGGGCTTCGGAACTTGTACTTGTACACCCAAATTAGGTCTTAATTGATCAATTCCCTGTAAAAGAAGGTATAGGTTAACTATTCCACTCTGAAGGAGTTTAATAGACTTCCGAGAAACATTGATAAAGATAACATTCAACTTACAGCTAGAGGCCAACCCTTCAATGGAAGACTTGTAACTCCTTGATTCAATCCTGAAGGATAATTAATAAACAAAATCATAACAAGAATCATTGGAATGACTCCACCAGGTCTGATATTCTGCACTAAATACTCCAGACAAATTTAAGTAGCAATATCATGCCAAAGTCATGAGGAATATCTCTGCAAGAGATTAATGTTGAAACTACACATAAAACCCACACTACCAATGCATGACAGAACCCATTGCAGAGTTGCAAAGCTTGCATTTTCAATGAAGAGTTTCCTTCATCACTAAAGAAGATATGTTGGGTATCATAATTTTAAACTTGAGACAAAGGATTGTCAAGAAAATCAACAGAAAAAGAAAATCTTCCTTTTTCACCACAGAAAACATAGGTCACATGAAGCAGCACCCTGGCCTTCTAAACCACAGCAATGTACAGGAAAATCGAAAGAGAGAAGATGATGAAAAAGACAAAGAAAAAGAAAGGACTGGGAGTACTGAGTACACACAGATGTTTCGAATAATTCACCTATAAAATAAGAACTGGGCTGCGAAAATATAGACAGAAAGTTAACACTGTTCATATACAGACCATATAAAGTAGAAATTTGATGTTACAGCATGAAGGTGGGCGTAATAATACCGGCACTGCCTAGCCCAGATTTTGATTGTAAAATTGCTTGTCGATAAACTGATGTATCCATAGGCAAACTCTTTGGAGTGGCACCCAAATTAACTTCTCCTTTGATGTCCTGTAGACTTAACGTATCAAATTGCTTGTCACAGTAGAGGTGAAAATAGAATAGAGATGAACTTGAAATAGTAGAAAAAGCACATGAAGTGGCTAACTTAGAATACAGTTAAAGTAGTTACAGTGGTCAAAGGAGTCCGCCCTGGAATTTGCTGCAATGCAGTGGACATGTTCCCTGAATTTCCATGAACCAATTGGCTGAGGCAGCAAAAAGAATCCAAAATATTAGCAGTTCAATCCAAGTTGTTAAAATAAAGTTAAGAGTAGCATTCACAGTAACTATAAAGCTAAGCAAATTTATTTACCCTTGATGACTAGCTGCTGATTTGAGTAGGGCCATCCTATTGGCATCAATAAGAGTTGGAGATGCCTCTGAATCCATTGAATGAGGGTGTTTCATTCGTTCTTCATACATTTTCATTGCCAACACACTTGCTGGTGGCTGCCCCATCATTCCTTCAGAGTTCATGGCATTTATGGAACCACCAAGGGCAGGATGATTAGGATCTCTTCGCTGTAAGTGTGCACTGCGTTGCTGCATTAGTTGCAATTGCTGCATTTGAAGTTGTTCTCTAGCTTTTGTTTGCTGGGTCTACCAACATGCAAATGCATATAGATTCAATTTACTACCAATACTTAAAATAACTAAGGAACCAAAAAGCATAGATGTTACATGATACCATCACCTCAATGTAAGCAGCAGCAGATTCAGAATGTTTCTCATTTGTCCTTGAGATGAATATGTCCCAAAAGACAGACCACCACTCGTAAAGAAATCCTCCAGGTGCATCAATTGCTGTCAAAGACCAAACAATACAACTCACATATACACACCATTATTGCACTGCTTACAGCATATATACTATCATAAACTCAAAATAATGTCCACTGAAAGAAAGAATCACAAGCTCAGAGGATAAGTTAACCACCCAGAAAAAAAATCAATTCTCTACTGCTCACTTTGGACAAGGAGTGATACAGGGAGGAAAGAAATAAGAGAGAAAGAAATAGGAAGGATGTAAGTAGAAGGGAAATAGAGTACAAAAAATGTCTTGTTTGGATGAATAGAAATAAAAACTAAAGTGAAAATTTTTCTCTGTGCATGTTTGGATGAGTGGAAATAAATAAACAAATGTTATAAAAAAATTATACTGATTAAAAAAATGATTTTATGAATTTGATTAGAGTACACTATTAGTGTATAAGTTTTTTACACTATCTACTCATTCTAGATTGCCATATTATTGAAAATCATTGATTTTTATGATAATTACTTAAAAAGTCACACCTAAGGTTCTATCTTATCAGTTGACAGCGTAAATATCTATACACTTGACAATGTATCAAAATTTAAAAAAAATGTTAATTTTATAAAAAAAATAATTTGATTTTTCAAACATTTAAAACCCAAAATAAAAATTTCACAGCCCCTTCTCCCTTCCCATTTCACGGTTGATGCGGGGGAAATTCTTTTTGTTGTGGCCCCCACTCCAAAATTCCCCTTTGCCCTATGTTTACACCCATCCAACTTTTTTCGTTTTCCCCTAATTTCATCCAAACAATCACACCGTATATGTTTAACAGAGAAAGAAGGACTAATAATAAACTAATGAACTAGTAGACTAATGATAAACTACTCACCAAAAAGGGACTAATAATAGACTGATAGCAAACAAACATTTTAAGGGTATGTTTGGTAAAACTAGCTAATACACTAGTTAAAAACTTATAACTTATAAGCTCTTAAGTTTATAAGTTATAAGCTAGGAGCTAAAAAACTGAAAGCTTATAAGCTAGTTGATAAAATAGAAAGTGTTTGGTAAGATTAGTTAATAAGCTAACTGATAAATGTAAATTGACATAAAAAAACATATTTAATTATTTAATTTCTAAAGTGAAAAAATAAGGATAGAAAGATATTTTAAAAAAAATAATGAGGATAAAAATGAAAAAAAAAAAACTAGTAGATTATAAAAACAAGCTAAAAACTATTAAAATTAGCCCATATACCAAATAAGTTTATTTTGTTCAAACTAGCTTATAAGTTAATCAAAAGTAGCTTATAAGCTACTAGACAGGCTTACCAAACAAGGATGTGTTTGACAAAACTAGCTTATATATAAACTATAAGCTTGGAGCTGAAAACTTATAGGTTAGCTGATTGAATTGAAAGTGTTTGATAAAATTAGCTAATAAACTAGCTGAGAAATGTAAATTGACATAAAAGGATGTATTTATTAAAAAAAAGGGGTAAAAAGAGATTTTAAAAAATAGTGAGCATAAAAATGAAAAAAGCAAAAAAGTTAGAACTTATAAGCTAGCTTATTTTCATAAGCTACTTCATAAGCTACTTGAAGTATCTTATGAATATAAGCTAGAAGCTATTAAAATAAGCTTTTATACTAAACAAGCTTATTTTTGTCAAATTAACATATAAGCTAGTCAAAATAGCTTATAAATTACTAGAGTGACTTACCAAACACACTCTTTAAACTCACTCTAACTTAATTCATCCAACTTAAAAGACTGATAATAAACAGACATTTTAACTTAATTCATACAATTACCATGGTACATTTTAACCAAGACAACATTAACATTGTAAAGAATAACCACAAATTAGTATCTTACCAACTGGATCCGTGGAAACCTTTCCTTCAGTGACAAAAGCTTTTGCAGCGGCATGTAATTTTCTTTTCACTAAATAATCATAAATATAAACATCAAGCCTGCGGCATAAAATAAAAAACATCAATATAACATGTCTCGCAAGATTTAACAAGTCAGGATCAATTGCAGAAAAAGGAAGATCAAGAAGCAGAAACAGAAAAGGGAAAAAAATTAAAAAGAGCAAAGAATCTAGCAAGTAAAATAAACACACATTTTATCAGCTTCCCAATTACTCTGATTTTGAGGCATGGTGGACTTCATCCGGACAAACCCAATTTCCAAGAGACTCGAGATCTTCTCTGCAAAGAAGGAAAGCTTTATTTCGGGAACCTTTAAATTTAATAATCACTCATAATAATGCAATTAAGATAAATTCCATACAGTTATTGCTCTTCCTTGTTCAATTAAACCTTTTTAATGCTTAGTTTCACAATTCTTAACAAATTTAAACCCTCCCCCCAAACAAAAATCCTTTATTTTCCTCATAGTTCCCTCTAATTTTGAGAAACAGCTCAGGACAAAGAAAAAACCACAATCAAATTACAAAACCATTAACTTCAACTTTCACAACTGAACCAGAACGAGAAACCATACCAGTCCCTCGGATCAAGGCTTAAACCACCACCCCACGAGTCACCCACGACACAAAAACCTATCACAAGCGAAGAAAAAGCAGAATTAAGCAAAAACAAAAAGCACGGTTCAATTCAATTCAATTCAAGGGCAAGCCATAAAAGGAACACGTGTTTTTTACAACCTTGAGACGGTGGTGACTTGGATTGGCATAATATGAAAATTATCAGAGCTCGCTCAAAGGATAAGCGTGTATGACTCGAAAAAAATCTCGAAATTTTCTGGAGAATCAAGAGAGAAAAAAAAAATTGAAAAGTGTAGAACTAGTTTGAGTGTGAGTGAAGTGCAACACAACACGCTTAAATTTGGCACAAGTGGAGAGAGAATCCACGGAGAGAGATATTTAGAATGGAAATGTACAAGGGTAATTAATGTAAGTTAGGTTAGGTTGGGTTAATTTTAAAAGAAATCCTATTATATATCAAAAAGAAATATAGAGCAACATTAATAAACATCTATGAAAATTAATATAATAAACTTGTTCCATAGGAAATGATTAGTTGGGTGAACACTACATCTCAATTTTTTATAATTTTAAAAAATAACCAAAATAAAATAATAGATCAATGATTGTATTAAATAAATTTTAAAATAATAATTGCTATAATTTATTTTATTTAAATTGACAAAATTGTTCGTTATAATATTTAACTTAATAAATGGTTAGACTAATAAATCTTTAAAACAAATAACCCAAAAATAAATTAGTAAATAAAAGATAAACAACATATATATAGTTAATTTTAAACATCTAACACTTTTCAAAAGAATTATTAGATTTTATATTTTAATATAATAAACATTCTTTAATAAATTATAAGTTGTAAATGTTAAAATTTATTGTTTTAAATTTATTTTACTGTTAAGAATACGTAAAGTCATAATTTAGTAAATATGATTATATTAGGAATAATTAGTTTTCAAAATTTTTAATAAATACATTAATTATATTTTAATTGTTATAATTAATTGTCGCTTGTTTTAAAGTAAAATAAATATAATTTACAATAATTTATTTATGCTTAACCCAATAGCACCGGTTCGTATTAAATAGAAATATTCTAATGGAGCAAAATATAGTACATTAGTAATTAATTAAAAATGTTTGTATTATAATTTTAAGATAATTATAATAAAAATAAATATATTTATTATACTCAATCATTTATAATTAAATAAGTACCTAAAAGTATTTAGGTTGTAGAATTAAATTTATTTTAAATTTTTCTTATCGATTAATATATTTATTAATTTAATTTTTTATTATTATACATGTGAAGAGTCAAAATAAAATTTTTAAAATATGTTTTATACAAGATATTTTACTTGTTATTTATTAATTTTAAAAAATACTCATAATTATGAATATTTTTTTATAAAATAATTAATATATGAGATATTATAAATCATTCAAAATTAATGTTATGACTTATAAAAAAATTAATTGGGCTTTTCATATAAATTAAATTAATTTATATATTTAATACTTACAAAATTTCTTTTTATTTAATTTCTCTAAAAATTAAAATATATAAATTAATTTAAACTTATAAAAAAAATTAATATATTTTTTCTCTTATAAATACACAAAAGAGTTTATTCAAAGACGACCAAGCAGAAACTTTGTTTTAATTATGCCATTACACAAACTGAGTTTAATTATCCAAAGTAGCTTTTCGTTGAGGTTAAAAAACATTCACTTCTATGCATCTGAAAAGGTAAAGCAAACTTTCTTTTCTGCATAAATATTGGTTTATGTTAGGAAAATTGCTAAATTAAAAGTTTGTTAGTACAGTGTTAATCAAAATTCACATGGTGTGAAGTAAAGGAAATCTATTAAAAAAGTCAAACATGTGGACAATGACATAGCATCAACTATTTATCATTCTTTTTCCTTGCATAAAATAAGGGTAATGATTACTATTAAATATTTTTCAGGTCATCAATGTGACTAATATAAAAAAGTATAGAATTTGACTTCTCTAAAATAAAATAATAATAAAAACAAAGCAAGAAATCTCAGTATTTAACGTGAACAAAATAGACAAATATATTAAAATTCAGACATCAATACCTACTAATTAGAATCTACTATTGCAAAAATGAAGTAAAGAAAACAAAACGGGTAGAGATGAGGCAAAAACAATTTAGGGTTTTGGTTTATAGTATTTGAAGAGAAAGCCTAATTTGGGCACTTGGGGACAAGAAGACATAAATTGGTTGTCACTTTGGCCATTGAGCTACAAATGATGAAGCAATTTGGTCCCAAGCACTAAAGGATGAAGCAGCAGAGTAGTGATTCACTAAAAACGATTTGGAGGTTAAGGGTTCATTGGAAAGAAGCAAATATGCATAGGTAATTTGGGGATGTAGAACTCATAGAGAGGCAACATACAAAAACAAAATGGTAAGCTGCATTGAATAAGAAAATATGTTTATTTTTTTATCATATTACAAATATGAAATATTCATTTATTTTGTTAATCACTAATTTTTGTTAGAAAATCTTACTTATCACTTTTAATTATATAAAAAAAATGCGAGAGGAAGGAACCTTTTATTATTTTGTACACTTTTTTTTTAGTAAGGATGAGAAAGGAAATGGATGGGAGAAATCAAATTTTTTGCTCTCTTTTAATATTAAAAATTTGAAGGGATGAGATTTAAGATATTTTAAGTATGATAACAAAATATTTTAATTTATTTTTATATTTAAAATTATAAAAATACAAAGATAAGTTAAATTTTATAACATTTTTTATTCTTGAGAGTCAAATAAAATAATATTATCTCATTTTCTTTTTATTAAAACTTTTCGTCTTAAATAAATAGAATGTTTGATCAATATTTTTTTTATCTTTCTTTCCGCTAAACAAAATAATGTATCTCATTTCTCTTCATTAAAATTTTTCATTTTCACTGATCTTAAGTAAATATTACAATGATTTTCGATTGTTATTATTTTATAATTTGTTTAGTTTACGAAAGAAAGATAGAAAAAAAAGAGAAAAAGTGAAAAGGAATAAAAGATGAAATGATTATTTAGTTATTTAACCTGATAAAAAATGAGAGGAAATAATAGAAGGGAAAAAATTATATTTATAAAGACCTAAATATCTCTAAATAAAAGTAAGATACGATAAGAATAATAAAAATATAAAAGAGAAGATAAATGTTTTATTAGAATGAAAGATAAATTAAAAATATTAGTAAATAATAAAAAAATATAAAATATAAAATATTGAAAATCAAAGAAAAATAAAATATTAATAAAATAAATATTTTTTATCTATAAAAATAAAATTTTGTATTTATTTAAAAATTATGGATAATAAACTTTAACCTAACACATATGTATTTACCTTTGTTATCTCATCAATTCAAGATGTTTTTGCTATAGAGTGGATAGTTCATTCGAAACATATTTTTTTTAAAGACAAATAAAATACAAATCATCTAGCAAATCATTCTAGGATAAAAGTTTCAAACTTTTTCTTCTCCCCTTCAAGAGATAGGATTAAAGTTTTTAACTTTTTCTTACCTCGAAGGGATAATCCTTATCTTAGATGCAAGTGTTACAAGAATTGTGATAAACATTGTCTTATATGCATGGGCTAGAGGAATTTTGTTTTTTCGTTTGTAGTTTCCTTATTTTGTTTTGTTTCTTTCTCCATTTATTCCTAAAATAAAACTGCGAGTAATGAAAAAAAATAAAGATAGTATTAATTAATTATTAAAGTAAAAAATAATTAAATATTATGTGAGTAAAATGATGAAAGCATTAATGTTGTTTCAATTACTTTGCAACTCTTTCCCTTGCTTTCTTCTCAAATTAGGAGAATTAGTTTTAGCTATGAGATCCACAATTTTTTTTTCTTTGTTAGCTAATTACATTCTTAAACAAGAAACTTTTCTCTCTTCTCTTTTCTGCTAATATTCTACTATTTCAAACAAACACTCATAATAAAATCATCACAATTTTATTTATCTTACCAAATCATCACAATTTTATTATTGGGTAAGATAAGACGATAAAAATAATCATAATTATTTTTATATATAGATTATGTATATTTAAAATATTTTTTACATGACACTATTACAATAATTATATTTGGATAAACAATCAAACAATGATAATGTTAAAAAAAATTATACTATTATTAATAATAAATTATTATATATGATAAATATATTTTTAATATAATAAATTTTAAAGTCATGATATCATATTTTTAATGTTTGAAGCTATAATTTTTAATGTTTGAAGCTATAATTTTTCTATTAACAATGAATACCCATTACCAATTTATTGAATTTATTGTATTTTTGTGATTGTTTGAACTATCACAATATATTTAATTAGTATAAAATTATCATGATATACATAGAGCATAGACAGTTTTGAGAACATAGTTATCAACTATTATAATTTTATTTATATTTAAATGATTTCAATATATTTTTAGTCTTGTAAAATAAATATTTTTTATTTTAATCTCTATAAATTTTTTTATCAATTTTTATTTCTCTAAAATTTGAATAATTATTTTTGTCCTTAATATTATGTGACACTTGTTATTTATATATATGTTAAACTAAATGTCAAGTAACCATCATAGGTTACACACACTAATGTATATGATATCATGTTAATCTATGACATCTTAAAAAAAAATTATATCTTTAAAATAAATATTATTTATCTATTTTAAAATAAAAATTATGGACTAAAAATAATTATTTCAAAATTTAGAAGGATAAAAATCAAATAAAAATATTTTAGAGGAACCAAAACTAAAATTTACTTATTTTATAAGAACAAAAAATAAATAATTACAAATTTTAGGGGAATAAAAATCGATTAAAAATTTTATAAAAACTAAAATAAAAACTCGTTTATTTTACTGTAATTAAAACATATTTAAATCTAGTTAAAATTTTTCATTATTAAATCACATTGTCTTTTTTCTTTAACAAACATTAATATAATAATTTTCCCTTGATAGTATTTAAAAGGAAATGCTCTTAAACTAATAAACTAAAATAATCAAACCATCAATGCCAAAAATTACATGATAACTATTAAAAGCCCTTCAGAAATAACCTTTTGATATGATTCCCTTAACAATAACTAATCAAATGATTAATAAGAACTCATAATCTATTAATTCATGGGCTTAACCGTCAGCATCTAATGATTTTCTTTGATTATTAGGCAATTGGTTGAGTTTCACTTTCTACAATTAGCACCTTTAATAAAGACTAAATAAAATTAATAGGATTACTGATCAATAGTAATATTAAAACTGTCCAATTTTCCGTACTTGTTGAAATTTTATGCAGTATATATAACTCACTTTTTAAAAAAGAATTTATCCCTTCACCCTCTCTCTCTTACTCTATCTCTTTTTTCTTTTTTATTCTCTCTCACCATGTAAAACACATATATTCTTCTAGTATAGTATAAAAGATAACGTGAGAGAGAGAAATAGCATTAGTTTAGTTATGAAAATAATTGACTAGAATAAAAACTATGTACTCTCATTCATTTTACTGTTGTTGTATAAAACTAGTGGTCTACTCGTGCAACACACGACACTTTATATAATTATTATATTTTAATTTATGCTTTATGAGATAAGTTTGTATTCATTATATATAAATAAATAAGTATATATTTATTATAAATTTAATTATATGATCCTTAATCAAGGTAGTAGAGATTTGAATCTTAATCTTTAATATAAAAATAATAATTTGGGAGAAAAATATCTATTGTTGGATGATTTTATAATTTTTTACAGAAATTAATTACTATTTTCATGATAAAAACTACATACTATATATATATATATATATATATATATATATATATATATATATATATATATATATATATATATATTATATTTATACAATAGATCGTTCAATACTTCTATCTTAAAATGATATTATTTCCTTTAGGTATGATTTGGTTAGGCGAAAAGGAAGTAAAAGTAAACGGGCATAATCCTAACATATTGATAAATAAATTACAATTTATTTTCTGTAATATAAATATAACAACCCTAAATTAAAAAGTAATGCATAGAATACGTAATTTTTTATTTTCTTACTTTCTAAACTTCAAAAAAACAAAATGTTTTTTTATATTTGTAAATTCCATATAACATACATCTAATATAATAATCATAATAATAATAAATAATATATAACAAATATAATATATACAATATATAATATAACATTATAAATAGTATATATCATACGGTAAATAAATAGATATTAAATATTAAATATATAATATAATTTATATAATTAATTCCATTAATAACATTTGTTTAAACTAACTATATGCCTCATTGTAATAGCTTAAAAATGGAATATGAAAAGAAATCCATTTTCAAAATTACTTTATATTTCGTAAGGCATAAATTTATTCTCTCACTTTAGGAAAATAAATGATTTTCTATTCTTAATCAAAACATCGTCTTATTGTTATTTGTCGTTTACAATCAAAACAAAAATCAGGTAATCATTCTCAACGCATAAACAAGTGCGTCTTCGCTACAATACATAATTTTTTTCTACTTAGCACATATGATATATTGAAAAAATAATAATAAAATCATATTTCTCTCTCGCAGCTGATTGTTTTGTTTTTCATGCTGGTGATATATTGACCTTTTATTTTTTTGATATTTTTCATATAGTTGTGATATTTGAGTGACAATTTATTAGATACTTGGAGCATAGGTTACACTTATTAAAGCACTAAAAAAACACCATCTAAGACAAAAATAAGCATTATTTAACAACGTTCTTGGCATAGTGTGGGTCAGATTCATAAGAGACGAGTCTAACAAGTGGTGGATATCCCTAAGTACAACTTCATTCATATTAGGGTTGAATTTTTATAAATAGTACATATAAAGTTAAACCATATAGAGGTGTGTGTAAAAGAAAAAACTTGAAGTGTGAGATCATTTTCCTTTTCCTTTTCTTTGTTGCTAATGCAATGAGAAAATGATTTTGAGCACGTAAACTACCTTGGAGGCATAGCTATTACTGCTTCATTTGGTAATTCTTGAATGGAATTTTTTTTCTAAACCTTAAATCATATTCTTTATTTGAATTATTAAAAGAAATATCATATACAATTTCCAATAAAATCATTCTAAAAGTCATTGGCAATGATCAATGAAACCTAGTTCATGGATTGAAATTAGTAAATGTTATAAATTTTTTGATATCATATTTGTTCCTATGAATTAAAATAAAAAATCTTTCACAACTTAATGCATCAAACTTTATCTTTAGAAGATGTTTCAATGTTTAAACACTTAAATCTTTTTAATATATTATTATTTTTTAAGATATTTTGCTTCATGTATTGTTTTGTTGTATTAAAATGTATAAAATTTTAAAATTGTTTTAAAAAGTTGAAATAACCTAATTCACCACTCCTTGTCATGATTAATCTATAATTGCAAAAGTGGTAAAACAAGAAAAAAGTATGAAAATAATTTACTATAAATTAAAAAGTGCGTGAAATGCTACATATAAGTAAATAGCCATGAAAGTAGTGTTAGCTTTGCTACAAGGTCATATAATGCACAACAATACGTATCTGACAAGCTTAGGAGGCATAAAATTAGGAGGAAGGAAAGAGGATGGAGATTAATTCTTCCATCATTTGGTAAATTTCCAAGGGACATATTTGAAATTCATCCCCTCTTATCTAGGGCTAGAGCCTTTTCAAGTGTCACAACGGGATGAGATATTGCTACACTGATCATGACATGTGGTTTAACCTTTTAATGCAAATGATTGTGCCCGTGTTTCAAGCCATGGCTTCGTAGTCAATTGTTGCAATGATTAGTAATTGGTTTAGAAGAAGAATACACTTATAATAATGAGGGTCTGGATGCCACTGTTTTGGACTCAGACATTTCCCTCATTTTTTGAGGACTGAATTTTGCTCTAAATTTATATAAAATATAAATATATTTAAATTATTTTATCAGTTAAATATATTTACACATTATTTTACTTTGCATTTATCTTTTCTCATATGGGTATAAAAAAAATGTTTACTAAACTCAAAATAATATCCTCTAATTTAATTAATTATATTTAGCCTAGGCAGCTCAATATTAAATAATATTCCTCTCAATATTGGGAAACACAAATTCTCTCATCTCTCATATTCTCTTCCCATTTCTTCATTTGGAACCTTTCTTCTTGAAACCATAGAAAGGGTGGGTTGAATCTTGATAGCACCACACTTCCCTGTGGAAACTCTCATGCCATTCTCTCTTCACTTAGCAAGCAACCACCCCACCTCATGGAACCTTCTAAAGCCCAAGGAGCCAACAACACCCACTAATCAAAACCTCCTTTTGAGAAGAGTCTGTGCCTTCTCCTCCCTCAGAACCTCTCTCGACTGTGTCTCCGATGGAGGGGTGGCGAAGGGTTCTGCCCACAATTCACCAATTCGGCTTCCCTTCGTCGTCAGGGGCCCTGCCAAGGTTTCTAGATTTTTCTGGAGCGGGAACTGCTTGCAGGTTGTGAGCGTGGACGGCGCCGCTGCCGCTGCTGACGTGGGTTTCGATGATAGGCTGTTGAGGGCCTGTGGTTCTGTCGTGAGGGACTTCTTCATTCCGAGACAGGTTGCGGGGAATTACGGGGACTATGTCAAGTGGAAGCTTCTGCATCGGGTTTTCAGCTCAGCACTTCAAGTGCTTGCCACCCAGGTACTTTTTTTTTTTTTTTTTTTTTTTTAAAGTACTCATATGATAATTGTGAAGTATGAAGTATTCATTATAGAAAGTAGTGATTTATATCTGTTGGAAACTGTATGCTCACTAAACGGTCTCAGGTGTTTGTTTTACAGAAGAATAAACTACCACTTTGGCCAAAGTATTACCCTCAAAATTTATATAAGTAATCTCCTAAATATTGAATATCCACCGGTTTAGTCCTTAATTTAATATGTTATATTTATGTTTAAGGACTAATTAGAGTGAAATACTTTGCATGAAGATTACTTATATATATATTTTTACTTTAGGGACTATTTAGGATTGAGAGTAATATTTGTCGGATGAAATTGAGGGTTTATTCTTTACAAAAACAGTTTTATGTTTTCTAAAATTTGTTTGTCTCCTTGGCACATTTGAAAGTTTAAACAAGAAGAAGAGGATGAGAAAACATTTATCGGCTGTTTCTACTTTTTGGTTTTTAAAATACTTGTTTTGGAAATAATTTTCAGAACTGATAAAATTTGGGTGAGAAATTGATTGCTGAGTTGTGTGGAATTACTTTAGAAACAGTTTTTAAACAATAAAGTGAGAAAAGAATCAAATAGACGGTTAGTTTTTGTTTTCGGGTGATTTGTTTAAATTAAAACTGTTGGTGGGTTTTAAGTTGTTATGTGACTGATTTGTTTCATGTTATGTGGTGGGTTGGTTGGTTGGTTAAGGTTTGCTTTTGAAAATTGCTAATCGCTTATGTGTTAATTCACGTGGAAAATTTCAAACTTGGTTTGTCAATCTGTTGGCATGTGCTGTGCCTATCACCAGGAGTGTGCCTGTATGTGCGCGCATGCATGAGAGAAAGATTGTTATGTGTGATGGATTTGTTTCCTTTTGAAAATTGATAATCCCTTACATAATAGTGTGTTTAGGTGAATATTTATAAAATTGATTTTGAATGAAATTGATTGTGATTAAAATTGATTTTGGAGAGCTGTGATTTATGTTTAGATGTTTTTATTCTAAAAGCAAGTTAGTAGTACAACACATTATAATTTTTTTTATTCAATGGAAAAATGATCTAAAATTGTTTTAACTCAAAATCAATTTTGGACTCAAAATTAACACGGAACTAATCATGTGAATATTTACCTAAAATCACGTTAGTTGATATTTCAACATGATTCTGAATCATCTAATGTGAATCCAAACATGCTATTAATTCATGAGGAAATTTTCAAACTTGGCTTATCAGTCTTTTGCCATGTGCTGCACATATCATCGTATGTGTGCTTGCTCCTTGTGAGCGTGTGTGAGAGAGAGACTATTGTGTCTTATTGTGTGATGGATATGTTTCCTTTTGAAAATTGATAATTCATGATGCATCATGCATCAAAATTCAAACTTGGTTTATCAATCTATTGCCATGTGCTGCACATATTGTCAGGAGGGGAAAAAGAGTGAATGAGCTAAATATGGTTCTTTGTGTACTTATCACATAATGAATTTGTTGCACATTTTATCCTCCTTTAAGCTGTGGCGAAAGTTCTTCTAGGTCTCACTGTAGCGGTTTGCTTTGCATGAGAACTTACCGTGTTGTAATGGATAATCTCAGGCAATGTTTACAGCCATGGGAGTTGGATTCTCCAGTTCCCTTCCATCAGCTGCTGCCCTTAATTGGGTCTTAAAAGATGGTCTTGGACGACTAAGCAAATGCATATACACTGCTAGCCTAGCATCTGCTTTTGATACAAATTTAAAGGTATTTTAACATTTTGAATGAATCTATTTTCTGTAACCTGCAGTTACCAACACTGTATTTTTGGATTTGATTAAAAAGTCACCTGAACAGTTGAAGTGATGATGGTAATTGAACTGCAGTTTGATATGCACTAATCATATATGAAGAAATCTGATAAATCTTTCTCTTCATCTTTTTGGTACCTGCTGTACAAAGAGGGTCAGGTTCACTACATCTGTTCTTTTTGTTGCAAGCATTGGACTTGAGTTACTTACTCCTGCATTTCCTCGATGCTTCCTGCTTCTTGCAACTATTGCCAATATTTCTAAACAAATAAGCCTGGCTTGTTACTTAGCAACTCGGGTAAATATCATACCTCTACAAAATACAGTTCTCTATTAATTTTTATTTTTTAAGAAATGTTTCTTGTTTTGGAGACATTCATTATATGATATTATATTTGTAATGGAATTTCTTTTCTATATAACTTCAATATGGTGTGTTCCTGAGGCAAAATAGTCCACATGATAGTTGTTATATAAGAAAATAAGCTGTATGGCAGAGAAATAAAGAAAGCTGTGTTCTAGGTAGGCATTGAATTTGTTGGACATCCTAATATGTCATATGAAAATGAAACAATGTAACAATGTTGGGATGAGGAGTTAGAAAGATTAGAAAAAGGTGATTAACGAAAGAAATGTCCAATTCTTCCGCCAATGTAATAATTCATTAATTCTTGATGTATTGTTCCTTGTGATAACAACACTTAGTGAGATATTGAAGTGGCAGCACCCATACAGGATGTTTTAGATCAGTATCAAAACGTTTTTCAGGCCCCCCAAGGTCTACCTCCACATAGGAGACAAGATCATGCAACAGTACCAAAAATAGGGGCTCAAATTCCAAATATAAGGCCCTACAAATATCCCTATTACCAGAAGGTAGAGATTGAAAAACTGGTTAGTGAGATGTTGATGGCAGGTATCATTAGACCTAGTGTAAGCACCTTTGCCAGTCCTATTATTTTGGTGAAGAAGTATGGTGGGTGGAGATTTTGCGTTGACTATCAAGCTTTAAATAAGATTACTCTATGTCGCGACCTAAATCGCGACGGGACGAAAATCGCGGAATAGAATTTGATTTGAAAATTGGAAGTCGAATCCACCCCAGGGGCGAAACCGGCTATGCAGAGTCAGGACCGACTCAGCCAATCTGGGGGGACTGACCAAGATCGATTGGCTTTGATGGGAGTCGCCATTGGCATTTTAAAGGGAACACCGGAAACCGGGAATGGATAAGGCAGGTCGCGAATCAGGGACTGGATAAGGAGTCGGTTACGTACAGGGACAACATGGCATCCCCACACGTCTATCACGTGATAGTTACTCAAATTGGCTGCATGAGCTAAAAGGACCTTCGCATTTTGCTTGCTGTTTTTTAGTTAGTAATTTAATTCATAGTGAAGGACATATATACAAGGTTTAGGTGTTTTGGGATGAATAACTTGACATGAGTGTGCCTCTTATTCCTACGTACCTCTTTTCAGGTAGAGGAATCAAAGTTCACGTAGTTTTGGACATGTGACAAAGTGTAGGAGTGGTGGACTATCCATTAGGCGTCCATTGAGGGAATGAGTTGACACCATTAAAAGATGGACTATCCATTAGGCGTCCAAGTGGAATGAGGAGGTTGAACTATCTGTTAGGCGTTCAGACACTGGAGGACATTAAAAAAGAAGTGTGGACTATCCATTAGGCGTCCTTAGGAGGAGACTGAACTATCCATTAGGCATTCAGACACGGAACGACTTTCACAGAGAAGTGTGGACTATCCATTAGGCGTCCTTAGAAGGAGACTGAACTATTCATTAGGTGTTCAGACCATGAATGACTTTAAAAGAGAAGTGTGGACTATCCATTAGGTATCCTTAGAAGGAGACTAAAGTATCCATTAGGCGTTCAAACCATGAATGACTTTAAAAGAGAAGTGTGGACTATCCATTAGGCGTCCTTAGAAGGAGACTATACTATCCATTAGGCGTTCAAATCATGAATGACTTTAAAAGAGAAGTGTGGACTATCCATTAGGCGTCCAAGCTGTAACTGAAAGAAATTCTAGATAGATATCATGATGTTTGGTAACAAACATAGGGGAGAACCGAGACCGACTTGATGCTGGATATGTCTGGATATTGAGACCGATTTGGCTAATGAACCGGATGTCGTGGTCTTTGACTATCTAGAGGCGGGACCGGTCTAGATCTGTCCATATAAAGGGAAGTGTGGCTGAGGTTTAATGCAAAGAGATAGAGGACTCAGACCAACTCGGTCCTCGCAACAGCTGACTACATGTTAGCTGAGTAATGAACTCGACTAGTGTTTGGGTGTGACCGAAGTGCTGATATGGAGGACAAACTTATGGTATGAGTTGCCTACCCTAGCTTATGAAGAAGTGTTTAGCGAACTAACCTACTATCCAGAGAGTTTGATGTTCTTTCTACTCTGTTTAAGCGGCTTCCTGGATTGGTGGTGAGACCTCCTTCTTTCTAGCTTTCTATTTCAGGCTTCGAACCTCCCCACTTGCTTGTATTCTTGCTTCCTAGTTCCCTCTGCTTTCCAATTCCCTATCTCTCTCCTTTCAATATGAAGTTTCACACTAATTCTTTGTCCTCCAATACTCCACTAGGTTACCTTTCCAAAATTTTCCGACCTTCAGTTCTTCGTCCTAAGGCCTTTTATAGGCTATTCTTGGGGTCATGGGTGCATCAAGATCCACTACGTGGATCGACCCCAGCCCTTTGATCCTTTTTTCTTCTTCTTCTTGTTGATCTCATGCATCCCTTAAGTCGTGTACTTTGAACCTTGTGCCCGGTTGTGGCACGTTCTCGACAACCACTTCAGGGATAATTGATTCATGCAGATTCTTGTCCCTTGGTGCTGACGTGGCCGGGTCAGAGGATCCCACTTCCTTGGGGTGCGTGAGATTGTCCCCTGGTGCTTAGCTGGACATGGATTTTTGTCCCCTCTTGCTGACTTGGCTACATCCAAGGGTCCCTTGTTGATCTAAGGGAATCTGATGGCCCCAAGCCTCTAGAATTTCGTGGGATTTTGTCTCCTTTTGCTGAGGAGGTGGCCGAATTTGATGGTCACTAGCTGACCTGACTGGATTCGACAGCCCTATTGTACGAGATGGGCCGGTTTGGGCCTCTTTCTTGTCCATTGGGCCAAGTCTGATGGTCCTTCTTCTCGGTGGGCCAACTTGGGCCTCCTTCTGATTTACTGGCCGAATTTGGGCCCTTTTTGCCTGGGCGGATAGGTTTGGGGTCCTATACTCTGCCTAACAAGTTTACATTCTGGTGATTGAAGAGTTGTTGGATGAAATTGGAGGAGCGACAATATTTTCCAAATTGGACTTGAAATCGGGTTACCATCAAATACGGATGTGAGCGGAGGACATTAAGAAGACTGCCTTCTGCACCCATGAAGGACACTATGAATTTCTTGTCATGCCTTTTGGCTTAACAAATGCTCCCTTGACATTTCAGTCCTTGATGAATGAAGTGTTGAGGCATGATTGGGAAAATTCATGATTCACACATAGGGGGCCATTCTAGATCTTTTAGAACTTCAAAAGAATGGTTGGGGTTGTATTTTGGGAAGGCATGAGGTCAAATATAAGAAACTATGTAGCAGCTTGTGAGGTCTACCAACGAAATAAATCAAGTACACTGTCACCTGTAGGATTGTTGCAACCCCTGCCTATTCCGACCAAGGTTTGGGCTGACATCTCTATGGATCTTATAGGTGGGTTACCCAAGGCTCATGTCAAGGACACCATTTTAGTGGTGGTGGATAGGCTAACTAAATTTGCCCATTTCTTTGCACTTTCACACCCTTTTCCATCTAAGGAAATTGCAAAATTATTCATCTCACAGATAGTCTGTTGGCATGGTTTTCCCTCAACCATAGTAATTGATAGAGATAAACTTTTTATGAGTGGGTTTTGGAAGGAGCTATTCAGACAGACAGGAACACAACTTTGGATGAGCACTGCTTACCATTCTCAAACTGATGGACAAACAGAAGTAGTCAATCGATGCTTGGAAGTTTATTTGCATTGTTTGATAGGTACAAAACCTAGACAATGGCCGCCGCATCTAGCGTGGGCAGAGTTCTGGTTCAATACCAATTATAATGCTTCCACAAGGATGTCCCCTTTCCAAGCTTTGTATGGGTGGGACCCTCCTTTGTTATTAAAGGGAACCACAATTCCTTCCAAGAATGAAGAAGTTAATCAGATGGCTCAACAAAGAGATAGCCTACTACAGGAGCTGTGTGAGAATTTACTAAGCACGAGAGCAGATGAGACAGTATGCCAACTGTCATAGAAGAGATGTGGTTTTTGAGGAAGGTGATTGGGGTTTTCTGAAGCTGCAACCATATAAGATGAGATCGTTGGCTAAAAGACCTAATGAGAAGTTGAGTCTGAGGTTTTATGGACCTTATAAGGTCTTAAGCAGGGTGGGGGAAGTTGCTTATAAATTAGTGCTTCCAGCCCATAGCAAAATTCATCCTGTTTTCCATGTTTCACAGCTGAAAAAAGTTGTTAGCCCCACACAGCAGACACAACCTTTACCAGTTATGTTGAATGAGGACCATGAGTTGCAGCTTTCTCCACAGTTGGTTTTGGATTTCAGATTTAATGCTGCTGGACAAAAGGAGGTGCTCATAAAGTGGCAAAATTTACCAGAATATGAAAACAGTTGGGAGGTGGCTTCAGAGGTTGAGCAAGCTTGTCCCAACTTCCCCCTAGAGGACAAGGTGCCACTTATAGGGGGCGGTATTGATAGAACATGTCCCCTTATTACTCAAGTTTATGAGAGAAGTAATAAAAAGAAACAGTTAGATAACTAACTATTTGTGGGTTAGTTAATTAACAGGAGTTTGGTGCTGATTTGGGCTTTCTGTAGTCAGGGTACATAGGACCCAAAAATGTATAGGATGGGTTAGACAAGATTTTAGACAATTAAGTGGGAGGGGTCAGGTTCCTTGAATTACCTGGGTGTTACTTGTTCTTTGTAATTCTTTCATCATTAGTGAATACACCTTTTCTCTATTCTTTCTTGTTTCTTTCATTCATTTTCTTTAGACCCTGGTCCAGTTCTATCATAAGTCCTATCAGTATGCCTAAAATTTAGAGATTCGTTGCTGTGTTTTATCTCAGTGGTTCTTGCAGTGAATATACTCTGTACTGGCTTGTATGTTCGTGTTGTATGTTTGAATATAGATAGCTTTTGTTTCACATGGATAGATGCTAATCATAATTAGGTAATACGAATATGTTATCAAGTATGTGAATGAGACCTCCAAAGCTCAGTTTTTCCTTAGACCTTTGGACTTGTGTTGGTAGATAACTTGTCATACTGATTGCTAGTTTTGTTGTCGTATGTGACTTCTTAAATTTTACCACACCAACTTACAATCCATGCTCAACAATGCATAAAGCACTCTTGACAGCACAACCTGCCCACCTTTTTCTTTTTATTTGATGGTTGTGTGAATTTACCTTTTACCCAACTCCATGTATAAGAATTCATCAATAGAGGATGTGTCTTGAGAAAGTTCCCCACTTTTGTCATGTATATAGTGATTGATCACTTCTTTTGACCTGTGAAGTTTAATGTTCTCCCTCTGATTAAGCAGTCAGCTGTTCATCAAAGTTTTGCTATAGGAGACAACCTTGGTGAAATTTCTGCAAAGGCACAGGTCAGCATGTGTGTTTTTCTTTTTTTTCTCCATAATATGTATCTTGAATGGATTATTTCTGATTTTTTTACATGTTTCAGATTCAAACAGTGTGCTTTGACATCCTTGGTCTTATGCTTGCAGTACTTGTCAATCTGGGGATAGAGAACCATAGAAGGTTGTTATCTATCTTCATGAATTAATTGTTCTTATTATTCATTTGATGTATAAGACTATATGTTGACTAAGCTGTGGAACTGAGAGCTGACTGCAGCGTATTTTATCTTCAGAATTTATTGACCTTATCTATATAAACAAAAAAGCTTTACATGATGTTACATAGTCAGTGGACTTGTATTGGTATTTGATATATTTTTCTAGTGTTTGTTGCATAAATAAATTGGCTTATTTTTTAACATGAGTTATTTCCTGGCTTGCAAGACGACAAGCAGGTCTCCATTACTTTATTTATCCCTTTTTTGCTGCTATGGACCTCTTTGGGATTTATCAAGGACTAAAGCATGTCCATCTGCAAACCTTGACTAAGGTAGGTTTTCTGGTGGCTTGAAATATTAGTTTCTGTAGATTTAAGTTTTTTCTAATTTTATAATCTAGAGACAAACTGATTGACTGAAATTGAGAGACATGGAGTGATTTGATGAATACAATATTTTGTTTTCTTCTTTTAACATTAAAAAATGTAAAGTATGATGGGGTTCAGGATACTCCACTTTTAGACAAGTGCAAAGAACCAAGTTTTAGTTTGCTATTATAACTGACACATTAAAGCGGAAAATATTTATTATTGATTGACATTATATGTGGTCTAGTTTTTGTCTGTTTTGGTATTTCCTTTCTTATTGCTCACTATACTAATATGATTAAAGTTCAGTTGCATTTCCTGTATAACTGAACTCTGGTTGAAGGGTCTTTTTGGTTTTACATTGGGAAACTGCTTTTCAAAGTGTCTCTTCTAAGTTATCTCTAACATAGTCAAAGAGGTCCAAACATAGTAAAACGAGAAGAAATGGAGCAAGGCCATGTTACCCCTCCACTTGTATATTTTGTTTAATAAGAACATCCATTTTTTGTTAAGTCTCTGGTTTTTGTTGTATGGCATTGGACTTTTATCAAGACTATTTAGTTTACTGTCTTGTTGGTGTGTTATTGTTTTAGGATAGGCTTGAAATTATTCTGAGCACTTGGATTGAGTGTGGATATGTGCCCTCCCCTGCAGAGGTGAGCGACAAAGAAGGAATTAACTTTCTGGGAGTTAAAGGTGATGCTACCGACTCTTCAATTTCTTTTTAATACTGTCCAACTTGTGTGCTTTAGTGTTTTAGTCAACTAATATGGTTCAATTCAGGTAAATGCTTGTGGCCAATTAGAATAGGGTGCTTAAATCCCAAGGACCAAATACCCAAGTGGTCGATGAAGACAATACAATGTATAACAGATGAGGATTATTACTTTATATGCATGAAGATCTTCAAAGGATTAAAAAGATCTGGGCAGGTGAGCATTATTATTATGAGACTATCCTGGTGGACCTATTCTTCCTCATAACATCCTATGAAGTAGTGTTTTCTAATTGTTCTTACTTTGCTTGTTTCTTTGGGCGCTAAACCTTCTAGCCGTCTATCCTTCTTTCCATTCGCGAAGGAGCTGAAGCAGTACATATCATCATGGGTTTGTTGCAGGTGATATAGCCGTTCTTCTTAGTGGTTTTTCATCTATTATGGTTAATGCACCACCATTGGTAGCTAATTGAATTTGGATCCTCTCTTGTTATGAGAAAGACACAAACAATTACACTATGAACCACAATTGTTTGTGTTGGTTCCCTCAAACTTGCTTTCGTAACCTTTTCCTTTCATAACATAATAAAAAATGCTAGCATCACACTCTTTTAAACAACACTCTACTATTGATTGAAATTTATTGGAAATCACAGAATTTTGTTGGTCTCACTTTTTATTTAATGAGTCTCACTTATGATTTTGTAGTTTTCAATTAATTTTAACCAATAATAGATTGGATATTAGAAAGAGTGTGTCGCTGATACTCTTAACATAAAATGATCTAAATCCTAGAAATTCATTTGTTTAGATGGAATAGAATACTCTCCATTTACTTAGGGAGGTAAAAAGTCTGGCCTAAAGCCAGTTTTGCTTATTTTAATGATCTTTTGATATGACAAAGAAAACAAAATGCAATGTTTAGGCTTGCTACATCAGAAGGGCTCTACTTATGAACAGTAGTAGGTGGGAGAATATTATAGAGGAAAGCCATGCATCAGACTCAACCATGGAGGATTGGTCTGTAATTGTTGAAGATGCCAAAAGGTCTGCAGAAAGGGATATGTCTAATTTGATTGAACAAATGCTGGAAATGAGTTGGATGGTGAAGAACATTCTATTGTCAACACAAGAGCAGACACGATACAGTTTTGTGTGTGATTAAAGATAGTTATCAAAATTTGGTTGGCTCCTTAATTCAATGGGAGTGTTTGGGGATATTACCATTTATTTTAATATTAGACTAAAGAATATGTTAAAGGTCTTGTGTAGTATATTCATATCTTCCATTTTCTGTTGGAGGGTATTTTTAATCCCATGCATTGAATATATATATATATATAATGTATACATAGGTAGGTAGAAACTAGAAACTTTGTGAAAGGTATGCATGGATGCGCCAATAATATTACACTAGACGGATTTTTCTTTCCTAACTCATCCTGTGTTAGTGTTTATGTGTTGGAGCAATACCTAAATTGTATTATTACACATTTACACTAGAAAAGGGCTATGCTCTATTTTGTCTTTCTTGTTTACGTAATTTATATTATCTGTGTGCGCGATTTCCAGGGTAAGAGTAGAGTTCAACAAAATATCCGATGCACCATTGCCAATTACTCCTCAAAATAAAACCTCAATTTCATTTCATTTTATGATGATTTCCGTGTCACGACCAAAATTCCAATAGTTGGTAAACCAAGGATTGAATCGATAGTCAATACTAATGTTATTTTAGGGGAAAGAAATAGTATACAAACTAAAATTAGTTTTGAGGATTTATTTATGTATAGAAAATGATGAAAAATTAATTTTATTGTACTTCTGATACTTCCGTCTCAAGACAATTACTGTAAATTATTTATATAAATTCAATCATCTTAAACATCTATTTTATCTTTTTGAAATAAATATAAAAATTATGGAAATTTTATTTTTGGTTTGATAGGTCGAAGTAATATTATTTCTATGCACCATTTAGTACTTATATTATAAATTAAAATATATAATTTTGACGGTGGAACTTTCACTCTATTTATTTTATCAATTAAATATCCTTAATTTTAGTTTTTGCTTTTATAGAACTTGACAAAATGTCTACACAGTTAAAAACTTTAAAATAATCTTATATTATAATTAAAATTATTTATTATAAAATTTAAATATAATTTATATTTAAAAAATGTTTATTTATTAACAAATTTAATTATAATATAATTTATATATTAAAAATTATTAATTATAAATTTTAATTATATAAAGATAAATATTTATTCCATATAATACATAGACTAAAATCTATTTTTATATTATAAAGTAGTATTTTAGCTCGTGTATTGTATGAGTCAAATTCAATATGTAAATTTTATTGTTATAATTATTTATCATAAGAAATAAAAAAATTATTTATATTATATAATTAAAATAAATATATATCAAATTATTTTGATAATCTTTAATATATTTGTTTATAGAAGATTATTATATGTATCTAAATATAATATTTCTCAACATAATAAATTAAAACAATTAAAATTCAATAATAATTTTAGTTCTTGCCATCCTAGTTTGCGATGATAGTAAAGTGTGAAAAATCTAAATAGAGGATCAATATTTTGTTATTTTCATGCTAGGAGGGTTAATTCCTAAGAAATTGTGAATAATTTATCCCTACAAAATCAGAAATGGGAGAAGAACGATAGTTTAAATCATAAAAGAGATAAAAGTATTTAAATCAAATAAAAACTAACCAAATTTAAGTTAGTATGCAAGTTACAAGAAACATAGATAATCTCTAAGAAATTAGAGAAAAATCTCCATGAAATGGGAGATGACAGAGACAAATTAGTTTAAATAATAAAAATGAAGAAAATTAAATCAAGAGATAATGATGAAAGAAGGTAAATTTTACGAGAGAAATTTTTTAAAACAAAGAATATTTGTATAGTGTTCATGAATTGCCTCGTCCCACTAACTTGACTTGGTTTGAAGAGACTTTTGATAGTTGAGTTTAAGAAATTAGATTTGATGTATGTTTAGGACAAATTTAGACTACATTTTGGGTCATCCCAACTCGACTCAATGTCATATTCTTTTACAATACATAATTTTTAGGCTATTATGTATTTACAATGTGAGATGTTAGCAAGGATCGTTGATGATTTTTAGGGTACAATATCAAGTTGTTAAGTCTCAATAACTAGGATAACAATCCTAAGTTGAGATCTTTCTAGAGAACAAGCTTGATAACCCTAACAACTACTAAGTGTCACCAAGATTGGTTGGGGGTATTTATTCCAAGTGGTTGAACTTGAGTAAATGTCTAGAATATAAAAAAATGTATTAGTGAAAGAATATGTACTCCTAGTCGCTTTCGAATATCATACAATGGTCTAAAGTGGTGAATAAGTGAAAGTACGAGTCCACATGTGTCATATATGACTTAGATTGAAAGCATAGAACCCCTTGCATAACATTTTTAGTTGATAACTAAGTGTGATTACTATATATTGTGTGAATCTTGAGATTCATTTTATGAGTATTGGTTTTTTATTAAATCACCCCACTCCTTTTTTTTCTTTGTATTGTATGTGAGTGTTACAACAAGGTAGACAACAGTTGGATACAATGGTGATAAAAATGATGTTATTGGTGTTGAGGATTCTATCAAGGACCCATCTAAGGGAACCTAATAGGTGTTTGGAGTCTTCTGTATAGTTATAGGTAGGGTTTATGGATGTATAACTAACACTACTCTGACTAGAATATCCTTTTTTATGTATATATTGTGGGGTTAGGTCAAGACATTTTGTAGTATGTATATTTTACAATAATAATATGTGCAATAACATGTCCGTGTGTATATATATTGTAATGACATAAATTTATAGTTATACAATTTTAAGTTGGTTAAGCTGTGAGTACCTTTATAAAAAGGTTCACTTTTTTTAAACTTTTAATTACCCTTTTCTTACTACCTAATAATAATAAAATAAATAAATGTTATTATTTAGCTTGATGATAAAGGATGTCAATACACTAGTGCATAAATGACATTTCACATTGGGGCATTTACATTGATTCAAAAAAAATCGATGTAAATAAAAACATGGTGGTAAATTTGTAAATAATTTAAAACTATTTACATCGGTTGGAAAGTAACCAATGTAAAAAGTGAATTAAAACCCTCAGTGTGCCCAACCTATTCATCTTTTCCAACACTCCTCAACCTATTTCTCCAGCACTCCTTAACACAGTTGTTTCTTTGTGTCTCGTCTCCAAGCACTCCTTTGTCAATTTCTCCAACACTCCTCAATATAGCTTTTTCTTTGCATTTCATCTCCAAGCACTCCTCAAAATTTCTCCATCACTCCTTAGCACGATTGTTTCTGTATGTGTCGTCTTTAAGCACTCCTTAGCCTATTTCTCCACCACTCCATCACCAACGCCACCAGTAAGTTACTTCACCACCACTCCTCACCTTTTTTTGAGTTTGAAGGGTGGGTTTTCGCCATGGCTACCATTCGTTGGTTTTCGCTATTATTGCCACCACATTGTGTTTACTAATGCGGTGGTTGTTTTATGCCATGGATGCCACTCCATCACCTTTTGTGTTTGAAATAGCAGGTTTTTGTCATGGCCACCACTCATTGGTTTTTGCCATGGCTGCCAATGCATTGCTTTTGCCAATGCGATAGCTGTTTTTTGTCATGCATGACCGCCACTCCATTTCAATGGCCATGATCATTTTCCTTCATGTTTTGGAATGTGTTATAGGTATCTTGTATTTATCTTTTTGTTGTTACTTGTTTTTGTTATTGTCACATGTTTTTCAAAAAACCAATATGCATATTTATATTGTAACATGTATTATAGATTTTTTTTTTGTTTAAGGTGTGATTAATATTTTTTAACCTTTAGACAATCTAGGGTACATCCTGTTATAGTATTGTCATCATGTGAGTTTCCTTTTTTACATGGTAAAATTCAACTAGTCTTTACCTTTTTTTACAGGTGTCTTAATCATCTCCTTGAATTAGTTGCTTGATTATTATTGAGGTAAGTTAATAGATTTATTTAGTTGAATTTTGATAATAAAATGAGTTTATTGTATTGTGTGGTTGAATGAATTTTATTTAATAAATTTCTATTTTCTTTTCATGGATGACCACATATAGCATTGTTGGACTTTGTATGATGATATTGTTTAATAAATTGGTATCACTTTGCATGAATACCATATAGAGCTAGCTTAGTTGGACCTTTATAATGATATTGTTTAATAAATTGATATCACTTTGCATTAATAGCCATATATAACTTAGTTGAGCTTTATATAATGATATTGTTTAATAAATTGGTTTCACTTTGTATGAATGACCATATAGAACTTAGTTGGGCTTTGTATGACGATATTGTTTAATAAATTTGTATTACCTTACAAGAATGACCATATACAACATAACCAAGTCAATTGTTATATTATAATTAAATAAATCATTTTTTAGATATATTATAAAATTTAAAATAAGTAAAATATATATCCCTTATAAAATCATTAAAATTACTAATGAAATGAGCTTTAGTTTGAGTCAAACTAATTAACTCATTGATCATGATCTACCATAGTTTAAATACCAAATAAATATGATTTTTGGTATGACTAACTAACCATGACTTGTTGACCATGATTTGATCACCAAATCAAACTTGCATTTAATTTTGAGTCAAACTTTATTTGACTCAACTAATTATAATCAAGTGACTATGATTTGTCCACCAAATAAACCATGCGCTTAATTTTGAGTCAAACCAAATTTGACTCAACTCACCATTGACATTGATTATAGTTTTACCACCAAATAAAACATGTACTTAACTTTTACTCAAACTTAGTTTGAAAAAAACAATGATTAGTTATGTGATTAGTATCAAAATAGAGAAACATAAAAATATTTTTATTTTTTATTGATGAATTACAAATATTTTTCTTAATTTTTACTTTATAATTTGTGAGTTCAACTATATATTTATTATTTATTTCATATTTTATATATACATTGAGTGAATAGAGTGAATCTTAGTTTTTCATTAAAGACTCAATACAATAATTAAAATTAATTCAAACTTATTTGATATACCATATGCTATAAATATAGTACATTCAGCACATAAAAATAATAGTTTTAGCACATGGGAATTATAAATGAAGTTATAGGATACCATTGTATAGTAGCTTAGGATGACCCGCAAATGCGATCAAATAATATCATTGTCACGGTAGCGTTCTACTAGCATTTATTAGGATATTATTGTACATAAGCTTAGGAAAAACCATTTTCCACATTTCATATCACCAAAAAGGCCAAAAATATGGTGCTAATCAATATTAATATTAAAATATATTTCCGAATACAAAAAATCCTGAATTATCAAAATAAAAAAAATTATTCTGTCTACATTATCCAGGATAGGATATGAATACTAAATTTTTTTAATAACCCAACAAATGTCACTCGTATGGTAATGGCTTAAATATGTTTTGCTTTTTTTTTGGCCAATTTTGTATTTTATATCCTAAATTTGTAATTATTTTTTTTGTTTTTTATTTTCAAAAATAGTTTGCTTTAATCTTTCATCTTATCTGATAAACAAAATACAAGTAATCATTTATACGTGTATAGTAAAAAATTAAAAATTATCAAAGGAAAAACTTTAGGATTAACAATATTATTTGATTTTGTACTTCATTTGTCATGTATGGTATATGGTAAGAGACTAAAATTATCTATTTCCAGATATAGAAACTAAAAAAAATAATTTCAAATTTGGAGGACAAAATAAAATTAACTCAAATTTAAATAATCGAAAACATATTTAAGTCAATGTTTGCTATGATATTATCAAGCATGATTTTGAAAGTATAAATTATCAAGTTATTTTTATATTTTCACTAAAAAATACCTCTTTTGAGTTAAATACCATAATTTATATTTCACATTAAATGTAAATATATTTTTTGTTCATTAAATTTAGGCTAATTTTAATTTTAATCCTTCAAATTTAAATTTTCTTTTTTTAGTCTTCACATTTTGAAAATTATTATTTTTAGTCTCTCGAGGTATACTTCATTAGATGCGATTCCTACGTGGAGAGATTACTTTCATTTACATAGTCAATAATGAAGCAATCTGTGACATTAGTTGACTTTTTACTTCGTTTGTCATGTAGAAATGTCTCTAATGATGTTTATGTTAAGGGACTAAAAACAACAAATTTTGAAATACGAGAACTAAAAAAAATTAAAATTAAAAAATTAAAACTAAAATTGACTCAAATTTAAAGGACAAAAAACATATTTAAATCTTCATGTTATTACAAATTGGAAACTACAAAAGCATCACCTGCAAATCAACCACATCATAGTACAAAGAATTTGCTCACAACCATAAAATAAATGATTTGCATGCTACACAAGATTCAATTTTCTCCATTTAAAAAAAATGAAAGTCAATCAATCTAGTGTTATCACATAAAAGGATGCTAACTGAACCGAAAAAACATCGTGACAATGACAAAGATACAATTATCAAATTATTTATATTGATTTGATAATTGTTCTTGAACACCACCTCTAATTGGAAGATACATGTCTAAATTTTTCTTCCAACTTCAATAGACTCAAGAACCATAGGAGCAAAGCTTCAAAATGTAATAATGTGTTTCTTGTGTGATTAATTAAGTGGTTGAAATATAATTATGAGATAAAATTAAATTTGATTCTAGTATAAAATGTTGATAAAAATAAGAATTTGCATGTTTTTTTTTTTTTGAGAAAAATCTCGAATGAGATTAGAGTGATGTGATGCACGTTCTCCGAGGTAATGATCTTTCCAAATGAAATGAACTTTCTAGTTTAAAGATATCGAGTTAGTAACAGAATGTCCTATACATGTTCTCTAAGATGGTTAGCGCGTACATCGAGATAAATCATATTGACTTTTCATTTTTTGCAATAATGATACCACTTATAGTTAATTATCTTGTTATTTATTGTATAAAATTCAAAAGTGAAACTTACCATTTAAGGAATTTTCCTATGAGCCAACTTCTTCTCCATTTTTGACAAAGTCTACCATGTCATGCTTTCCTTTAACCAATGGATGTTGGGATCCTTCTTAACCCTTGGACCAAAGGCTTCCTCAAGCTCTCTTTAAAACTCAACTTCGACTGAGAAGATCGAAGCTCCTTCACCCTCTCAAGCTTTGAGTCTTGTCTTACCCTTGCCACCTCCATTATTGCAAGTATTAAGCCCCTTCACTAAAGTTTCCTCATTCCTAGCTTTATTCCAAGTACGAGAAGCTTACCTTTATGTATTTTCATGGTTGAGATATGTCATATGTTAGTTTATAATGTGTTTAAGAGAATTATAACATCCTATCCTAATCTATGTGAGGATTTGTTGAGAGATCCTTGAAAATATGGATGTATACATGATGAATCATGAATATGAGATTTTGTTGTGTTAATGGTGTTTTTGGTACATGTTATGAGTTTATAATTATGAATGATGAAGTTTTAGGTAATGTTTATGATATTTTCATGTTATTTGGATATTTTCATGATGAAATCATGCTGAGTTTTGAAACTATCATGTGCTCTCATTGGGTGAATGGTTTCACTCGCTCAACGAGACTCGTTTTTTGGAAAATGTATGAGTGCTTGTGAGTGAGACCTAGTTCTCACTAAGCTAAACCTAGTTCTCGTTAAACACCTAAAAAATAACAATTAAAAACCTAGAATTTTGCTCTAATCATTGAGTGAACTCCTATATTCGTTGAATAGGTGTTCATAGGATGATGAACACATGTTCGTTGGGAGAGAGACACCTCTCACCAAGAAAGACAACACTTTTTGCTTAGAAACCCCAAAATTCATATTTTTGTCGAGCAACGGCTATGTCTCATTGAGCGAGGATCATAGAAATCCATAAATTCATATTTTTTGCTGAGCAAGAGTTGTGTCTCGTTGAGTGGGGATATTTAAAATCTAGAAAATCTTTAAATCACTGAGTGAGTCATCCACTCATTGAGCGAAGATTGAGAACTTTGAAAACTTTAGTTTTCCTATGAGTGACTTGCTAAGCTAGCCTTGATCTCATTGAGTGACTAAAATGAAACTTAAGGATGAAAACTCTTTGTAGCTCAATTTGATGAGCAAATTAAGGAGAAAGACTCCGGAGTTTGCCTCACTAGGCAAAGCAAATACTTCGCTTAGTGAGCAAATTGAGTAACTTCCTGAGCAAGATACAAGATTCATTGAGCAAACAGGTCAATCCGAAGAGGTCAAGGACTTCCATGAAGAGGACTCACTGGGCGGAGGAGCATACTTATTGAGCTGAGCGAACACATGGGCTCACTGGTTGAGAATAGCATAACTTAGAAATTTTTGAGTAAAGGTCCTTCTCCTTAAAATCAATATGTTATTTCCTACTAAGTTACCTTAATAAAAAAATAAAAAGTAAATAACTCCAAAATTTTTCAAGTGAAACCTTAAATAGTGATGACTCATAAGACTTAATGAACTTGTTATTCACCCACGTGATGAATTATATAAAGAGGTGTTGGTTTTATAATGATATATAAGCATGTTGTTGATAAGGCATACTAAGTATGTGAGTATGCAGTCTTATACTGCATTTTCGAGTAGGTACGTAAGTTTGGTTAGTTGTCTAGATTGAGCCTCCTAGTGTTGGATAAAAGGTGTGTGATAATCAAGTCTTGGGATAGAAGGTCAGACAATTCCACAAGAGTCCAAGATCATTTCAAACCTTGTGTTGTGGTGAGCTACTACTCATACATACTTATCCCAACAAATCACCTATCTTATCCATATATCAGATTCTAAAATTTCCCCTAATGGTTTCTTTGGCATGTGTTGTGTTGTGGTGACTCGGTTGTCATGTATATTATGTTAAGGGAAATTATTCAACTAATCACTCAAAAGTTGGAGTCTCCATGGAGTAGGTTGGGTCTATATATTGGTTGGTTAGAGAAGTCTAAATTGGTGATTTTATCTAAACACTTGTACTTTATGAGAACTTGGGTGTTTATTGCTTTATTTATATATATTTTATTTTGTGAGCTTACCTTTATATTTCCTACCACGTATGTGCGATGCGATAATCTCAAATGACGTTTTGTTGGGAGTAGATGTTGATGCCACTGAGGAACTGGTCTTAATCTCAATCTTGCATGTTATTCAATAGAATACATCTGACACTTTCTCTCTATGCTCTATGGAGATCATGGTGGGCTCAAGAGGGGCTTAGATGATTAATCTAAACTTGGAGCACGTCAGGTACTACAGCGACATCACCATTGACTTTGCATCATGCATCACTACCTTGATTTAGATTATGTTCTACACCATGCTAGATTTCTATTTTCTTATTCGAGAGATGTGGAGTTGTCCTACACAACTCACCTCAACAAAACTGACTGAAATCCTTTGTCGAGACCCTACTCGTCTTAGACCCCATCTCCGTCATTATAGAGTAAATCTTGAAGTTGTTCAACAGGAGTGTCCTTCTCCCTATCAATAGTTTAGTGTATGACCAGCATGAGGTGTTTGAGTTTTGTATCCCTCCCCATATGCCAGATGATGATGTTGTATGACTTTCGAGAGACATATATATTGTACTCTTTTTATTTATCTTGGGTTATAAGTGACTTAAAGCATAAACTATTACACTAGATACTTAGACCTATATGACTTATATATGCTATAGAGATGTATTTTCAATAAATTCGAGTATGTATATATAATTATGATTATAATTGATGACGAAAAATTTACACATATTTTTTACTTATAAATTAAATAAAAGTTATCAAATTAATTGAACTTTGATATTTTCAAAATGAATTTAATTTTTATTGTAGCGATCACACGTCGTTTCACATAACATATTGTAAAAACCTTTCAATTTTTTTTTAAACTGTAACTATTGCAAAATACTCCATCCAATTATTTTTTGGGATATTTCAAAAATAACTGTGTCTAGAAGTTTTGAGAACTTAAAACAAATTTTTTATTTATATCTTACTTTATATAACTCATCAAATTTCATTTTATTTTTCTAATATTTTAAATTATTATTTGTTAATTAAAGTTTAATAATCAAGATATTTCAACATTTTTTTATGGTAATTCTTTCGACCAATATCTCCCGACATAATTGATATCAAATTGAATTAAAAGAATTTAATTTTAAAAAACTTCTCCTAACAACAATTAATTATCATAAGTATTATAATATTCTATATTATACTAAAAAGAATTTTTTAATATAGTTTAATACATTTAATAGGAAATTAATTTCTTTTGTTGTAGTGCTTAATCCTTGGATATGAATTTCATACTCATCTCTCCTTATCTAATTTTATCTAATTTTATTTTTTTATATAAATTTCTCATTGTAAATTTATTTACTTAATCAAATATTAAATTTGAGTGTAAATTACACTCTGTTCTCCTAAGAGAGGTAAATATTACATTGTCTTCTCCCCTTATGTTAAAATATGTGATTTAATTTATTTAATTTAACATTGTTAAACTAAATTACATTCCCCTCCTATATATATGCATGTATTACATCCCCTCCTAAGATGCGAATATTATATATTTTTTTCTCTTCTTATATTAAAATGTAGAAAAAATTACATTTTTTTCTCTTGAAAGATGAGAGTATTATATTATATTTTTTTTATATTAAAATATATAACTTAATCTATTTAACCTAACATTATTAAAAAAATATTCATTATAATATTTTAAAGCATATATTAAAATATTTTTAATTTAAGAAATTGTTATTCACTCACTTGATATTTTTTATAGAATATATAATTAAATTTAAATTAAGTATCGAATATTTTTAAATAATATATTTATCTGCTAAATTTAAAGTATATTTTTAAAAATGGCTTAATCTTTTACTTTATTTTTCTTTAAAAATACATTGATAAATTTTTCTCTACGGTTGACCTGGTACATTGATAAATTTTTGGGAAGAAATACATTGATAAAAAAAAGTGAATCTAATAATGTATTTTAATTTAATTTTCTATTATAACAATTAAAAATATTAGTAAAAAAATATTATAAGAAGATATAGTACTTTCTAATTTTAAAGTTGTATAAAATTTATTTTGAATCATATTATTTGTCAAAATTTTTAAATATTATATTTAATTATTTATATGCTAAATTTAAGTTTATTTTTAAAAGTAACTTAACTTTGGTGGTTGGAAAATTTGGATAGTATGGACAAGGTCTTAGGTTGTATTTCTTTATTTTCTACAAAAAAGTAACTTAATCTTATATTTTAGAATTTAATGATCATGCACTAAAAAGATAAAAACTATTGTCTAATTACATATTGCTATTGGTATAAGCTTTAAAGTATCTATCATAAAAAAAAAAAAACTTAAAATACATTGTGGATTATGATTTAATTACTATGTAAAACTAGTATTATATTCTATTTTTCTTTTTACTTTATTCTTCTTTTAAAAGAATGTCATTCGTGACTTTTTTTTCTATATTTTAAATTGATAAGTTATAAATTATTTTTGTAAATTAGATATTTTTTAAATACTTTACTAGTATTTTACCTTGTGCATTGCACAATATAAATATTTGTTTACCTATAATTATGATTATAATCCATAATAAATAAGTATGTTTAATTTATAAATTATATTATAATTAAAATTAAAATTTATAATCCTCCCTCCTCTCTATATATTTAGTTGCCATTCTTCAACAAGGATTTTTAATTATTTTTCTTCAACTAGAACATTTTTAGAAATTTTTATTAACCTGTTATCTCTTTTGATCTATCATTTTTAATATCTAAAGTTTTATATTGGATTTTAATATTTTTTTAAATAAATTATCAATAATTAAAATTAATATTGTATCACACTATACATTATCTATTATAAATTTAAAGTATAATTGATATGTTAATAAATATTTATTTTGAATCTTAATTATGATATATTCATAAATATTTATTTATTATAAATTCTAGTTATATAAATTAAATATGTATTCTATGCGATGTAAACATTAAAAATACTAGTAAGTAAATTTTTTAAGAATGAATAACTAATTTAGTATTTAAAATTGTATTGATGGGTCAAATTAGTCCCTAAAATTAATAAAATGTGAAAATTATTCTTGAAGTTGTACATTATCAACTAAATAAGTCCTTGAAATTATAATAGATAATCAAATTAATCTTAGAAACAAATAAAATGGAAAAATAATCCCTAAACTTATAAATTATTAATAAATTTAGTCATTGAAATTATAATGACAAATCAAATTTGTCTCAAAAAATAAAAAATCTTAATTATATTTTTTGCCTCCTAACTTTTAAAATTTCACAAATTGTGATCCTAATTTTTTTCCATGTATTTTGACTCTAAACTTATATAATTTTACAAATTTTATCTCCTACTTGAAAATAGTAAATATGTTAGAGTTACAATTTGAATCCTTGACTTCTTCGTTCTCCATAACCACGAAAATCAATAAGTCCTTTAACTTGTTTAATTTATATATAAAATATATATTATATATATTAGTGCATTTGTTAATTGTACTTTTGGTTCTTGAAGTATATGTTTATATTCATTGTATAAAAGATATTAAAAATTAAAAAGATAAATTTATTTATTAAATTATATAAAATTATTTACTATACAATATTTTATAAATTTGTTTATTAAATATTTCTATTTATGATTATGAATAACTATCATGCAAATAAAATTGTGGAAGATGTATAAATAATTTATAAATAATAAATAATTTCATATAATTGAATAAAAATTTCATAATTAAAATAAAATAGTTAATAAATAAATTTATCATAATTTTCAATATTTTTTAATACAAATATAAACATTCACTTAAGGATCAAAATTGTAATTAACAAATATAATAATGATATATAATATATTATATATATATATATATATATATATATATATATATATATATATATATATATATATATATATATATATATATATTAAACGAACTAAATGACCTAGTGACTTTAGTGATTGTTAAGAGGAATGAGTTAAAGGTTCAAATCCTAATTCTAATATTTTTTATGATTTTGAAAGGTTTAATTGTATTTTAGGAGAAAAATGCATGAAAATTTGAAGTAAGAGATAAATTGTGTAAAATTACATAAGTTTATGATCAAAATTCATGAAAATATTAAAACAAAATTTGTAAAAAAAATGTAAAAGTTAGGAGGTAAAAATGTAGTTAAGTCATTTTTATTATAGAGGCTAATTTGACTTACCATTATAATTTAAGGACTAAATTGATTAATGATTTATAATTTTAGAAACTATTTGTCATTTTATTAATTTTAGGTATCAATTTGACTTATTATTACCATTTGAAATTATTAAATTGATTAATAATTTATAATTTCAAGAATCAATTTAACCATCTATCGTAATTTTAGGGACTATATTAGTTGATAATGTATAATTTCAATGACTATTTTACCATTTTATTAATTTTAAAGACTAATTTGACTAATTATTCTAATTTTAAGGACTAAATTGAAATTTCACTCTATTTTTAAACATATAAATTATATTTTAGATTTATAATAAAATTAAAATTGTAATATAATGTTATTTTTAAATTGAAATGAATAAACAATTAAGAAAATCAAGTATACATATAAAGAAAAACTTAAACATATTTTTAGTCCTTATATAATGAGTGAGTATTGATTTTGGTTACTATAAATTTTTTATTTTTTTCATTCCTATAAATTTTGAAATAAGTAATTTTGGTCTTTATTATAATGTTAACCACTTAAATATTTAGTGGAAGGTTAAGTAACCATCTCAAGTATCATCCATTGGTATTTGTAATGCTATATTAGCATTTAACACCTCTTTTTTTTTTTAAATACCTAAAATGAATGTTATTTATATAACTTAAAATAAATATTAGGAAGAAAAAATAGTTATTTTGAACTTTGAAATAACCTAAATCAAAGAAATTTATTTTACATGGATCATTACCAAAATTCATACATGTTACATGGATTATAATCAACTATTTCAAATTTTATAAAAATAAAAAATAAAAAATATATAAAAAGAATCAAAACTCACTTATTTTATTAAAAAATATTTAAACTTATAAAAAAAAAAGTAATTTAAAATGATTGATAAATATATATATATTTTGACAGAAAAGATAGCATGTGAAGTGTACTTCTTAAAAAAAAAATATATTAAAAATATCAAATTGAAGGTGTGAGGAGAGTAAAAACTTCATCCGTTAGAAATTCTAATTTACAATAAAAAGTAGATTTTTAGATTCTACTAAAATTAATTACACATGTTTACTTTTTAAAAATGTTGATATATCTATTTATTTGTTAATTTATATTTTAAAATTTCCTAATTTTGAAAATAAAGTACAAGACAAGCAATAATAGACAAGAGTGAATCTAATCAAACGGTGTACTGTATATTTTTAAATAAATGCAATAAATGTTAATGTTCTAAAGTACATTTTTCTTTGCGGTTGACTTGCTACATTGAATTGAAGGTAAAATTTGTTTGGGAAGCCGAAGCACTTCCATTACAATAATTCTATATTATTTATAATATTTTTTCTTCTAAATTCACTTATGTAATAAATGTTTTTTTTTTCTAAAATATATTAAATACGATTTTCTTTAATATTTAAAGAAGTTATTCTTGTATAGTGACAGACATAACACGATACTTTTAGACAATAATTTTTATACAATTTAAATATAAGGAATCATATTTAAGAGAATAAAAATAAGTGTCTAATATAAAACATGACTTAACGAAAAAGGAAATAAGTTGTAAAAATATTTTTATTTAAAAATGAGGAATTCAATGTCTTAAATAAAAGTGAATAAACCTTGGACAATGACGTAATGTCAAACGCGTTACAATGAATCAATGTTGGTGGTTCGCGTATCAAAATACATTTTTTCTTCTTTTTTTAACGCGTATACGAGAATTCTACTTGTGGTTTGGTTTCTCCACTAGTATATCAAATCACGTCAAATTCAAATCTATAAATAATTATTAGTTACTATGAATATTTATATTTAGTGATTTTTAACGTATTCTCAAATATGCTTCTAATATATCATCAAATTACTTAAAAAAATTGTTTTTAATAAAAAAGTTTAATTATAATTTAATAAAAAAGTTTAATCATTAACTATAAAATAATTTATATTATTATTAAATTATAATTTAATTTTGATATAATTTTTAAAATAATTATTATAAAAATTAACTAAATTATTTTAAATAATAATTTATGATTAAATAAGTGTGTAAAATTGTTTTTTATAATCAATAAAAACCTATTTTTAATAAAATCAAGAAAAATAATTTTGTACTATAATCTAATAACAATATATAATATATGATAAATTTATTAATTTTTATAATTATTTTTAAAAAATAATATTAATGATAATTTATTATTAAATAATTATGTAAACTTTTTCGTGGATTATCGTTCGAGTTTAACATCAATCACTTGTTACCAAATTTAAATTTTTTATAATTAAAAATAGAAAAATATATAATATTTTTTTATGTGCAGTAAAAATTATTAATTTGAACTTTCAACAAACACATTCTCCCAATTACTCAAACTCTTACCACATGCGACGGGAAATAAAATTTAAATTGATAGCACAAAACACGTGGATATGAAATTACTGGTGGTAGGTTCTAGAAAGTCCTGGAGGCTTACAGAATGGGAAAAAGTGGTGGTTGTAGAGAATCTAGATCTCCAATACAATACCATAACAATAACAAAACTCCTCTATTTATTATATAAAGACTTCTCCAAAGTTTTTCTTTGTTGTTGCAGAGGAACCGTACTCACCGATCTTATTGGTTTCTACGTTGCTTCGCGGTTATTTCGTTCTTCTTGTAAGCTCTCTCTTTCTCTGTAGGGTTTTTTTTTGGTATTCGTTGTGTTTGTTACACGGCGTGGTTGTTTACGAATTGATCTTTCGCGTTTTTCCTTAAGGTAGCGCTTGAATTTGGGAGCCCATTTTGTGTTGGATCTGCAAATGTTTGGAAGTTTGAATTTTTGGAGTTGGGTCCTCAATTGGGTTGTACCCCATTTTGGGGGAAACTCTTCTTTTGTGTTTTTTTTTGGGGGTCAAATTGTGAAAAGTTTTAGGCGATTTCTTTTTCTTTTTTGAAAAGGGTCATTACGTTTTGCAGTGCATGATGTGGATGGAGATATTGAATTGTTGTTTTATTTTTATGATTTTTTTTATTCCAATTCTCTTTGTTGGGATATAATAATGTTTGACAACGTTTCATTTTTGTTTTGAAGTGTGTTTTTTATATGATTATGATAATGGTGCAAATATTTGGGGGTGTTTTGTGTATGAGAAAGTGGGGTTGGGACAATGCAAGGAATTGACCTGTCTTGATGTGCTTGTTTCCCAATAGGACACTGTTCTCGTGATTTTGTTGTTGTTGTCAAATCTTAAGCCCATTAGGGTGTGTGTTTCTTTTTTATGTTTGTTTTCGTATGATGATTCTTACATAGGTTCACTGTTTAGGTTATTGTTATCGGATCTATTGGAGTATTTACAACACTCCTTTGTAAGTGTACTTAAGAGGCTAACTAATTTTGCATAGGACTGCAGCAGATGGCTGAGGTATGTGATGCTAATGATGTTTACCTAATGTCACATTTGTTCATCACTCTCAATTTAACATCCTCTAAGTGCTTTGCAATTGTTTTGATATTTGATTGCAGGAGGGTCACAGGGTTACACTAAATGTTTATGACTTAAGCCAAGGACTTGCACGACAGCTTTCAATGTCGTTTTTGGGGAAAGCTATTGAAGGCATATGGTGAGTGCTTCTCTTTATTGTTGTATAGAGCAAAAATGTTCTTTATCAGATGTCATAACTGTATTCTAAAAGAAAAATGGATTTTTTTTGAGGGGGTTGTATACATGTGTTGTTGAAATAAATAAGTGGATATGTAGTGTCTACTTAATTACTCAGAACATTATAATACATGAAACTCTGGTTTGTCACTTTTTTCCCCTTTGCATTTTTGGATGTTCATGTCAATATCTTGTATTTAGGAGTGCCATTTTTATGTTGGAATCTGGAAATATTATAATTTGTAATTGTATAATCTGTTTGTATTTCAGGCACACAGGAATTGTGGTTTATGGTAATGAGTATTACTTTGGTGGGGGCATACAGCACTCTCCTGCTGGATCAACACCATATGGAACTCCCCTTAGAGTGGTAGACTTAGGTATCACACATGTTCCCAAGGATGTCTTTGAAATGTATTTGCAGGAAATCAGTCCGCGATACCTGCCTGAAACATATAGTCTGCTTACCCACAATTGCAACAACTTCAGCAATGAGGTTGCTCAATTTTTGCTTGGTGCGTCCATTCCTGAATACATTCTCCAGCTCCCCAATGAGGTCATGAGCAGCCCAATGGGAGCTCTGATATGTGAGTTATCACCTCTAACCCTTCAGATAAAAAATTGTTCTGAATTGTGTAAACTTGTAAGTTTTTTTTTATTTTTTATTTTGAAGTTTGGTATAAAGTCTTGCCCATAAAAGTATAATATATGAAAGAGAGAATAGATTATGCATTGATACTGTCATCAAATCACAAATTATCATGAAAGTTAAGTTTGTTGTCTTTTACAATAATTATCTTAAAAAATTCATATTAACAATAATTTGTGATTGAATGATAGTGTAAATCAGTGCATAATTATTAAACTCTATATGAAATTAGTGAAAACTTGTATAGAACTATTTCATGAAGAAAATACTTTGCAGGCATTGGCATCTAGATTTGGGAATGCTTGAGTTCTAATATGATAATATCCTTTCCATTTAACTTTATCTCCATATCACTTTCCTGCATCACTTACATTTTTCTTCATTGTCTAGTTTTCAACTTCTTTCTACATTTATTGTTACAAATGAATTTCTCCTTCTATAGAATAACAAACTCTAGAGTTTTAAGCACAATGTAAGGAAATATTATGGAAGAGGCCTATTTAAGAGGAAACCTTTTTCATTTAAGTTGATGTGCTTATTATTTATTCGCCTTCATCCGATACAATCTTACAACTTTCATTCTGTGCAGTGCCTATGATACAGAATTTAGAGACAACATTGAAATCTGGTGGAGTTCCTCAGGTACCACAATTTAGGCCTTCAACAACATTGAATGCTTCAGCTAACACCCAAAAGAACCCAGGCAGTACCAACTCATCCACCGTGAAGAGTTTGAGCAGAGAGGTGGATAAGGAAGTGAAGGGAAAAGATGATAACAAGACAGCATCATCATCTTCTGTAAAGCCATCAGAGGGAGCACAAAAGTCATCACCTAATGGGGTTATTGCAGATCCTCTTGGAGATGCTCGCAACAAGGTTCAAGATGAGATTGTCAAAGAGTTTGCTACAATCATGGCAACAGGGACAATGCGTGCTAGTGAGGCTGCAGCTCTAGCCACTAAAAGAGTCATGCAAAGATACGGCCACACTGCTGTGTCACAGAATTAGTAACTTATCTTTCATCATTAACAATTTGTGGATCTGAAACCACTATATACTATCACTGCAACAATAGCAGTGCTTCATATCATTGATTATTATTTGATTTGGAAAAAACTTGATCTACGTATAGCATCTATTCTATGATGAGAATCTGTTATTGGTTTCAACTTAAAGCATCAAGTGGAAATCATTTTAAGTGATCTCGAGTATTAGGCGAATCATTTTAACATTTGTTATGGCATATATATCATGGAATATAACTGAAAGTTAGCTCATCTTTTTAAGCAGGCTCGTTTCCTCTCTACCAGACTAGAAGTATATACAAAACGAGTAAACCCTCTATATGGGGGTTTTTACTACCTTCTCTCCTAAATTTCCTAAATAGTCTTTTATGTAACCAAGTTGTATATGTATTTGAAGTATGAAAAATCTATCATTTTTACATTTTTTATATTTTATATGTATACATAATTTTTAAAATTTAATAATTATTTATATAGTTATTTTAAGGGATTAATATTTTAAAGAGAAAATAAATTTGATCTAAATTGATAGTTTATTTTAGTGGCTAAAAAGCTTGACAAATCAGCACGGTTGGATTCTCTTTTGTAAGCTTTTTGAAGAGAGCAACGTTTTGGTCTTTAATTTTGTTTCTAACTAAAAGGTAACAGGTGTTTGCGTGTGTGATGGTATAGACAGTGTCCGATACTAAATTTGGATTGGCTTAAATTTTTTGAATTAATTTAATAATATACTAATTTAATCAAGATTGTGATCGTTCAAATTGTTTTAGTATTAACTGTCATTGTCGTTATTATTATTATTATTAATTTTGATAATGCATGTTTCAGTTTTTTTTTTCTTTAAAACGAGTAGCATGGTATTAATTATTTAGTCAAATGTTGGTTTAGAAATAATAATAATATTGAAGTTTGTCAATAATTTATTCAATAAAAAGTTATAGTTTGGGTGGGGGTGTTAACCTTTTACTTAGATGTGACGAATAAAAAAAAGAGCATACATACTCAAATTTATTCCATATATTAATTAAAACTTTCTTCTTGCCAGAGGTACATTTATTTACCAATACTTCATTACTAGTCATACTGGTGCAAACTTCCAAGATGAATTTAAGTCAAAGTAGAATATAAATATTATATTAAAATTATATTTTATTCACAAATAATAAGTGAAGTTTAACCACCGATCTAAGAATATCAATACAATTGACATAAAATTTACTCATGATTAATGTAATTAATATAGAATATTAGAAAGGGACTAAAACAGATAAAAGAAAATTGAACTTTATTATTAAAAGATCTCTTGAATCTAGAAAGGGAGAAAATGCTTTATATAGAGACTTGTAAAAGAAAGTAACAAAGAAGCAAAAAGGGAACTATCAGAACTAATAGAAAAGAAAAAAAAAACTAACAGAAAGATAAATGACAGAATAATAAATAATTAACACGGATATTCCTCAAGTGGGATTATGTATGTCACATAGGCCTAACTAGGAAATTATAGAATATTAGGTGATTGTTTATAATGGTTTTGTGAAGACATCTACAAGTTGAAATGAAGAAGAAACATGTAAAAAGTGAATAAGGTTAGATTGAATCTTCACTTATAAAATATGACAATTTATTTTTAATTCATGAAAAGTGAAATTTTGACCTAAATAAATTGTTTTTTAGTAGTAAATTGAAGTTGGATTATCAAAGTGAATTTGAAGATTTTTTAACATGTAATTGAATTTTACTTGATAAGCTTGTTAACATATGATATTTAGCTTTTGAAGATGATCTTGAAATCATATTTTCTTTTTTGGATTTCTAAGAAATAATTGAATAGTATCCAAAAATTGAATTTTCAGTTTCAGGATAGGTTGCCCAATCAAAATAAGCAAATCTAAAGAAAGACAAATTGTTTGATGTTTGGAAATAAATACCTTTTGTTGGAGAGGTCGCAAGGTACCTGAGAACGTGAGTGACAACTTAAGATGCACACCAAAAGGCTTAGATATCTAACCTTATTATGGTTAGATAAAACATATTTAGTAATAGCCAATAAAATTTTACTATAAAATCATATTTAATACAATATCAAACACATTATTTCATAATTTTTTTTAATCCAACAATTGAATAAATAAATAACACAATAATATAATAAATAATTTTTTATTTAATTAATAATATGACATAATAATTACTTTTACTTGATCTATGTCCATTGTCACCTAACCTGTCCTTGTTAACATTAGCCATTATAGTTTTTGCATCAAAAGGTTATGATTGATATATTACTTTTTAGACACTTTTCTAAACACACATTTAGATTGCTTTTAAATTGTATTTTTTTTTTACTTTCACCTAAGTTGTGTTTTACTTGCTTTCATTAATTTACACATTGACATATTGCATCTCATGTCGTAATTGTATAGTCTTAATTAGGTTTGCATGTGTTTTTCTTATATTTTTAAGTCAAATTTATAGTATTTTTTGTTGGCTTTTCTTTTCTAAGACTTGTTATGGTATTTTCCTTGTTATCGTTTTAGGTTTGAACAATGTATGTAGAAGGAATGAGAGCATTTGGAGCTTGGAAGGTGAAAGCTGAAAGTGTTTGAATGCATAAACTAAAAAAATCATCAAAGAAGGGGTTTGATCAAGATCTGCAGGAGATAAGCCAAAATGATTCTTGCTAGATGAACATTAGAAGGGGCGTGCAGATCCACACACACATGATCGTGCACCAATGTTTTAGTTTTGTGATTTTTATATTATTTTTAAGTTGGGCTTGAAACTTTTATTAGCCTAAACTTTTAAATACCTCTTTTAGCTAAAAGTTGGGTTCCAAAAGTGATGATATAGGATAAAGGATAGAATACTTCTCCTTCTTGATTTTTTTTTTCATTTGAAGTTCTTTCTTCCTTTTGTATTTCTTCCATGATTATGTATGAGTAAACTTCCGCTATTTTGGGAGTGAGGCATAGTTTTTGTGTTCTCTTGATTCTTTTCTTATTGACTTTTTTTTTAATGTCTAGTAATTGTTCATAGTTTTTTGTTTTTTATATTTTATATGTATAGAAAAGAATTGAAAGGTGAAACTAGAAGTTTGATAAGAACTTATGCTTAAATAATGAAAATAGGTTTAATCTTTAGAAATAATTAAAATAATAAAAATGTTTAATTGATTACAACTACTATGAAAGTAGGAATAAATTCAATTATATATATTTTTTTAAAAAAATAAAGATTAACTTAGTTTAACTCACCTTCAAAAGAAAATTAATAAAATATTTAGATAAGTAAATTAATCCATTAAAAATATGAGGATCAAATTCATACCTAATGGACGAGTTTACTTTATATAATAGTATTTTTGGTGAAAAAAATCACTAGACCATTACGATGCATGTGACAGAAATGAGGTGGCTAACTTACTAGTTAAAGTTAAAGTCAGTTCATATAGGTCAATCATAATATATGTTGACTTTATAGATGATTTCAAAATTCCAAGCTCAGTAATACATAGGTTAAAAGAGTAACCTCAATTTTCTGTCCTTATGCGAACAAGGATAGAAGACAATAGACTAAAGGTAGTCCATAACAAGATAGTAGAAGCTTTTATTAATTGTTGTACAATAGTGTCTAACTTTAAATTGATTTAATTCTTGAAAATTAAAAAAAATCGTCAAAACTTTTATTAAATTAAATATTATGTTTTAAATTATATTTTTACTTATAATTTATATCAATCAATTTTCTAATAAAAACATGACCGTTACAACAAAAGCAATGTTGAAATAAATTTTGACAAAAATAAATTGATTTTCAAAAATTAAATTCTAGAAATAATTTTTTATAATTTCTTAGTTTAAATTTTGAAAGTCTTTTATTTATAGGTTTGCAGTTTAATTTTTGGAACGATAAATCCAACCACGTGTATTCGAGCATTAAAAGAACCAGGAAAAAGATAAGTATTACGTGTTTGTCTATTTGCATTTTTATTAGAAAAATATTAAATCTGATTTCTTTTAAAAGTTTAATATGGTTAATTTAACGTGAGAACTTGCTTATTGCACCTCTTTATCTAGTTTGATATATAGATAATTTTTATTTTTATAGTTTTAATTACTCACTTGATTATGATTTATATATTTAAAAAATTAGTAATTTTAATCTTCTTTTAATTGTTTAATTTTTGTTTATACATTTAAAAAAAATAAGTAATTTTATTTCCATTATTAATTTATTATTCAACTTTTAATTATGATTACCTAACAAAATGAGTCAATTATATTTTTTTAAATTGAACACTTTATGACATAAATATTTTATGTGATATTAATTATTTATTTTTATAAATTAAATTATTTAACATGTGAATCAAAATTGTTCATTTAAAATTATGAAGATTAAAATTATACATTTTTAAATACATGTGCCAAAATCAAGCACTTAAAACTATGAGAATCAAATTTCTTCGGACCTCAAATTAGAGGAGAAAAATACAATAAAACCAAAAATATGTAAGAGATTAATAAATGGTTTGAATGAATAGTTTTAATAGAAATTGAAGGGTAAAATTAGGAGTTTGTTGCCGGTGGATTTTGGTTGGATTTTATCAATTTCAATACATGAATCAATTAAAATAGTTTGAGTTTGAGTTGGGTTGAATTGTATAATTTTTTTATACTACTTAAACCAAACTAACCAAATCAACATCGGAATAGGTTAAGTTTATGGATATATAAAAGCTTCATCAAACTTTGAAACTCCTAAAAGAAAAAATAATAATAACAATAATGATACTAATAATAATAATAATAAAAAAAAAAAAAATAATAATAAAAATAAAATAATAACAACAATAATGATATTAATAATAATAAAAATAAAAATAATAAAATAATAATAATAATAACAATAATAACAATAACAATAATAATAATAATAATAATAATAATAATAATAATAATAATAATAAAATAAAATAAATAAATAAATAAATAAATAAATAAATAAATAAATAAATAAATAAATAAATAAATAAATAAATAAATAAATAAATAATTAAATAAATAATTATTATAATTTATTTTAATCTTTTCTTTGAAATATCAACTAAAAAATTAGTTTAATTGAAAATAAAAGATTAATACTTAATTATTTGTTACATTCTACTTAATCGTTCAAAAATATTATTTGTCAAATATTTGAAAAATTGTATAATTGCATTAATTTATTTCACTATTATTATTTTTAATTATATATATAATAAATTTTAAAATTTCATGTCAACTAGTTGGTTCACGGGTTTGTGGATTCAAAAAATAAAACAGATTACCCAATTGGTAAATGAATAAGTTCGAAAGAGTTTATTTAGTTCTACTCGAATATTAAAATTCAAACCAAAATTATTGGGTTGGTTTGGATTTACAGGTATTCCCACTTGTGAATATCCTAGATAAAAATGGTTTTGAGAAGGCCTGTAAATTAAATAGAAATATTTAATTTTATTATTATAAATAAAATTTGATAAAAAATAACGAAGAAAAACATGTTCTTAAAAAAAACAAAAGAGTGCAAAAAAAAAAAAAAAAGTAAAGGAAAAACACAGCCAAAAATAATCAAGTAAAATGGGCAACGAACATTCGGATCCCACCTATTCGCATACCAAACTGCTTGCGTGTTCGGTTGCCTGGCGCGTGGATTCAATTTCAACGCGGTTTGACTTTAACTCCAAAACAGAACATTATATAAAATAAAAAATCAACATCGCACGCTTGCTTCACAGAGAAAATGAAAAATTCATTTCTACGAATCTTGGGTGTTCCTTCTTTCGATTAACCATCATGGATTCTCGTACAGGTACACCCTATTGTGCTAATCACTTGTGTCAAATTGTGATCTTCCCCCTTCCAAATATTGCTTCAATTTTTTTTTAATAATTTATTTAAACCTGAGTGTTTAATCCAATTTCTTGCTTTTTTTTGTTGCTTTTAGGTGGTATTTTGCTAGAATTGCGAAATGGGTATTGATAATTTTCCCATTAGATAGGGTTTTGCTTTCTGGGTATTCCAGAATTGGAGTTTGGGTTTGGGTGATACGTAGACATGAATTCAAAAGATGTGAATAGTAAAACATGGAAATGGACTTTGGGTTTGGTATACATATTTGCTGTGGCAACAATTTGGATAGCTGCTAGCTTTGTAGTGCAGTCTGTTGTAGATGGTGGTGTGTCACCATTCCTTGTTACTTACATATGCAATTCGTTGTTTGTGGTGTTGATTCCAATTGTTGAAATTGGGAGGTATCTGGAGGATTCTTATGGGGGTTTATGGTTTTGGAGTAGTGAGAAGAGTAACCCACATTTAAAAGGAAGGGTAGGGGAGTCAGAGCAGGTTATCCTTCTCAAAGATAATGAGGCAGGCAATGAAGCCAGTCAATCCTTGGTTCTCGAAGAGGTTGATGTTATTCAAGAAAGGAAAATAGGTTCTGAATTGCTTCCGGGAGATATGGTGGTAGGGGTATTGATCGATCAAGTTAATGTGGTTGAAAATGTTGGTAATCAGCTTGATGAGAAAGGGCGGTGGAGTCGGTGTAGAGTGGCCAAAGTTAGTCTATTGATTTGCCCGTTTTGGTTTTTGGCTCAACTCACTTTTAACCTGTCATTGAAGTATACTACAGTCACAGTAAGTAAATTTGTATTTAACCTCTGGGATTTTATGTTCTGTTTCGCATAATTATTTGGCTTTAATTAGTTCCTTCTTTTCATGTTATGTGCAGTCAAACACAATCTTAAGCAGTGCATCCAGTCTTTTTACCTTCTTGGTCTCCCTAGCATTCTTGGGTGAGAGGTTTACTTGGTTAAAGCTCTTCAGTGTTTTACTTTGTATGGGAGGAACAATAACTGTAAGCCTAGGCGATTCACAATCTGGTTTAAGAACAGTTGCATCGAATCCTCTTCTTGGAGACATTTTTGCACTTCTTTCTGCAGGATTATATGCAGTTTATATAACTCTTATTCGCAAGAAATTACCTGATGATGATGGAAAGAGTGGTGAAGCCAGTACAGCTCAGTTTCTTGGATTTCTTGGGCTTTTCAATGTTTTGATTTTTCTTCCAGTTGCCCTCATACTCAATGTTACCAAGATGGAACCTTTTGGTATGCTTACCTGGAAGCAGCTTGGTCTGGTAATTGGTAAAGGTCAGTATTCACTATTTTTTTTTTTTTTTTCATTTTGTTATGAACTTTAGAATGTAATTAAGTTCTTTACATATTCTGCTGCTAAACTGAAATTGTTATCTTCTATTTAAGAAGGACATACCTGTTTTACCTTTTTCCTCTGTCATTTTCACTTGGTATTCTACAAATAGCCAATATATACCATTCTTTCAGACACAGGTTGTTTATATATGCATAATTGTATGTGCTGTCCAATTAATGTCTATGTTGGGAAGCTCTTTATGCCTTGATGATCACTTGTATTATCAGTAGAGAAAGATTTTAGGTATTGCAATCAATATAGTCTACATTAGAATTCCAAATTATTTAATGTTGCAAATTTGCACATTTCATAGGGAAACAAGTGTAGAAAGTGATATTAGTATTTCTCCTAATGTTGTTTTCTTAATTTTTTGGGTGAAAAAGATTTTTTCTAATATCTCTTTTCCCATTCTGGGGTAAAAATTTTCTCCTATTCAGAATATGATTCATATTCTGGGCCTATCATTGTCAAGACTCTTAATTCAATTCATTGTCAATATAAAGAGTTATTACTATCAGTAAAATCTATTTAAAAGACTATTAAAATTTATATTCTTTTTGTACCAACAAAAAATAGGTTCTAAGTGAAAATACCTTCAATAATGTGTCAGTTACAATTGGGGCTAGAGGTGTGACTGTGATGATAGCTGACTAAATATTTGATGCTAAAAGCCTAAAATAATAAATGACATTAATGAATTTCCCTTTGTGACTCAAAACCATAGTTACCATTTACATGCAAAAAACCAAAATGGCATGCATTGCAAACTATCCTCACTCCTAAGAATTATGAGTTTTAACATATAATTTCAGATCTAGTTTTACGTAATGGAGAGCATAGAAACATAATCTTGTTTCTGCCCAAACTGAATTTTTCTGTCAATACATTCTTTTATCAAATGATGAAAAACCAAACGAGACTGGATCAGCTGTTTCTACTCAAAAATTGGTGAACTAGTCAAGTGTTTGGTTCTTTTAATCCAAAAAATTAGATCAACAAAGATTTGATGGAGAACCATTGCAAGATCAGTGAAGATTCAGTTTGAATTTCTACCAAAATAATTTTTTGAGCTAAATAAAGGTCAATGACAAGTTATGACTTATAATTGCTCAGTACATTAATTTCAAACCACGGGGGTGGGATATTGTAAAATTAGAATGACCTTGTGTGTGTCCAACTCCTACATGTAGCTTCCTATTAAAAAATGGATGGAAGATAGCTTCATTAAAAACTTGATAGGGAGTTCTGCTACCCTATAGTGATTCTATCTTTGCGCAAACCAGATTAATCGGATACCCAATGTCGTGTCTGAATGGCGGGGTCCTAGACCAAAAAATAAGATTATAGAATAATGAAAAGCAAATCATGAATGCCATAGTGTCAATTATTGTGGGTAAAGTGAACCCAGGTTAAAGCATAGAGTGGAAAACTTGAATTTACCATTTTATGACACACCTATTAGAAACCACATGGAGGGCAAGCCCTGGTGCAATGATAAGGTTGCTGTCAAGTGACCTGCTAATCATGGTTTCAAATCCTAGAAACCTCTCCATTTGTGAAGGTAAGGATGCATATATCTACCCTCTCTAGACTGCATCAGGTGGGAACCTTGTGCACTGGATTGCCATTTTATACTTGAAAGAAACCACATCATTTAAGCATATTTAGAGAGTTGGAAATAAACTAATATGAACTTGGATTAACCTCATTTTTTCTTGTCTAATAGCTCTACATGAGAAGAATGGTTTTGTTAGAAACAGAGAAGTATAAAACCATTCTGTACTTTCACCTAATGGCTGAAGTTCTTGGGATATCGAAGCCATTATAACCAAGTTGGCTACTCTAGAGTTCAATCCTTGTCACCCTCCATTCTTCTAAACAAAGTTAATTTCAGCACAAGATAAGGTTGGCTTGTGCATTGTCCTCGCTTCAAGCCCTATGTTTAGAAATATAAAAGTATAAAACCATTCATGTATCACCTAACAACTTAAGCCTTTGGGATAGTTGGTTGATGATAGGTTTCATGTTGACTTATCATGCTGCTAAAGCAGGAGGATTAGTTCAAGCATAACAGATGTTTCATGGTAAATTATCATGCTTTTTTAAGTGGAGAACTCATTTCTGGTAATTGTAAAATTTCTTAGAACCAGAATTTAAGAACAGTAAACAAAGATAGGAAACAGTGGGAAGGAAAAAAGAATTTGCTAATTACTTATTGGGCATAATTTTTTGTTTTGTAAGTCCTAATTAGATTTTTTCAAGAAATGCTTTTCATTTTTACGTTTATTTGAGATAATGTACATCTTAAGTATTTGTCAAGACTCAAACACCATCATTAGCTAAATACATATATTACAGAATATGGCTACAGAAATTATGTTAAATTTCCCTAAATAACAAAGCTATTCACCATTTCACCTGTATTAGAATTGTCAAACTTAACAGCAGAACTATGCATTACTTCACTTTTGACATTCATGAAGTGATGAGAAACTAGAAAGCCATTTGTATCATTATATTTTTGCCTATTGAGTTTCCTATTCATGGTAAATGTGGAAAATAAATCTTCATTTACACCTCAAACTTCAAAGAACTGTAAACTTTTCCTACATTTAACCTTTATATGCACCAAATGTCCAGCACTTCACGTCCACTAAGACAACTAATATTTTATTGCTTTCAACAATTCCCTTTTACTCATGGATCTTATCTTGGTGCAGTAGTGGATGACTTTCCTCACTTCATTTGACTTGTACATTTCATAATGTGTATATATTTTTTCCTAATAAAAACTAGGATTGCTGGATAATGTGCTGAGTGATTACTTGTGGGCCAAGGCTGTTCTTCTCACATCTACCACAGTAGCTACAGCTGGTCTTACAATTCAGGTCCCATTGGCTGCCATTGTGGACACCTTGACTGGCAACGCCCCGCGCCTTATGAATTACCTCGGAGCAATAGCTGTCATGATTGGCTTTACTGGAATCAATATTCCTTCTGATATTTTTAGCAAATCCAGAGAAACTACTGTGGAATTGGAAAATGAGAACTTGAATATAAGGACTGAAGAGCTTACCTTGCCTAGAAGCCAAGATTCAGTGGCCATATCATAGCATTGTACATTACATTCATTTCTCGTGTTAGTTGAAGGGGTGGTCTTTTTGTAACCACACCAAATTAGTTGCGATAGCCGAAATATGCTGCTATACCAGATAGGGAAATAGAGAGTATATGGTGTATACTTACAATGTGGTTCAGCAAATTGGTACTTGGTTGAGATTTTAATTGATGGTTTGGGTGCCTTAGTCAACCCCTAAAGAAAGGGTTCACCCATGAACCTCACATGTAATGACAAGTTTGGTACAATAATTTCTGTTACTTTTGGGATACTTTGTAAATGTTTTGTTCTGGATAAATGCTAGCGAGATTCATCTTTTTGAATTCTCTTCGATATTAGTCAAAATTTATAAGAAATCATAAATTTTAGTATGACTTTTTTTTAACGAGTTTTTCTCTTAATTTATTGGTGAGTCTCAGCAAAATTTGTAATTTTTAATAAATTTTATTCAATAATAATGAAGAGAGTTTTAAAATAGTTTTCCTAGCATTTCTCTCAAATTTGATTAGAAGGTTTCAAGTCCTGGTCATTTATTTAATAATATTATATCATATGACTTATAGTATGTCCACCAATTCTCATGCTGAAAATGTAGGTAGTTTAATCACATAATTTCTATGACAGGGAACACAATTGTTTACTTGAATAGAACATAAATAAATTTGAATTGTCTAATATAATCGTGGGTTAAACAAACAGACTCATTTAACCGCAAACCAACTGTGTATTTGTTTATAATTTTACTTTTTGGTGAATGAATTGATTTCTATTTATATATGATTACGTCTAGTTGTTTGTAATTGTGAGTGGAGTTTTTGGTGCGCAATGAAACACAATGATCTAGAGTAGAACTTGTTCTATTCTATTTGGTTTTGATAGTCTTGTTCTTTTTTTTTTTTTTTTTTTTACTTTTATCTTTTTAATTAAATCAAAATATATCATTTTTTAATTGTATGATTTGTTTTGTTCTATCTTTGAAATGCACTAAACATAAAATAAAACGTGTTTTATATCATTTCATTTTAATACCTCTACCAAATATTAGTTTAACTAAGCCAGTTCAATCTTCGTCCAAAGGTTCAGATTGAGCAAAGTCCAATCATCACCATTTGCAACTATGAATCCTAATCACTCTTACGCTATAGATAATATGATATGATAAAAAGAAAAAAAAAACTGTTAATTGTAAAACCCGAAATGAAGTCGCAACAGAGTCGCTCAATGTCTTTACAAACCAAGGCAGGGAGGAGGTTGGTTTGAATTGCATGACCTGGGATATTATTTTGCTTCATGTTCTCTACCAATAGTCCAATGATTCAGTATTATTTGATTTTACCCTATTGCTTTATCTATTCTCTTCCATAACTTGCTTTCATTTCATTTTACTTAAGATTCTCTTCATTGCATTTGCATTTATTCATCTCTGGTTGCATGTTGCCTTCAAATTCAGTTCCTTGTTACTTTCCATTATTGGCATTTTTTTACGCCTTCGAGTTTGTTGCTATTAAATTTGAGTATATTCACTGACTTCTTCAACAATTGTAGGAAAAGAGATTGCCATCCAAGATTAATAACTAGAATCGAAATATTATCAAATTGAACGGGCAATTTTTTTTTTTTTGAGGAAGGGAATACATTCTCTTTCTCAAGGAAGGGCTAGATAAACCAAAAAGAGGCGGTAAACAAATGTTTGAATCTTCACTGAGAGGTGTCCATTTTAGTGCCCCATCATGTATCAAATAGGAATCTTCGGAGGATACCTAAGAAAAACAAAAAGAGAATTTGTGTAATTCAACTATGACATTTAATAAGTATAAGATGTCTATCCATATGTTGAAAATAACCATGAAGAATGAGTCAGTACCGAATTATCACTGAGGATCACTTCCATGACATTGAAGCATCTCAACTACTTGGCTCATGGTGGGCCTTGAATCTCTGTCTTCCACTGCACAGTTCAAAGCCACAGTAGTCAAAATTTCCATCCTACTTTTATCATAATTTGGTCCAATTGCAGGTTCAATTATTTGCTTCAGCCAAGATGAGTCGGTGTTGCTCCTTTTTTCTCTCATCCATGCCACCAGCCTCCCATCATATGTCTCTTCACCATTAATGTCTTGGATAGTTGTTGTTGGGCTTTTCCCGGTTACCATTTCCAAAACAACAATTCCATAGCTATAAACATCCACCTTGGATGTGATAGGCAAGTTAAAAACCCATTCAGGTGCCATATATCCTCTGGTGCCTCTGATCATAGAGATGCTTGTATTTTTGGGGTTATTTCTGTTTAGGAGCTTAGACAAGCCAAAGTCTGCTAACTTGGGCTGATAGTTGGAATCTAGGAGTATGTTTTGTGGCTTTATATCACAGTGCAAAATCCACTCCAAGCATTGCTCATGTAAATATGCTAGAACTCTTGCTATACCAAGAGCAATTTTATATCTCTTACTCCAATCAAGTGTGTTAGATGAAAGATTTTGAGCCAAAGAACCATTTTCCATGTACTCGTACACTAATAGTCTGTGCTTTCCCTCGGCACAATAGCCCCACATTTCAATCAAGTTCATGTGGTTAAGCCTTCCAATGATGCCTACTTCAGCAAGAAATTCCCCTTCTCCTTGTTTAGCATTATAAAGTCTCTTTATTGCAGCATGTCTTTGATCTGATAAAATAGCTTTATACACAACCCCTCCTGCACCTCTTCCAACCTCTTGACTGAACCCCTTTGTAGCCTTTTTCAGTTCAGAGTAACTAAATTTTCTGAATCCTGTTGCTGTAAGATGGTAGTCCTGTTGATCTAGGCTAGACTTTTGGCTGGTCCTAATTAGGAAGCACCAAACCATAAAAATACAAATCATTTCAAAAGCTCCCAGTGAGGTAGAAAACCACAGGAAAAACTTCACAAAACGGCTTGGCTGTGTTTTGATATAAGCTCTTTGAAGTTGGACTGAACAAACATGATCATAAATAGTGTCAGTGGCAGTTTCTTTGACAGAGAAGTTATTATGTTTAGGCAATCTCAAGTATGTTGATCCTGGGAATATCGGTGAACGCCGTCCATTGAGCAGTTGTGTTTTTGTATAGCACTTATAATGACGATCATTATCAAAGCCTTTTTTTGCACCATAGGAGTGCTGAAACCCCTTACAACTACAGTCTTGCAAGCACAAGTTCTCACAAGCACTATAGTTACTAACTTCTATAAAATGATTATCATAGCCATAAAACTCAACACCGTGCAACTTCAAGAAAATAGACTCATTCCTTTGGCAAGTAAGATCAAACATGGGTTCACACCCATGAGACCAATCAGTGTGGTTCTTCAATCTATGTCCTGGAAGGCACGAACATTTTCTTCCACTCTTAGGATCATAAACACACAAGCTGTTGGCTCCACAAATCCCATGAGGTATGCAACCACTAGAAATTGCTTGCCATGAAACATACCATTTCTGTGAAACATTATTTCGACTATAAACTCGGACGTTGCCATCACAATCCATTTTCAATCTTCTCTGCAATGTGGTGCCATAATCTGATGTCACAAAAGTGAAATTATCTGATGAGTTGAAAAGTCCAAGAGAATTCAACACACCAATTCTACTACTATTGAAATACGACCTGCCAACATCCCAACTTAGTAACCAAGGATTTGGCCAGTAAGAGCTTGAAACATCAGGACCATCATAGTGAAGACTAAGAACGTTTTCATCGTCAAAGAACAACTTATAGAAACCGGATGAGTGATTAGTCTGGCTTCTAGACGACACAAGTTTTGTGTATCTCGTGAGAGGTTGACCAGGAAGGAGAGTGTCGGTTGGGAAACCAAAACTTTGCCAGAGAAGGGTTCCTGACAGCTGACACAACACGAGATTGCCATCATTTTGGAGATGCAACTCTGCTGGGGAAAATGAAAGGGTGTTGGAAGACCAAGCGGTGTTAGAAGCAGCGTCAAGCAAGAGTATGTTAGCGGTGTGTGTGAGGGAAAGCTTTGAGCGCTTCCCATTGACGGGTTGGTCACGGTTAGCCATCCAAGTAACAGTGTTGGGGCTGTGGAAATGAGGCTCCGTAAACCATATTGCAAATGAATATGCGTTCTCTCCAATGGCTACGAAGCCAGCAGAGAACATACCATTTGGTGACATCAGAACGTCTTCTGGATTTTCCACTGAGAGGGATGAGCCCTTTCTCAGTGATGACGATGAAGAAGATGAACATTGGAAACACATGAATGATGCTAGAAGAAAGAGTGTAACTGACAAAGCCATGCTCATATTCAATGGAACTTATCGTGTGTGTGTGTATGTGATGAATATTTAAAGTCTAGGCAGTATACATGTGATTATACAGGGTTATTACATGAGTAATGACTTTTATATATCTTTAAAATGGGAAGTGACTCTTGTATTAGTTTCCGAATGGAAAGAAATTAAAAAAAATCCTTAAAATATTAAATAAAATTTTAAATTTAACTAATTGTTACTTTAAAACTCATATACAAGTTTTTTATTTTTATTTTTAAATAAAATTAAAAAAAACATGTTCAGCTGAAATGATTTTTTTAATTCAAGAAACAATTTTACATTCATTTTCAAAATTCATAAAAAAATATTTTGTGAATTTGATTTTTAGTTAAAAAAAAAAATACTATTTTACCATATTTAATCACTATCATTCTTTTATCGTTGTCACTACCATCACTGTTATTACTACCATCACATCACCACTATCCCCTCACCTTTAACGTCACTATCATTATTATTCTCACCTTCACCATTATAACCATTTCCATCAATACCTAAACACACTATTAAACTAATTTTAATAAGATAGAGAATTTTTCACGACTAAAAATTAATTTAAAAAAACTAAAACTAAAAAGTAAAGTCTGGTTTTAATTTTTAATTTTTAAAACTTCAATTAAAAATCATTTCAAATAGGTCTTTACTTTTTAAATATATGTTAATAATTATCTCGTTTGGTTACATTTTTTTTTTATAAATTTTGGACTAATTTATATTTTTAAGAATATTTTTTTAATTGCCTTCGTTTTATGAATTAATATGACAGCATCTTTTAATTTCAATAGTGAAAATGACATCGTTATATTTGTTAACTTATCTCTTTTTTCATCTAATTCTTTTTTTTTTAATTTCTCATAATGTCATTTATCACATCTATAAGTTCTTCTCTCTTCCTTTATGTTTTTTTTCTTCTATTCACACACTTTGCAATTCGAGTGTACACTTAACTTTTTAAAAATTCAAACAATTTTATATGTTTTAATATTGATAATTTATGATAATATTTGTGATCAATATTCATACCTTTTACTCTCACATAAAAAGTCTCTAGTCTTACTATATATACCCCTATATTATAATAATAATAATAATAATAATAATAATAATAATAATAATAATAATAATAATAATAATAATAATAATAATAATAATAATAATAAAAATTTTAAATATATTATTATTATTATTTATTATCTTTGTAGAAGTCAATATTTATTTTATTAAGTAACATTTTTTTACGAGATGTTCATTTTTAAAATAGATATATCTTATAGTATATTAAAAAAACATCAGTATTTAATTTCTATTCGTTGATAGTGTAGAAAGTTTTTGCATTAGCTGTTTACGTAATGAATTTCTTTGATAAACAATTCTAGTTAGCTTTTAGCTTTTCCCCCCTAACTATTTGGCTTGTTTAGCGTCAATTTTGACATTTTATAGGTTTAAAGTGAAATGATAAATAAGACACTTGTGTATTAGATTTATTATAATGAACATATATTATATAAAAATAAAGAATTGTTTGATTAAAAACGATATATTTTGTTTTATTAAATGAATAATATAGTTTTAATAAAATTTAAAAAAATATATTATATTTTTATTTAATTTATTTTTATGTTATTGTCTATCATCAATAAAATATTATTGTTTCCAATTAAATCTTATGTATATGCTTGTTCTTTATTAGTATGTTAACTTTGAACTAATATTTTAGTCTTAAATTACATAAGATAAATAATTTTTTATATATAATTATAATTATTTCATAATAAAAAATATAAAATATATTTAAAGTTTATTAAATAATTAAAATTGTGATATCAAATTATTTTTAAATTAAATTTATAGATAGTTAAGAAAATTAAATATATAAAATAAACAGAGAGTAGTTTGATATTATTGTTTTTTTGCCTAATTTTGAAGGTATGTGAAATGCATTTCATAAGAAAAAGGAAGACAAAAAATTCTAAATATATATGATTGAGAGAATAAGAGTTTTACTAAACAAGCTAAGAATTTTAATTTATAGTATATATATGAGTAGATTTCTTTATAATTCTATTTCTAGCTTGTGTTCTTTTACCTAAGTGATGAAACAAAAATTTTAAATATGAACATTATCACATGTTTACTCCATTTTTTGATATGTTGCATTGAGTTACAAATTTTTTAACATGAATTTATAAATAAAATATATATTAAAAATAACAATGAAAAATATATTGTATTCACATGTCACATTTTAATTTAGATATTGAAAAGAAAATATAATATATGAAATAATAATTTCAACTATTTATAAGAAATAACATAAAATAATATAAAAAATTATCAAACAAGTATATATATATATATATATATATATATATATATATTATTTTTTTGGGTCCCTTCCAGCCATGGTCCAGGACAGTCACCTCCACTAACCTACCTTTAAGGTTGACCTTGAACTTGTTTGACCTTATTAGTAGTGTGCAATAGACATGATTTTTTTAGTAGATTGTAGTATTTTTCTAGTAGCTTGAGCATATTTTTATATGCTACTTAGTCTAACTTTTTATATTTATTCTTCTTTTGTTCTTAAAATATTAAATTTAATTTTTATTAGGTGAGATTCTATTTTTAAATAAAATTTGATTTTATTACATTGTTTAATTTAACTATTATAATATTTATTTAATTATTTTAGATTATACCTCAAGACATTGATAATGATATATAATAAGTTTATTTTATTTTATTTTTATTATTATATTTATATATTTTTAAATTACATTATTTATTTTAACCATCATATTATTTATAATATTTATTTTATTAATTTAATATTATACTATTGACAATGATAGGTGATAGGTTTAATTTATTTTTCTATTATTTTTTAAATATTTTATATTACACTATTTATTTTAACCATTACACTATTATATTATTTTTAATATTATGCTTCAAAACGTTTTTATCATTACACTAATTAATATAATAAAAATATGACATCTACTTAAAAATATGTTATTTTTAGTTTATTTTAAATTTGATTAAAAATATAATGCAAGATTAGTAATAAAATACATAATATAAAAAAATTGAAACTGAAAAATGTATTTAAAACAACCCCTTTCCTTCAAGAACGACCATTCTAATTAAGAGTAAAGTAATATATCTACTTACGATTCTATACTTAAATTAAGAATCAAATCCAAAATGTGATATATCTAGTTACGATTTTATACTTAGATTAAGAATCAAATCCCTTGATTAAAGAACACACGTATCTTCCTTTTCAACTAACTTTTATTTCAAAGCCAATATTTAGTGAAATATGAATAGGTATCATAAATCGAGTGGTTAGTTGTTCGGTTCCCCTGGTCTTTCAACCTACAATTCTGTGGCCTATTTAATTCTTGTACCTAATCGACTATGACATGGTCGAGTGAAATGAAGACAATTCCTATATACCATTTTGATATTGTCAGCATTATTTTCTTAGCCTTAATTTTGCAAATTTTTATTTACTATTTTATAAAATATCGTAAATTTTTATTCACTTAATCCCTTTTCATCGTATTTCTTTCATCAATGTTTCACATGTTAATATCTAACTATTTTTATTAACCGAAAATTTATTTGACTATATTAGTTGTATAACTTTATTATTTTTATCTTTTTTTACCTAAGAAAGAGTTGTATTGTTTTTATTCTTTCATTGCATAATATATTAATAATGATAAATAATATTTTTATTTTATTTTATTATTATTTTAAATATTTTTATATTACACTATTTATTTTAACCATTATATTATTTATAATATTTATTTTATTATCTCAACATTATATTTCAAAATATTGATATTGATAGATTACATATATTTTTTTTATGTTTTTTGAATTTTTTATATTGTACCATTTTTTTAATCATTACACTGTTTATATTTTTAACACTATAATTCAACATATTTACACTTTGCTTTAGGGTTTAAGGTTTTAGGTTTAAGATGTGGTTCGGAGAGTTTAAGGTAATTTACATTTTTGGTTCAATTTCAGTTGTATTTTTTATTGTTTTTTTCATTTTGCTTAACTACTTCTTAACGCAAAAAGAGTATAGGTGGGACCTATCACAAGAGCAAACTATTAGAGCCATTTTTAAGTAAAAGGATTTACGCATTTACAAAAATAAGATTAGAAATGGTCACAATCGTGTAACTTGGATTCTGCCTAGTGTTCGAACAATTTTGGACAAACAGGGCTTCTACAGATTTTCAAAATAAGAGGTCGATTGCCAAGGCAAATCAAGCTATTTATAAAGGAGCCTCAGCATATTATGGCAAATCTATATCTACATAAGCTAATTATGAAAAAAATGCTAATTTTAATTGCCTTTTATTTTACTTAATTGATTGGTTATATTACAATTTTAGTTTTTGTTTAAATTTAAGTAGGCTGCACAGCTTGAACAATCGCCAACTGCTTGGGAGGTGGTGGAGAAAACCAAAAAATTAAATTTTGGAGAATGAGTCAATGACAAAACTTGTGAACTTGTTGTAAATTCAATCTTTTACCTTTTTAAACATTACTTTAAAGTTTATTAACTATTAATAAAAGTTTAATTAAAGATTCAATTTTTTTTTTCTGAAGTTGAAATATGAACAACGGTGACAAGATGTCCAAAAATTTACCATGGAGGAAGCAACATCTGCAAATGACTCCAACTCTGTACTAATCAATAATAATGACATGTATTTAGAACTTGTTGGAGGTAAGAATGGAAAAAGGGAATGTATACGGACTTGGAAAATTAACCAACAAGTTCATGCACTCAATACATATTCAGACTAATTTGATAGACATGCCAATGGTATACCAAATGGAAGAGATGCGTGAGATAATTCATAAATTGAATAACGAACTTGTAGAAAAAACAACTAAGGAAAAGTCACTTGAGGAGAAAGTGGTACAATTGTTGCATAATCATGAGGAGCAAAGTGAGTAGATTTGACAACAAAATTAAAAAATGAAACAACAAAATGAAAAAATAGAACAACAAAATCAACAAATACAACTTATTTTACAACACTTGTAGTTGAAATCACTTATGTCAGCCCCCACTACACCAGATAATAATGACGACCATGGTGATAATACTTAGGATTATTATCTTGAAGATAATGTACTAAATAATCATGTTCACAATGTTTAGGATAATTATGTAGATGATTATTATGATTTTGAATTAGTAGTCATGTTGGTACTTTTAGTTGTTAATGCTTTTATATATAATTGTTTATTTCAAATTTATTATTGTATGTTGTTTATAGTGTGATTAAATTTGTGATTATAGATAAATATTTGGCAAGTTCAAAATATATATTACTAATTTAGAAAAGGAAAGGAAAAAGGTAAAATTTAGCAACAGACGAAATCGGTCACTAGTCAAATCTGCATATTTAATTGTAACAACAGAAATAACAGTCAATTTTTTAAATAAAATACACCCATTAGTGACTAATTTAACAATCGACTTGTTTTTATTATAATATATTTTGAAACAATTTAGCGACTGAATTAGCAACATATTTTTTTATTAAATTAAATTTTTGAAACAAATTAATGATCGATTTTTTTAATTAAATTAAATTTTGGAATAATTTTGTGACTAATTTTATTTTATTTTATCTTTTTTCTCAATAAATTAGTGACCGAACTATTGATTTTTCGATCGTTAATTTTCGAACCTTTAGAAATGGAAACCTCCTTTACCAAGTTCATTGGTGATTGGAATTTCGTTTTTTTAGCCACCAAAACAATATCGTTTCATTAGCGATTAGTGTTTTAGTCACCAACTGAATTCGATCCTTAGTTTGTCGCTAAAGGTTTTAACAACCAATTTCGAAATTTAGTAGTCAGTTTTTTGGGTTTAGTGATCGATTTTGGTGGTCACTAAACTTCAATTTTTTTTTGTAGTGTTGTTAACAAATATGGCCAGTAAAACTCAAGATGAGGTGGGATGAGGTGTGGTGAATTGAGTTGTTTAAAAAATATTTTTGTAAAATACTTAATTAAATTATGAAGGATAAAATTATAGAGCGATGAAGAGAAAATCCCAATAGATTCAATTAACAATAAACAAAGAAAACTCTTAATCAAGTAGTCATAATAAGACAATGTAAAAGAGTAGGGATATGAAAGAGTGTATTGGGAATTTATATTGGTTCAACTACCAATTGTGACATACATCTAGTTTCCAAGTTAGGAGTTTTTCATTATCTAATCAGAGTATACAACAATAAGCCTTTTACACTTAAAGAAACCTTCTTTGCATAACTTACCTTATTCTTCCCACTAAATAACTATAATTATCCTTTAAGGATCACACATTAGAAAACTAGAGAAACCAATAACCCTAAAAAATCCTGGGAAACCCCTTCATAGATCAACCAAGAGATACTACCCTTGCCAAGAAACACTCTATTCAGTGAGATAATCACAAATTAAAGCTCTAACAACTTATAACCTTAACCAAGAATGGCTTAAGAAAACTATTTGATCTAGATTAATTTCACTCTCTTAATGTTTTAGGTTACAGAAACATATATAATGGATTTAATGATAAAGGCTATTAATTTTTGAAATCCAATCAATGATTTTATTTAGAAAAGATAGGATATTAAGATTTAAGTCAAATATGCCAAAATCTCGTAGATAATGTTGAAATGTGATTCACTCAAGAAAAACTCAATTCTTTGTAAAGAAAATCAATTTTCAAAGAACAAACTCAAATTCTTTGTATAGGAAATGCTGAGAAAACTTGATTCCATTAACAGAGACTTGATTCTTACAAAGGAGACTAAATTTTTTGCATATAAAACACCAAGAAAACTTAATTCCCTCGTGAGAAACTCGATTCTCTCGAGCATATTTGATTGTTGTGAGATTGATTGTTTAAGGACTTTTTCTTTTCTTTTACTTTCAAAATTAATTCTTAATTATTATTTTTGTGCCTTTAGAAAACTTGATTTTATTTTAATCTCTCAAATTGGATCCCTTGAGCCAAACTTAGTTAAGATAGAGAGTCTTACACAAATTTCTAACTCTTTGACTAGGTCTTCACAAAAGCTTTCATATCTCAATAATTAAGTAGCTAAATGTCATGTTCAACTTTGTTGTATTGCTTGATACATTCTTTTATAACATTCTTAGCTATCTTGGTTTATATTAAGAACAAAATTTGAAGAAACTAAAAAAGTGACCTTTGTGGGGTAGCAAGTAGCAATTATCCTAGAAATGAATTCCTTAAGAGCTTAATTATTAATTTATTTTAGTCATCAAACTTTAGAACTACTAGTAAGCTTCCTAAGATTTAAAAATATTAGAAATAAAAAACATAATCAATTTAAAGAAATGTGAGATACTCTAACTTTTACTTATGAAGGAACATGTCAAGTAAAAAGTTCTAAAATAAGTATGCCAATTCATTAATACGGGTTGTTTAAAATGAATGAACATTGGACTATTGATTTGATGTTTGGACACTATTATCAATAATCTTAGATCTTTAGGAAAAACTTATGATAACTATGATCATATAACCAAAATTCTTCGAAGTTTGCCTAGATAATGGAGACCACAGGTTACACAACTATTCATGCACCAAAAGATCTAAAGGAGCTATCAATGGAGGAACTATTAGGTACTATAAAAGTGAAAGAAACAAGAATCATAGAAGAAGGGAGGTTGAATTATGTGTGTGATTCTTAAGCATTTTTTGAAAACATTTAACATATATAAGTTCAAAACCACAGTTTTAGAATAAACAGTCCAAAGTGTGCAGAAAAAAGAATAGAGAAAGGGGTAGAGATCAACAAAAAGTTTTATCCTAGTTCACCCTTTCTACAAGAGCTACATCTAGTTCCTTCAACATGAAGGATTTTTCACTAAGTCAATGTGACCCCTCTACCCCGATACATAATAATATTACAAAAATAACAATTAGTAGTAAATGGTCCACAAATTCAAGATTTCAAAATTTATTATTAGTACAAAATTCAAAATAACACAAAATTGCATGCTCCTAATGGCATTCCAAAGGTCAATTTCTAGCATTCAAACCCTAATGACACTGCAAAGGCCAACTTTTAACATCATATTATACAAATCATAATTCAAAAAATAAGGTGCCCCAGTCCCCAATGTCACATGTTCTATCACAGTGTAATCCAGATAAAATAAGAAAAACAAAATGAAACCAATAAAAGGAAACAACAACTAAGAATCCTTACCTTAACCCTCACACTCTTGCTCATCATCACCCGTAAGTGGTGTTCAGTCCAAACATAGACAATGCAAATAAAAAGGAGTGATAAATATTCCTTACTCAGCTCATGGTATGAGCATACCATGAGTAGGACACACACATGCATGTTTAATTATAAGAAAACTTCAAGCATACATTGATCAAACAACAAACAACCACACTTAGCAGACAATGACAAACAAGTATGTACATGAATGATGTCAATGATGCATCCCTAGTACTACTCTAATGCCATGTGGTATCATCTCAACTTAAGAAGTAGACTAGGGAAACCTAGCTAATCTCTGCCTCTGTAATTAGTCATGCTACTCTAGCGTAATTTCCCTCTAGTAGCACATCAAGTATTACTCAGTATTGCATCATTGGGCCCGACATGTGAGATCAGTCACAACCACTTGAGACTACCTTCATATCGAGTAGCCCCTAAGAGGTTTGTTGATCTTACCAATTGTGTTCGTGTCTACATTCCTTTCAACATCTGTTTCATTACATGATGCATGATGTAGTTCAATTAATTTATTTAGTTTCTCTTGTCTCCACTTGGGCTAGTGAGGACCTCTCTCTAGGTACCTCCCACGACCTACCATACTCTCATAACTCGTGTACCCTTCGGGGTACCTACCAAATAAATGTGCATTAGGACCTTTTCACCACAGACTAGGACACTCTTCACATTTTCCTTTTACCATTTTTCACATCAAATCATCATCATCAATTCAATTATCAACATTCTCAAGTCAATTATCAACATTCTCAAGTCAATTATCATCTTCTCAATGCAACACCACATATCAAGTTCTTGGCACCACATGTTATGTTATCATTCATAATACGTCACGGTACAGTTTATTGAAGCATATGAGTTCACAAAATCAACAACCACAATAGTCAAACAACACATGTAATCAAACATCATACAATAGTCAAACAACACACACAATCAAACACGATATACTCCTATAATATATATAGGATAGGACAACACAAGCATGTACAGGTTTTGCACAAGTGTGCACAGGTTCTGCATGAGCGTGCACAGGTTCTCCACAATTGTGTTTAATGGCTTGTTGTCAAAATCTTCAAGATTTTCATCCATAGTCTCAAACTTAAAGGGAACCTATAATTTCTTCTATGTTTTGCATACATACAATTAATTGCACATGCACATTTGCATCCAAGTAACAAACAATCGCCAAAACTATAGTTTCTAAGGGTTGGGTATTAGAATCCTTAAAGCTTAGCCCTCTTTACAGGACACTAAGAACAGACAACCTTGGGGTTTGGGAAACCCCTAACCCTTGGCCATAAGGTGTTAGTTTACCTTAGCTAGAAGAACATTCATATTTGGGATCTTAGGGACAACCCCATACACTTTGGGGTTCAAAGGATGACCCCTCCAACTACCCACTGTCATACACATACCCTAAGCAAGGTTCTCACTCCCCTTTACTTTGAGAAGTCTAGATGTAAAAAATACATTCCTTAGGGTAATTCTTCTTGTTCATTGGTGGTTTCCTTTAAAAGTTATCCTTATATCCTTAACATCGATCTTGTTTATTGAAATCATGTGTTCAAAAAAAATAACTCAACAGTGGTTCTTCTAGTTGCTCTAGTATATAGGCCAAAATGGACTCAAAATGGGCCTTGCAGCTTCCACTAACCACTCATGTGAAACCCAAACAAGAGGTCCCATAACCCTTGTAGGAGCTTTATATTTTGTGTGTCATGTGAACGCAAACAAGGGTTTCCACAATCCTTTTAGAAGCTTTATATTTTGTCTTCCTTTGCTTGATATTCAACTCGTAGTACAGGAGAAGGAGAGAAAGTATGAGCTCATAGTGCCTGATGTGGGATTAAAGCTTTCACTTATTTGTAAATAATTTATTTTTCTTAATTTAATTAACTAAAACTCAACCTATAATTATCCCAAAATATTACTTATAAATTAATTATTAATAATAATTAATAAAATAAAATATTTACAACCAATAAAAATCAGGGTGTTACAGTCAACACACCTAACAACCAAGTATTTTCAAACCTCTTAGGTTACACAACACTTGTAATCACCTTGATTACAAGTAAACTATGTATTCTTTGTCACTTGATCTTTTCAGGTTATAACAAAAACAAATAGTTTTACAAAGGAAGATAACTCACTAGGTAAGTAAACAACAATTTAAAATAGAATTTTTTTATTATGATTTTCAAAACATAGTGCAAAGGCATTGATAACTTTGTTTTTTTTGTTTCTTGCTTTTGATACTTCTGTTTACTTCTTCTTAGAGAAATATATATATATATATATATATATATATATATATATATATATATATATATATATATATATATATATATATTTGAAAGTTAATGCTAAGATACTTTCTCAAACATTATGAAATTTATAACTTTAGAGTTTAAAAGATACCTTGTCTTTTGATCTTTATTCCATGATGATCTTGGAATCTTTATTCCATCTTCCTTTGTTGGAGTATACTCTTCATTCTCTACTATGTCTCACATGTCAATGTGACAAACATAAAAATATAATTATTCTTTATTTCTAGTAGTTGTAGTTTTGCCTTTTGAACAAAGGAGATCTATTGACTACTTGTCATTCATTCTCTATAATATTATGTAAGATATATCTCCATACATTATTAGATTCTCAACCCCTGGAGGACGAGCTCTAATACCAACTGAAGGAAACAAGAATCACACAAGAAAAGGGATTGAATTGTGTGTGTGATTTTTAAGTACCTTTTGAAAACTTTTAACATGTATAAGTTCAAAAACAGAGTTTTAGAACAAACCATCTAAATCATGTAGAAAAAAGAACAAAGAAAGGGATAGAGAGATTAGCACAAGGTTTTATCCTTGTTCACCTTTCCATAAGAGCTATGTTTAGTCCCTTCCACACAAAGAATTTTCCATTAAGTCAACATGACTTACAACCAAATATTCTCAATCCTTTTCAGGTTATACAACACTTGTAATTATCTTGATTACAAATAACCCAAGTATTTGCTACTTAGCTTCTTTAGGCCATCACGAAATCAAAGAGTTTTACAAATAAAGATAACTCAATAAGTGAGCATACAACAATTCAAAATAGAGCTAAAACTTTACTTATAGAGCTAAAACTTTACTTAGCAAAACAAATACAAGTTTAGATCAAAGTTATGAATTTATAAAAATATTTTACAAGATTTTCAAAACTTCGTCCAAAGACGGTGATAACTTTGTTTTTCTTTTTTGTTTCTGATTTTGATACTTGTGTCTTACTTCTTCTTAGAGAATGGATATATATATATATATATATATTAAACATGAGAAAGAAAGTCACTGATCTCGCATGAAGAGAGAGGTGTCTTTGCTTTAAATGTCAAAGATGATTTTTCTACAAATATGTTTTAGAAGTTTTGCCTTCTTTTGACGATAGAGAAAATGTACAGTAAAAAGTTGTTTTCTCTTTCCTTATACGTGTTTCATTCTTCTGATATATAGAAACACATTCTACTTGTTCCCATCTTTGTAGAAACTTTGATTATAACACTTCTTTATTAGAGTTGACTTGTTTCTTTAGAGCTTAAAAGAGGAAATCTTCATTCTTTGAAAAACAGAGCATAGCAACAAGCACACATAATAGGAATGGAGTGTCTAAAAATGTTCTTAGTAAAGCATATATGTGCTTATTGATACGAGATATCAAATATATGTTGAGAAAAGATCAACAAAAACTACTGTAAATTTTTCATCTTCTCATTATGTAAATTATGGAAAAGTTTGGATACTTATCTTTTGATTGGGCTTATTGACCAAAATAAAAGGCGTCCAACACCTTCAAGACTAGCAAAAAAAGACCCAAGTCTATTTGGGTACCTATCAACATGATTATTCCTATTGTAGATTTTCTTAATAATAGGAAAAACATCCTAATCATGGTACTTGGACAATGGTTACTCACGACACATAATAAGAGAAATGTCAATGCTCCAATACCTAAGTCAGGTGGATGCGTTACTTTTAGAGGTAACTAAAAAAGTAGAATAATTAGGATAGGTAAAGTTAGTAAACATCATTTCCCTTCTATTGATAATGCCTTATATGTTAAAGGACTAAAACAAAATCTAATAAGCACAAACCAATTGTGTTATAGTGGATATGATGTTTCCTTCAACAATGGTGATTAATGTATAACCAAAAGTACTAATGGTTCACTACTATTTTATGCTAGGAGGCAAAATAACCTCTATGAAATAAACCTAAGTGACCTATTAAATAAAAATGTAACATGTGCAGCGTTCATAAAGAATGATAATTGGATTTGGCACAAGAAACTTAGACATGATAGCTTGAGATTAATTTCAAAGCTAAATAAGCATCACATTGTAAGAGGACCTCCAAATATTATGTTCAAATTATATTTGTTATTTAACGTATGTGAGAAAGGGAAACAAGTTAACGGATCTTTGAGTTTAAGAACATTGTTTCAACTTCTAGACCTCCTAAATTGTTACATCTTGATTTGTTTGATCCAACACAAACTTCCTTGATTAGTGGAAAATATTATGGACTTAGTAGATGACTATACTAGGTGGACATAGGTTATGTTTTAAGTCTTTTAAACTATTCTCTATATTTTGTAAATGTGTTCAAAATGAGAAAGACATTAACATTATTTCAATTAGAAGAGTCCTTAATTGTAGAAGAGTCCATTCATGTAAAATTCAATGATCACAAGCTTGATAAAGAATTATCAGAGTTAGATGATTGTATTACATATATGAATATGGAAAATAACAAGTAAATGTCCAATGTTCAACCTTTGGACAATATCCAAAAGGAAGAACAATTTGAAATTGACAGATAAAGACTTATCATCAAGAACAACAAATCATAGGAGAAGTACATTGTAAAACACATGTAAACGCAAGAAGGGGGAGGTTGAGTTGTGTTTAAAAACCTTTTAGAATTTTTTTTTCGCAAAGGACATTGTATTGTCTTTATCATTAAATAATATGTTAAAGGAGAAAATTTTCCAAAAATATTTTATGAAAGTACATTTTGAGAAGATTTTATAAAAGGAGCTTAAAGAGAGAAAAGGAATATATACATAAGTTTTATCTTGGTTCATCTCCAACCCGAGACTGTCCAATCCTTGGTAAACCACCAAACTTTTTCCACTAATTGAAAATACTTACAAATATTCTTTTTAACAAGCCTTTTTAGGCTCAACAACAAGTAGTCTATACTTTGTCTCTTCAAGTAAACATCCCAAGTGCTCTTTGAAAGTAAAACCTTTCCAGGATTCATTCAATTTCATAAAGAAATTATTTTTAAGGTAAAACTTAATAACTATTTCTATATCTATAGCGTCTTATTGATGAATTGTACAATGAAGTGTATATTTTTTTTCTTAAGAACTTTTAAGATCTAATATCTTTTTACAAGGAATTGAATTCAAAAAGAATGATCTTGTTTCTTTTCACTTGTGTTACTTCTATATCCTATTGTAATCTTCAAAGGTCTTTATATAGGAAGTATTCATAAAATAATAATTGTGAGTAAAAGACAACTTTCCTTTCGTCTTTCTTCTTCTAGAGAGAGAAAATGTCTACTGAGGGTATTTAATGTTTCAATAAATGCATTTAACCAACTTGTGACTTTGATAAGATAAATCATTTTGCTTATCATTCTTTTCATACATATACCTTGTTGCATTTGCTAAAACCACTTTTAAGTACACTACCACTTCCTTTTGTAGAAGCATGCCTTTTGAGATTGATCAGGTATATTCAGAAAGGGCTTTGGCCTTACTTTTAAAGCTTCTTAAATATGATTCATTAATAAGACATATTTTGGAGGGTTCTTGCTAAGTCAAACCACACATATGCCTATCTGATTTGTCTTTTTTTTTTTTATGTTTATAAAGAGTAGTTCTTCTATTACGTGATATACATTATTTATTTTAGCACATGGTCTATTACAATAAATGATGCCCATTGTCATTTGATTTAGAAAACTTATTTGTTGAGTTTGTTATTACTCAAAACATATGAGGGGAAAATATCCTATGATCTAACACACATGATAAGGTTGGAACTTGATCAACCTTCAAAGATCAGGCTTATGTAGCCTTGTTTGCAAAAATGAAACCAAAGACAATCAATGAAGCTTTGATTGACAAAGGATGAAATAAAGCCATGCAAGAAGAGCTGACTTAGTTTCAAAAGAATGATGTGTAAAAGCTAGTTTCTCTTCCTCAAGAAAAACCCCTCATTGGAACAAAATGGATGTACAAAAACAAGCTTGATAAAAATGGTAAGGTTATGAACAACAAAGCTAGGCTAGTAGTTCAAAATTACTAACAATAAGAATGTAGAGATTTTACTGAAACTTTTGCATCAATAGCTAGATTAGAAACCATATACATTTTATTATCCTTTACTACTCATAATCATATGAGATTTTATCAAATGAATGTTAAGAGTGCATTTTGAAATGGTATAATATATGAAAAAGTTTATGTGAAATAACTTCCTAATTTTGAGAATGATTCTTTTCCTTAACATGTTTTCAAACTTAAGAAAGCTTTATATGGTTTAAAGCAAGCACCTTATGATTCTTATGGGAAATGGTTATAGGAGAAAAAGTAGACACTGAAATAAACAAGGTACACACAAGAAGGGAAACTAAATTATGTGCATATAAGCACTTGAAGTCTTTTTATAAACAAGACATATAAGTTTAATACAAGCATAGAGTGCAAAACGTCTAACGTTTAAAAGCGTGATAAACAAGATAAGAGAAAACAAAGTCACATAATGTCACCGCTACATATATGACTTTTTTGTAACATTTAAAAATATTGGAAAAATATAAAAAATTGTTACCTATTAGTTTTGGTCACATTTTAACATATGTTGTATCTGACCTATATTGCAAAATGTCATTAGCTACATTTAAATGTTACTAAACATATAAAAAATGTTACTAAAAGAAGTATTAGTAACATTTTTACAGTAAAATATTACTAAAAATCATATATGTAATAGTTGGTATTTATCATGGTTTATTCTACAACTTAAAACTATGTCCAATCTCTTCCTCTAAAAGATTTTCCACTATATTCAAATTGATTTACAACAACTATTATGAATAGTCTTTTTTATAGACCTTACACATTTTATAATCTACAACCAAATTACAAGACAACAAGTATTCTTTAAATAAAAGGTTTTTACAAGATGAAATAACTCATAAAGTGAGGATAAAATGTTTAAATCAAAGATGTAACTTTGTATACACAAAGAAATATGAAATGAAGAGAGAACATCAAATGGAATTGTTTTTGTTTACTTTTCAGTTGTTTTATTTTTTTAACTCCTCTAAAGATGATAACTTATATAGGCTTTCCAGATAAGTAGTCGTTTATAGAGAAAACTTTGTGATAATTTTTACATTAAATACATAAGACATCTTCCATGATTTTTTCTGATACCTTCTTGTCCTTTTCTGTTGGAGGAAGAAATTAATCAATAAAGAAAATACTTTTGGTTTTCCTCAAAAGTGTACTTTGTTGCTTTCAGCAAAAAGAAAGTTCTTTTGGCTTGTTTATCTTTTCTTTCTTAATTGAGGTGAAAGGAACTTGATATGTTGACTTGCTTCTAAACTCAAGGAAACTAAGGAAAGGATATATGTTTCCTTTTCATTACACGGGGGGCATTGTTTCATAATGACTATATCACAAATGAACAAGATTTGAAGATAAGCATATATGGTATCATCTAGATAATGCTTTGGACACTTTTTCATAGAAAATGAGATTTTGATGCTTTTATAATAGATATAATAGTTATAACTTATTTAATGTGTATATTAATACAAACCTTCTTCGATATTAGACAAAACATCTTTCTCATAGAGATAGATGCACATGTGATACACTATTAGTGTATATAGTTTTAATAATCTTTGTTATCACCAAAACATACTTAGGAGATAGACACTTTCACGTACTTGGTTCCAATAAAGACCACTCTACTTTGCAAAGACTTTGATTTACATTTTATTATAGTGCAAATATATGTGGATGATATTATATTTGGTGCTACTAACAAGTCTTTGTATAAAGTGTTTTCTCAACTCATGCAAAAGGAGTTTGAAATGAACATGATGAGAGGATTCAAGTTTTCCTAGAATTTCAACTTAAAAAAGCATATGATAACATATACATTCATTAAATAAAATATGTGAAGGAATTACTAAAAAGTTTAGGCTAGAGGTTTGCAAAACCATGAGCACACCAATGAATCCATCATCAATTATGGGATTGGATAATGCTAATAAAAGGTAGATCAAATAATCTATAGAGGTATCATTGGATCATTTCTTTATTTAACAACGTTTAAACCTTATATTATATTTAGTGTATATTTATGAGCATGTTTTCAATCCAATCCAAGAGAAATATTTCTTATAGTAGTTAAATAAATTTTCAGATATTTAAAAGGTTCTACTAAACTTGGATATATCTTCAGAAATTTGATAAGTACAAATTAGTTGATTATTGTGATGTTGTAGACATAATAGAAAGAAAGAGTATAACTAGATGTTGTTTTCATATATGAGAGTAAATTTTTTGAGGAAGTACTAGATAAACCAAAAAGAGGTAGTGAACAAATGTTTGAATCCCCACCGAGAGAGGTATCCACATTTAGTATACACACCACATTTAGTATTCCACGTTGTATGAAATATGATTGTATTCCAGGAAAGATACTAATAAAAGTCAAAGTAAGAACAAATGGAGAATTTGTGTGATTCCAGAACAATGACATTTAAGTAAAAAAGTCATGGTAGTATATGTTGAAAATAACCATGAAGAATGAGTCAGTAACGAATTATCACTGAGGATCACTTCCGTGACATTGAAGCATCTCGACTACTTGGCTCATGGCGGGCCTTGAATCTCTGTCTTCCACCACACAGTTCAAAGCCACTGTAGTCAAAATTTCCATCCTACTTTTATCATAATTTTGTCCAATTGCAGGTTCAATTATTTGCTCCACCCAAGATGTGTTGGTCTTGCTCCTTTTTTCTCTCACCCATGCAACTAGTCTCCCGTCATATGTCTCTTCACCATTAATGTTTTGGGTACTTGTTGTTGGGCTTCTCCCAGTTATCATTTCCAAAACAACAATTCCATAGCTATAAACATCCACCTTGGATGTGATGGGCAAGTTATAAACCCACTCAGGTGCCATATATCCTCTGGTGCCTCTAATCATAGAGATGCTTGTATTTTTGGGGTTATTTCTGTTGAGGAGCTTAGACAAGCCAAAGTCTGCTAACTTGGGCTGATAGTTGGAATCTAGGAGTATGTTTTGTGGCTTTATATCACAGTGCAAAATCCACTCCAAGCATTGCTCGTGTAAATATACTAGAACTCTTGCCATATCAAGGGCAATTTTATATCTCTTACTCCAATCAAGTGTATTAGATGAAAGATTTTGAGCCAAAGAACCATTTTCCATATACTCATATACTAATAGTCTGTGCTTGCCCTCAGCACAATAGCCCCACATTTCAATCAAGTTCATGTGGTTAAGCCTTCCAATGATGCCTACTTCAGCAAGAAATTCCCCTTCTCCTTGTTTAGCATTATAAAGTCTCTTTATTGCAGCATGTCTTTGATCTGATAAAATACCTTTGTACACAACCCCTCCTGCACCTCTTCCAACCTCTTGACTGAACCCCTTTGTAGCCTTTTTCAGCTCAGAGTAACTAAATTTTCTGAATCCTGCTGCTGTAAGATGGTAACCCTGTTGATCTGCCTCAGAACTTTGGCTGGTCCTAATTAGGAAGCACCAAACCACAAAAATGCAAACCATTTCAAAAGCTCCAAGTGAGGTAGCAAACCACAGGAAAAACTTCACAGAATGACTTGCCTGTGTTTTGATATAATCTCTTTGAAGTTGGACTGAACAAACATGATCATACAGAGTGTCAATGGTAGATTCTTTGACAGAGAAGTTATTACGTTTAGGCAATCTCAAGTATGTTCTTCCTGGGAATTTCGGTGAACGCCGTCCATTGAGCAACTGTGTTTTTGTATAGCACCTGAAAAAACCTTTTTTATTGCTATAGGAGTACTGAAACCCCTTACAAATACAATCTTGCAAGCACAAATCCTCACAAGCACTATAGTTACTAGCTTCTACATAATGATTGTCATAGCCATAAAGCTCAACGCCGCGCATCTCCAAGAAGATAGACTCATTCCTATGGCAAGTAAGATCAAACATGGGTTCACACCCACGAGACCAATCACTTTGGTCATTCAATCTATAACCGGGAAGACACAAACATTTTCTTCCCTTCGTAGGATCAAAGCCACACGTGCTGTTGGCTCCACAAATCCCATGAACTAAACAGCCATTGGACATTGCTTGCCACGAAACATACCATTTCTCTAACACACTACTTCGACTATACACTCGGATATTACCATCACAATCCAATTTGAATCTTCTCTGCAGCACTGTGCCATAATCAGATGTGACAAAGGTAAAATTATCTGTTGAATTGAAAAGCCCAAGAGAATCCAACACACCAATTCTACTACTATTGAAATAAGACCTACCAACATCCCAACTTAGTAACCAAGGCTTTGGCCAGTAAGAGCTTGAAACATCAGGACCATCATAGTGAAGACTAAGAACGTTTTCATCGTCGAAGAACAACTTATAGAAACCGGATGAGTGGTTAGTCTGGCTTCTAGACGACACAAGTTTTGTGTATCTCGTGAGAGGTTGACCAGGAAGGAGAGTGTCGGTTGGGAAATCAAAACTTTGCCAGAGAAGGGTTCCTGACAGCTGACGCAACACGAGATTACCATCATCTTGGAGATGCAACTCTGCTGGGGAAAATGAAAGGGTGTTGGAAGACCAAGCAGTGTTAGAAGCAGCGTCAAGCAAGAGTATGTTAGCGGTGCGTGTGAGGGATAGCTTTGAGCGCTTCCCATTGACGGGTTGGTCACGGTTAGCCATCCAAGTAACAGTGTTGGGGCTGTGGAAATGAGGCTCCGTAAACCATATTGCAAATGAATATGCGTTCTCTCCAATGGCTACGAAGCCAGCAGAGAACATACCATTTGGTGACATCAGAACGTCTTCTGGATTTTCCACTGAGAGGGATGAGCCCTTTCTCAATGATGACGATGAAGAAGATGAACATTGGAAACACATGAATGATGCCAGAAGAAAGAGTGTAACTGACAAAGCCATGCTCATATTCGATGCAAGTTCTTGTGTGTACGTGTTAAATGTATTTAAGTCTGAGTGCCCTCGTTTTTATGGCAAATATTACAGTTATATTATTCATACAATTTTTATAATATTATTTTTTATATCTCTTCATCATATCACGTCATCCATTTTATCTCTTCTTTTCTTTATTTTATTGTCTTGTTATTTTTTTATTTGATGTAAAAAGATGTATACATTTATTATATAATTACAGTTTTTAATTTTAGATTTTTTTTGGCCCATTTTTGCATGTACTTGCTTCTCAGAACACAAAGAACATAGGCTGTGGTTGAATTAAAAAAATTAGAAGAGCCGTACTCGCCAATTCTTTTTTTTTTTTGAAGAAAAAAAATTGATGTAATTTTCTTCAATCATGTCATGATACATAGTTAGATTATAATTCACATAAGATTACAATAAATTCTTTATCCATCTTACTACTTTTATTTTATAACATTTTTTTAACTAACATGTAGACTTTTGAAATCAGAAAATCTCCCAAGCACTCTTCCGCAGGATCTGTTCAGGTTTCCTTACCTACGAGAGAAACGTATGTAATTCTCGAGCTTGCTCACATTCAATCTCAAATAATGAATTTATTATTTTCTTTGATTAATTTTCCAGTATATATACTACTTTCTCAATCATATATATATATACAAAAGGTTGGTCTTAATAAACAAAACTTAATTTTATTAATGTATTAATTGTTGTTTTTTTTATATTTTTAATTTATTATAAAATTTATTAATAAATTATTTATTTATTTATTACTAAAATAGATATATTTGATGACTATTTTTAGATTAAAATGAAAATTAACTAATATAATTATTTTTATTAATTTTGATGAATTAGATATTTATTTTTATTATCATGAATGGCATTCAATGACATTCCCTCTGTCTCATTATTAAAGTTTCCTACCATCCGTAACTTCTCCCACGCGTCCTGTTGTTTTCCTACTTAATGATCATGACTCACCAAATTCCAACCCATGTGTTAATTAATTATATATTACCTACCATATTTATTTTTCTAGCTAATATTGAAATTAAATATTATTTATTAATATCTCCTTTCATACTCTAAAATCAAATCACTTGTTACACTTTTTTTCACCCTTTCCCTCTTTCTTACATTTATCACTTTAGTTACTTGTTACACTTCTCTCCACTTTCTCACTCAGTTACTCTCGCGTTCATTGTTCACTCTCGCTCTCACTTCACTGGTAAAAAGTTCCTATCCTTTTGTTCTTATTCTTATTGGAGATTTCTTATCCTTTTATTTTTCATTGTTATCATCATATTAAATTATCAAAGCTATAAGAGGTTATATAAATATCTAGATTCATTTTGTAGTTCTACAAGATTGTAGCGGAATCTTTAGTAATTGCGACCCGTTGGTTTGTGGTCTTCCTCAACCAAATCACTTCCTTCAGGGACTTTGTTTTCTCTTTTCGATGGGGAGAATAGAGAATGCATTTTTCAGTTTGGTGTATTGGGGACCATAACCTTTCCTGATGTGTTATCCTATATATAAGGTTCCCATTATCCCCTAACGGACTAAATTGGTATCCACCCATTAAGCCCATATCAAGTCCTTTTAGGAAGTCTAATCGATTACTTAATTTGATCACTTAATATTATAATCACTTTAACTAAATAGTTGATATAATTGTATTTAAAATATAATGCTCACATGATTAAAAGAAATTATAAATTTCTAACAATCTCCCACTTGGGCTTCATATTCTCTTGAAACAATTGTATTACTCAGTTCCTTAGGCGCGCCGGTATGCTATTTATCTTTATATTTCCTCTTAATACAATCTGGTTCATCTCGTACATTAACAATGAAACCATTACAACTTTTATCATAATATAAGCGTGATTAAATTACGATGATCACCATATTAATATACTCAATGACATAGGTCAAATATGGATGAGTGACATGGAAATTACATGCAATATGATCTCAAACATGTCTATTTCCAATTGGTCCTTATTTTTAATCTTTAGTGGAGATCAATCCAAATTCTTTTGAATGTAACATAATTATTACATACAAGAAAACACAAGCAAATTCAAAATATAAACATATACCATCAACTTTATTTCTACAGAAAATAAATAACAACAAAATTGTTCAAATTGAAACATAAAACACGCAGGCTCCCACCCATATGAGTTGTGTGCTCATGAAAGACCTTAGGTATTAGCACTTTAGTCAATGGATCAACTAGCATAAAACTCATTATATGTTATATGAAAATCTATTTATTTTGAGCTCTTTCTATAACAACCAGAAATTTGATGTCAATGAACTTCATCTTCGTAGAACTCCTATTATTGTTGGAGTAAAGGATTACGAATTTACTGTCATAGTATATTTTCAATGGTCCTTTAATGCCATCGACCACCCATAAACTAGTGACAAAGTTTCACAGCCATATCCCATGGTTGGATGCCTCGAAGCAAGCCACAAAATTTGCAAACATGGTTGAAGGGGCTATTAGAGTCTGTTTAACAGACTTCCAAGAGATAGCTCCTCCAACTAGCATGTAGATGTATCCATATGTGGAACATTTGTTGTCTTGACATCCTACAAAATCGGAGTCAGAGTACCCAATGATCTCCAATCCTTCAGACTTCCGATAAGTGAGCATGTGTCCTTTTGTTCTCCTTAAGTAACGCATCACGTGTTTAACTGCTTTCCAATGCTGCATTTTAGGATCACTCAAATACTTACCCAAAACTCCCACCACAAAAGCAATGTCGGGACGAGTACAAAATTGAGCGTACATTAGACTCCCACTACTGAGGCATAGGGAATCTTTTGCATTTCATTTTTTTCAAGGTCATTGTTGGGCTATTGCTTGAGACTAAATTTGTCTCCCTTAGCTATTAGGGTGTCTCCTGGTTTACTATCTTTCATGCCGAATCTCTCTAAGACTTTGCTAATATAGTTCTCTTGTGACAACCTTAGGATACCTTAAGAATAATCTCTTAGTATCTGAATGCCTAATACAAAAGAAGCTTCCCCAAGATATTTCATCTTGAAATTCTTCGTCAAAAATCTCGGTTTCATGCAACAAGCATGTATCACTACTAGCAAGTAGTATATCATCGACATATAATACCAGAAATATGTATTTACTCATACTGAACTTGTGATATACACAATCATCAACTACATTTTCCTTGAAACCGTATGAGGTAATGACTTGATGGAACTTGTGATACCATTGTCGGGAAGCCTGTTTGAGGCCATAGATGAATTTCTTTAGTTTGCATACCATAGACTTAGATTCATTTGAAACAAAGTTTTCAGGTTGCATCATATAAATCATTTTGTTAATGTTACCATTTAGAAATGCAGTCTTAACATCCATTTGATGTAGCTCTAAATAGAAATGAGCTATTAGTGCCATTACGGTTCTAAAAGAATCCTTTGAAGATACCGGAGAAAAGATTTCTTTGTAGTCAATATCTTCCTTCTGAGTAAAGCCTTTAGCAACTAGACGAGCCTTATATCTCTTGATATTACCCTTAGAATCCTTTTTGGTTTTAAATATCCATTTGCAACCTATAGGTTTCACACCTTCAGGTAATTCGACGAGATCCCAAACGTCATTGTCTTGCTTGCATAGACTTCAACTCATCTTTCATGGCATCAATCCATTTTTGAGAGTTAGAACTTTGCATAGCTTGATAGAAGTTGATTGGATCATCTTCTGTTAAACCAATACCATCCTCATGTTCTTGGAGAAAGACAATGTAGTCATCTGGAATTGCATGTCTCCTTTCTCTGATAGATCTCCTTAATGACACTTCTTGAGGTTGTTGAGGTTGTTCTATTGGTGTTTGAGGAAGAACCTCATCATAGTCTTGTTCTGGAACAATGTTAGGATCAATAGTTTCAACATTGTCTCCTATTACTGGAGTTGTTTCTTGAACGGTAATAGACACAACATCGAAAATTTAATATAATAGTGATGATCTGATACAGCTCTAGGACGGTCTGAACACCTTAGCTCCTCTTCCTTCTAGGTTGACGTTCTCTCTCCTCTAGGTCTGGCTGTCTGACGCGTAAAACACCAATTAGGGTAAACTGATTACCCCCTGTCTAATATTCTACCTGGGTTGTGTCAACACCGACCTGCTCGTCAGCCTCCCCCATTAATTCAATTAATTAAATTAATAAATGAAAATAATTTAGATAAAACCTCATCGGTTTATAAAATCATTAACCCTTCTATTAAAATAAAATTGATAATAATAATAATAATGTAATTAATTTCTAAAAATAATTAAATAAATTTTAGGATGTTACATCACACGGGTACAATCATCAATAAACGATACAAATCACTTAGCCCCTGATATAGAGTTATTACTTGGCCCCCACACATTAGAATGAATGAGGTCAAAAGGTTCAAGACTTTTAATATTACTAGAAGAAAATGTTGCATGATGGTGCTTTGAAAACTGACAAATATCACACTTAAAGAACTCGACAGACTCTTTTGTAAATAAATATGGAAATATTGTCTTAAGTAACCCAAACGGTGGATGTCCAAGATGTTTATGATAAAGCCAAATTTGAGAAGCTGTCCAAGTTTTTGAGGTTGCTCGTTGACTAGAAGGCAATTCTTCCTTATTGGTATTGTTACCTATCTTTGAATGTTGTAAGTAGTATAACCCACCCTACTCTTTAGCAACTCCAATCGTCCTCCCCATTGTAAGTTCCTGAGTAACATAATGAGAACGAAAAAATGTCACTACACAGTTCTAATCTTGTATAAGTCTATGAATGGAGATAACGTTGTTAGCTAGTTTTGGAACATGAAGAACATTGTGTAGAGATAAAGAGGAGTGAAGTAGGACGTTGTCAGATCCAACAATAGGAACATGATCTCCATTAGCAACAGTAATGAGTTTCCTTTTGGATACTTTAAGGTATGATATGAAATGTGAAGGAAACAGGGTTATATGATATGTTTCCCATAATCAAGGATCCAAATGCTTTGTGGAACTAAACCAGAAATATTGAAGGAACTCTTACCATTCATGGTCAAACCACATGAGCCAAGAGGCTTACTTGTTAAGTGCAGGAGGGCTTGAAGGCGGTCCATCTCCTCCTTACTAAAGGCTTGAATATCTTGGTCAAGTTGCAAGGTAGAAGGATGTTCAACTACATTCTCCTTATTGGAGATTGTTTGATTCACCCACATTTGAGTTGAGCCTTTATTTCTACCCATTCGTTCAAGAACTTTCTCCTTTCCATAACGCTTGTAGCAGGTATCCTTGGTATGTCCTGATCGTTTGCAATACGTATAGTATTCTCCACAACTACTCTTTGTGAATGGTTTTTCTTTGGAGGTTGATCTTTTTGTGGGACCTTTTTCTGTCACCATTGCAAATCCTGTGTTGGAGTTTCCTTTATCAAGCATGACTGATCGTCGAGTTTCTTCACTCCACACAATAAAAAATACCTCAGATAAAGAGGGAGCTTTTCCTTACCTAGAATCTGAACCCGAATAGGATTGTATTCAAAGTTCAAGCCATGAAGAAAATTAAAGATTCTTCCCCTTTCAACGAGTCTAGTATATGCAACAGAATCAGCTTTGCACATCTTCAATCCTTGGTACTGGTCTAATTTGATCTATAACCCGTTCAGAGTCCCATAGTACTCTGTTACGGAGAGGGTTCCTTGTCTAGAGTTGAAGATTTTGCTTTCAATATCATAGCAAGCAGTAGAGTCTTCTTTCATTGAATATGTCTCAATGAGATTCTCCCATATCTCACGTGCGGAGGAATAGTACATATAATTTCGACTTATTTTCGAAGTCATAGAGTTCCATAGCCATGTCATAATGAGAGAATCCTCATAATCTCATGCTTCAAACTTTGGGTCATCTTTAGGTAGTCTATTTCCTTCAATATGACTTAACTTCTTGCGCCCTTTAAGTGTAGTACGAATATACTATGCTGATTGTAGATAATTGCGGCCATCAAGGCAATAAGAACTCACCAAATTTGGAAGTTCATTAGGTCCTAAGGTAATGACTTTGTCTTCTGCCATTATCACCAGTAGTTAGGAACAACAAAGAGGATTTTGGTTAGTCTCGCACCAGCGTGTGAATCTCGTCAGAGGGTAGCAGTTCACTGAAGTGAGGCAGCGGAAACAGAACTCCCAAGATCTGGAGCTCTAATACGAAATTGTAAGTAAAAGAAATTGTGTATTGATTGAATTGAATTATACAATTTTTAATCTCCCTTTTTATAGGGTAAATATCAATTATCTAAAGATAAACTAATAACAAATTAAAAGATAACTAGATAATATGAGATATTCATGATTTCCTAATGAAATATTTAAATATTTGTAACCACTTAATCTAATAAGATATTTAGATGTATGTAACCTCTTAATAGGTTACCTACTATATTTTATCATATCTTATCAGATATTTACAATATCTCTAACATCTATCAATAGTCGAATGACTCTATTTGATTTTACCTTGTTGCTTTATCTGTTTGTTGCTTCCATAACTCAGTTTCATTTAATTTTACTTAAGATTATTTAAATTACATTTGCTTTTATTGATCTCTAATCTTATCTACTGGTCCTAAGTTTTCTTCATATTTAGTTGCTTACTACTTTCAAGAATTAGCATTTTTTATACGTCTTCTTCAAGTTTGTTGCTATTAAATTTGAGTATATTCTTTACCTTCTTCAATAATTACAAACCAGAAAGTACATCAAATTCCTATGAGAGGATTGTTAGATAAACTAGAGGAGAAAAATATTTTATTTCATGGTATATCAATTACATTGATACCCTATTTATAATAGAGCAATTTATAAATAGAGTAATTCATAACATTACAATGTCTTTTAATTAACACACTAAATATTCATAAATAGCGGTTACAAAATAGTAATGCCTCTTAATACAAAATAACTGCTCCTTAATGTAGAGTAATTGTCCATAACTACTCCTTAATATAGAGTAATTGTCCCTTAATGCAGAGTAACTAACAACTCTTCATCTTACAACCATTTATTTTTTAATTATTATTTCTAACATCCCTTCGTAATTAGAAAATTCTGTATACCAAGTCTTGCTCTCAATCTTCTAAAATCTTCAAACCTGAGGGGCTTAGTAAAAATATCTGCAACTTGATCTTGAGTCTTCACATGAACTAGCTCTACATCTTTCTTGACAATTCATTCTCTAATGAAATGATACCGTGTATCTAGGTGTTTGCTTCGTTCCTGAAATACTGGATTCTTAGCAAGAATTTGTGTAGATTTATTATCAATATGAATTTTTGTACTCTCCTCTTGGTTCATATTAAACTCCTTTAACAATCTTCTTAGCCAAATAGCTTGACACGTGCAAGAAGTTGCAGCCACATACTCAGCTTCACAAGTGGAAAGTGTAACTATGACTTGCTTTTTAGAGCTCCAAGTAAAAGCACAACCACCCATAAAAAACACAAAACCAGTAGTACTTTTTCTATCATCAACATCTCCCACAAAATCACTATCACAAAATCCCACAAGTTTGAACTCATTAGAAGAAGAGTAAAATAAGCCAAAATCAAGTGTACCTTTAAGGTAACAAAGAATTCTCTTTGCTACCTTTATATGAGTAGAGGTAGGAGCCTCCATAAAGCGACAAACTACACCAACCACATACATAATATCTGGCCTTGTACTTGTTAAATACCTTAAGCTTCCTACAAGACTTTGAACAAAGTAAGATCTTCCTTCTCTCCACTATCAAACCTTGACAATTTCAAGCTACCTTCCATGGTATGTTCATAGGATTGCAATCAAACATTTTAAATTTCTCCAACACCTTCTTTGCATAGCTTTCTTGAGAAATAAAAATGTCATTACTCATTTGCTTCACTTATAATCCCAAGTAGTAGGACATGAGTCCTATATCTGTCATCTCAAATTCATAAGACATAACTTTTTTGAAGTCTTCAAACAAATTTGGGTTATTTCCAGTAAAAATAAGATCATCCACATAAAGAAAAACTAGAAGAATATCACCATTATCAAATTTTTTAACATAAAGAGCATACTCATGTTGGCAACGAACAAACCCATTGTCTTGAAAGTACTTGTCAATGTGACTATTCCATGTCCTTGGTGCTTGCTTTAGGCCATACAACGCCTTTTTCAATTTCAAGACTTTATCCTCTTGTCCTTTGATGGCAAAGCCGATTGGTTGTTCAACATAGACATTTTCATCAAGATAGCCATTTAAGAAAGCTGATTTGACATCAAGTTAGAACATTCACCAACCCATTTGAGCTGCTATTGAAATAAGGAGACGAATTGTCTCCATACGAGCAATTGTTGCAAATACTTCATCATAATCAACACCATGTTATTGCTTGTATCCTTTAGCAACAAGCCTTGCTTTGTATCTTTCCACCTCTCCCTTTGCATTCTTCTTGATCTTGAACACCCATTTGACTCCAATTGCTTCATGACCCTTAGGAAGATTTGATAACTCCCAAGTGTCATTCTTCTTTATGACTTTGATCTATTCCTCCATGGCTTGTCTCCACCTTTTGTCCTTCATAGCTTTATCAAAAGTTAGAGGTTCACTGTCAACAAAAAGACAAAATAAATCATTTATAATTTCAGTTTCATCATATATTTCTTGAATGCTTCTCATTTTTTGTGTCCTTTCACTTGAACTCCCTTCGGAAGATAAGGCTTCATGAATTGAAGGAGTTGGTGATGGAGGTGGAGTAGTAAACTCATTTGGTACTACAACTTCTTGATCACCTTCTTCAAAATATGGAAGGAAATCATAAGTGGCTTCTTCTTTCTCCCAATCCCATTCCTCTTCTTCATCAAATTCTACGTCTCTACTTACAATCATCTTCCCATTGTTTGGATTATACAACTTGTAGCCTTTTGAATTTGCGTCATAACCAATGAACACATGCTTCACACTTCTATCATCAAGCTTGGATCTTCCTTGGTTGGGCACATGAACATATGCAATGCTCCCAAAGACTCTAAAATGGTTAACTTTTGGCTTCACTCCACTCCATGCTTCTTGAGGTGTTTGACCTTTGACATTCCTTGTAGGAGAGTGATTAGACAAATAAACTGCACAAGAAACAGCTTTGGCCTAAAATTCCTTGGGCATAGATTTGTCTTTCAACATACATCTAGCCATGTTAAGAATAGTTCTATTTTTTCTTACCACTACCTTATTTTGTTGTGGGGTTCTAGGAACCGTTAGAGGGCGAAAAATCTCATTATTTTCATAAAATTCATTGAATTCTTTTGATGTGAATTCGCCACCTCTATCGAATCTTAAAGCCTTAATTACATAGCCACTCTCTTTTTCTACAAGAGCTTTAAAATTTTTAAAAATTACAAATGCCTTAGATTTATGCTTCAAGAAATACACCCAAGTCTTCCCACTAAAATCATCAATAAAAAGCAAGAAATATTTATTTTTACCAAATGAAGGAGGATCAATTGGACCACACACATCAGTGTGCACAAGTTGGAGAGGCTCATTTGCTCTTGATTTAGCTTCTTTAGGAAAACTTCTTCTTGCATGCTTGCCAAGGAGACATGCTTCACACAATTAATTGGGATGGTTGATGTGAGGCATCCCCTTCACCATCTTCTCATCTCCTAAGGCCTTAAGTTCTCCAAAGTTCAAGTTCCTAAACCTCATATGCTAACACCACGCTTTATTTTTTATGCTAGCCTTTAAGCATTTTGCTTCATTGGTCTTAATGCTCAACATGAACATTCTATTTCTTGACATAAACACCTTAGCAACAAAATTAGAATTTTGATCTCTAAGCCACAAACAATTTTCTTTCATAAGGATTTCATACCCCTTCTCAACAAATTGTCCCAAACTCAAAATATTACTTTTTAATTTAGGAACATAATAGACATCCTTGATGAATTTGTGAGAGCCATCTTTTAAGAAAATTAAAATAGTACCTTTCCCTTGGATTTGCACCTTGGAAGAATCACCAAAGGAAACATTTCCCCTCACCTTCTCTTCAAGCTCCACAAATTTCTCCTTGTAACCATACATGTGATTACTTGCTCCATTGTCAAGATACCATAGGCTGTTATCATCAGTATCTTCATTAAGTACTAGCAATAGTGTTGGCTCTTCACCTTCTTCTTTGTCACCAACAAGATTTGCCTTTTCTTCAACATTGGTTCTACACTCCCAAGAAAAATGACCATATTTATGACAATTATAACATTCAACATTAGATTTATGATACCTCCTTTCATTCGTTCTACCAAAATTGCCTCTACCTCTTCCTCTTCCACGACCTTTGGTGAGTTGATAACTCCTTTCAGTATTATAAAAGTTGTCATGATCTCCTCTTCCACCTCTTTCTCCTCTTCCTTGGCTACGTCCACGTCCACGTCCTCTTTGATATTTTTCTCCTTCATTTTCCTTCAAAGAAACTTTGGCATTTAAGACTTGCACCAAAGGCTCCTCATGTCTTCTCTTGAACCTTTCTTCATATGCTTGAAGTGAACCAATCAATTGGTCCACTGTCATCGATTCTAAATCCTTTGACTCTTCAATTGCACAAACCACAAAATCAAATTTTATGGTTAAAGAACGAAGAATTTTTTCTACCACACAAATATCTTCCATATTCTCTCCGTAACGCTTCATTTGGTTCACTATTGTCATTACCCTATTGCCAAAATCTGAAATTGATTCAGACTCCTTCATACGCAAGGATTCAAACTCTCCTTGTAGAGTTTGTAGGCGCACCTTCTTCACCTTGTCAACACCTTCAAGAGAGGTTTTCAAAATCTTCCAAGCTTCTTTAGAGGTGGATGCATTCGACACCATCTCAAACATAGCTTCATCTAAACTTTTGATAGATGAAGGTAAGTGCTTGTTGATCCTTCTTTTTTGTCTTTACTAAAATCTCCTTCTCATGTTGTGACAAAATAGTCTCATCTTCAAGAAGAGTATAACCTTTCTCCACAACCTCCCAAGCATCTTCGGAACCTAGCAAGGCTTTCACGCGACAACACCAATTGTCATAATTCCCATTGGTAATTCCCATTGGTAAGACGAGGGAATTGAAACAAGTTCAAGTTATCACTTAACATCTCTCAACTCACTAACTATATCTTTCAACTCACTAAGTGTTTCTCTCAATTCACCAGTTATTTCATGGTATATCAGTTACATAGGTTTATACCCTATTTATAGTAGAATAATTTATAAATAGAGTAATTCATAACATTATAACCCATAACTACTCCTTAATATAGAGTAATTGTCCCTTAATGTAGAATAACCGACAACTCTTCATTTTACGGCCATTTATTTTCTAATTATTATTTCTAACAAGGATATTACACACAATCTCGAAACGGTTCACTTTCAACTTCTTTTTTTTTTTTTTAACTTCTGGTGAAGGGAATACATTCTCTAGCGCAATGATATGCTGAAAATACCATCAAGAATGAAACAGTACTGAATCATCATTAATTATCACTTCCATGACATTGGAGCATCTCGACTACTTGGCTCATCGTGGGCCTTGAATCTCTGTCTTCCACCACACAGTTCAAAGCCACTCTAGTCAAAATTTCCATCTTACTTGTATCATAATTTTGTCCAATAGCAGGTTCAATTATTTGCTCCACCCAAGATGTGTTGATGTTGCTCCTTTTTTCTCTCACCCATGCAACAAGCCTCCCGTCATATGTCTCTTCACCATTAATGTTTTGGATACTTGTAGTTGGGCTTCTCCCAGTTATCATTTCCAAAACAACAATTCCATAGCTATAAACATCCACCTTGGATGTGATGGGCAAGTTATAAACCCACTCAGGTGCCATATATCCTCTGGTGCCTCTAATCATAGAGATGCTTGTATTTTTGGGGTTATTTCTGTTGAGGAGCTTAGACAAGCCAAAGTCTGCTAACTTGGGCTGATAGTTGGAATCTAGGAGTATGTTTTGTGGCTTTATATCACAGTGCAAAATCCACTCCAAGCATTGCTCATGTAAATATGCTAGAACTCTTGCCATATCAAGAGCAATTTTGTATCTCTTACTCCAATCAAGTGTATTAGATGAAAGATTTTGAGCCAAAGAACCATTTTCCATGTACTCATATACTAATAGTCTGTGCTTGCCCTCAGCACAATAGCCCCACATTTCAATCAAGTTCATGTGGTTAAGCCTTCCAATGATGCCTACTTCAGCAAGAAATTCCCCTTCTCCTTGTTTAGCATTATAAAGTCTCTTTATTGCAGCATGTCTTTGATCTGATAAAATACCTTTGTACACAACCCCTCCTGCACCTCTTCCAACCTCTTGACTGAACCCCTTTGTAGCCTTTTTCAGCTCAGAGTAACTAAATTTTCTGAATCCTGCTGCTGTAAGATGGTAACCCTGTTGATCTGCCTCAGAACTTTGGCTGGTCCTAATTAGGAAGCACCAAACCACAAAAATGCAAACCATTTCAAAAGCTCCAAGTGAGGTAGCAAACCACAGGAAAAACTTCACAGAATGACTTGCCTGTGTTTTGATATAATCTCTTTGAAGTTGGACTGAACAAACATGATCATACAGAGTGTCAATGGTAGATTCTTTGACAGAGAAGTTATTACGTTTAGGCAATCTCAAGTATGTTCTTCCTGGGAATTTCGGTGAACGCCGTCCATTGAGCAACTGTGTTTTTGTATAGCACCTGAAAAAACCTTTTTTATTGCTATAGGAGTACTGAAACCCCTTACAAATACAATCTTGCAAGCACAAATCCTCACAAGCACTATAGTTACTAGCTTCTACATAATGATTGTCATAGCCATAAAGCTCAACGCCGCGCATCTCCAAGAAGATAGACTCATTCCTATGGCAAGTAAGATCAAACATGGGTTCACACCCACGAGACCAATCACTTTGGTCATTCAATCTATAACCGGGAAGACACAAACATTTTCTTCCCTTCGTAGGATCAAAGCCACACGTGCTGTTGGCTCCACAAATCCCATGAACTAAACAGCCATTGGACATTGCTTGCCACGAAACATACCATTTCTCTAACACACTACTTCGACTATACACTCGGATATTACCATCACAATCCAATTTGAATCTTCTCTGCAGCACTGTGCCATAATCAGATGTGACAAAGGTAAAATTATCTGTTGAATTGAAAAGCCCAAGAGAATCCAACACACCAATTCTACTACTATTGAAATAAGACCTACCAACATCCCAACTTAGTAACCAAGGCTTTGGCCAGTAAGAGCTTGAAACATCAGGACCATCATAGTGAAGACTAAGAACGTTTTCATCGTCGAAGAACAACTTATAGAAACCGGATGAGTGGTTAGTCTGGCTTCTAGACGACACAAGTTTTGTGTATCTCGTGAGAGGTTGACCAGGAAGGAGAGTGTCGGTTGGGAAATCAAAACTTTGCCAGAGAAGGGTTCCTGACAGCTGACGCAACACGAGATTACCATCATCTTGGAGATGCAACTCTGCTGGGGAAAATGAAAGGGTGTTGGAAGACCAAGCAGTGTTAGAAGCAGCGTCAAGCAAGAGTATGTTAGCGGTGCGTGTGAGGGATAGCTTTGAGCGCTTCCCATTGACGGGTTGGTCACGGTTAGCCATCCAAGTAACAGTGTTGGGGCTGTGGAAATGAGGCTCCGTAAACCATATTGCAAATGAATATGCGTTCTCTCCAATGGCTACGAAGCCAGCAGAGAACATACCATTTGGTGACATCAGAACGTCTTCTGGATTTTCCACTGAGAGGGATGAGCCCTTTCTCAATGATGACGATGAAGAAGATGAACATTGGAAACACATGAATGATGCCAGAAGAAAGAGTGTAACTGACAAAGCCATGCTCATATTCGATGCAAGTTCTTGTGTGTACGTGTTAAATGTATTTAAGTCTGGGTGCCCTCGGTTTTATGGCAAATATTATAGTTATATTATTCATTCAATTTTTATAATATTATTTTTTATATCTCTTCATCATATCACATCATCCATTTTATAAATATATATTGTGAGAATGACTCGTTTATGGGACAATTTTTTTTTGTATTATATAAATATATATAAGAAGTATAGATCATTTATGTATTTTAATTTTAAAAATTTATGATAAAATTTAATAATTAATATTTACTTTTTTTCATTGTGACATAAAAATATACTCACAAATAAATCCCCTATACAAGCAACTTGTTAGACGTGAACTTACTTTTATTATAGAAAATGACAATTATGATTTAAATAGTGATTTTTTTTAACTAATTTAACTATTAAATTATTTGATATTATTATCTTTCATGTATGTGATATCTCACATAAATTAAAAATTTCTTTATATATATTTTTCATAAATATTTATTTATATTTTAAAATATATTTATTTTATCAAAATAAAAAAATAGTCTAGCTATCAATTAATTTTTTATTGGTATGAAATTTCTAAACTATTTCTTTTTTGTTTTAAACTTAATTATAAACACTACCATCAATGTGGTGTCAACTCACCTTTACAACTATCATTGTCATTTTACTCATGACCATTACTACTCTTGTCATTATCATAACCATTACCTATGTCTTCTATTATTGTTGTCATTATCGTTGGTTCTATCACCATTAACACTTATCATTATTGTCATTAATATTTATAATTATGGTCATTATCACTACTATTTCCACGTCATTATTCTATCACGTCATTAGCTCCATAATGATGTGGTGTAGACGACAATAATGATAGAGTGGCAGTCACAATAGTAATGATAAGATTAATATTTACGATTTCATAAAAAGTGTTTATAATTAAATTTTAATTTAATAATATATTATTTTTAATTTTAATCCATAATTATTATTGTTATTATTTATTCTAATGTGGAAGTAGAAGTAAGAATGCATGAGTAATTTTCTATATATATATATAATACATGTTTTATATTTTAAACATTTATTATTATTTTCTAACTTTTTAGAAAGTCTATACTTATTTTATATAGTGATATCTTGTCTACGACATATTTAAAATATTTTTAAATTAATAAAATATATATTAAAAAATAGTAACAGCTATCTTAACTCATAATTAAATAGAGTAGTTAGCTGTTAGGCTGCCGCAGACTTTCAACCTATACAATTCATTGCCCTATTTAATTCTTATACCTAATGGACTTTGACATGGTTGAGTGAATAATTGAAGTCAGATCTTATACGCATGTAACTAAAGGACAAAACATTTATTATTTCTCTTTTACGATATCATGGGTATCCTTCACTAAAAGTATTTTGGGACAATAAAAAAAAAAGTCACGCGACCTTCAGAAATTGAGTTCATTGATATAAACATATTTGTTCCTTATTTTATCAATGTATCTTTTAATAACAAAATTATAGAAATTTACTAGACACAAAACATACCATATTTCATAAATGGTAATCTTAATAATGCAACAAAATTGAGATTAGACAACTGATTAAGTAGTATTAAATATTTACTTTAATATCTGATATTCACTATAATATTTTTTTAATTTTACTACTAATTTTAACTACCATTTAAATTAATAGTTAAATTCTAGTTAATTAATTATTAATTAACTAGGATATTTTTTTTCTAGCTAAATTTAGATTATATTTATTTATATTTTCTAGTATTACAAATTTTTTTTACTAGAAATTAGCTAAAAATTAGTTATTGATTTTGTTGTAAATAATATTACTACAATAATTATATATTTTGCTACAAATTTTAGCTAGAATAAAATTAATAGTTAATTTCTAACTAATCAACTATTAATTAATTACCCTATTTTCCTAACTAAATTTAAATATTAAATTATTTTAAAATATTTTTCTAGTTTAATTTTTTGATCTTTCTTTATATGTGTTTTTTCTAGGTAAAATTAATTATTAAATTTATTTTAATAAGTATTTAAAAAAATATATTTTACTTAAATGAATTTCTCTGTATTCAAATCTTTTCATAATAATAAAATTAACATTTTCAATTTATTTGAAAAACAAAAGATAGATTACGCTATTTTTTTTAAATTCCTGATTTTGTTTGAAAAAAGGACTTCCCGAAGGAAAAAAGAAATAAGGAATTTTTGAACTTCATTAAGGAGTTACACATTCAAAAGAAAAAGAAACTTAAAAACAAATGCCGCCTTAGCCTCGCCTGATTCATAACTCCACTCAGTTATTGGATTTTGCATTAACATCCCAATAAGGCTCGCATTTCGTTTTTGTAGACAGTAAATAATAGATACAAAGGACTTGTATTCACATCCTTTGGGTGAGTCATTCTTCATTTCATATTTTTTTTTTTCATTTTCATGTGTTGATTTGAGTTCTAGATTGATTGTAAAACTCACTACCTTTGTTGTTGCTTCATTTCATTGATTGTAGAACTTGTTGGTGTTCTCCGATACTCGCTTTGTTGGTGTTCTCTCATACTCGCTTCATTGGTATTCTCTCGTACTTGTTTCGTTGGTATTCTATCGTTCTTGATTCATTGATGTTTTACCGTTCTTGATTTGCTCGTACTTTATCGTTCTTGCTTTGTTTTCATCTCTAAAACCTGAAACTAAGGTTTATTTCTCTATTTACATATACTTCTCAATTTAGATATTCATTCTCAAACCCTAACAATTGAAAAACGTAGTAAAGAATTTTCAGTGATTTGAGAGGCAATAATTGTAACTATACTTTTTCCCTTTGTTTTCTGTTGCTAAACTATATTTTTTCTTTGACACTATATTTGTGTAAAAAGTCAACATGAAATTTTATTTGTTGTTGGTATTTTATCTTTAATTGGTATTAATGTATAGAATATAGGGAACAATATTGGTTAGTTTAGTTTAGGATTTGTTGTTAAACTTATATAGACTTGTTAAATATATAATTTACAACAGTTATTTCTTAAACTAGAGAAATTGGAACCACTAAATTAAGTTCTTAAAGAAAAATATTTGTGCAAAAACCATGCCAAGACATATCTCAGTAGAAAGATTTTTATAAAGGCATAAAGTAATAATGAAAACATATGTACATCAAATTCTGTAGAGAAGGTTGAATTGAGGAAAGCATGTCAAGCTTTTGCAGGCTGTTTTGTTCTACTAATGAATCTAAATCAACAAATTCTGTAGTTGTGGCTTTTATTAATTACCATAATTAGAGCACCACAAAACAGTGACCTTAAGGTACTCCAATTGTTGTATGTACAATCTGTTATTTGTACCTGCTGCTAGGGTCTTTCTTGGCCTTTTCTTTCACAAATAATTAAATGCAACTCAATTAATTAGTATTTCTAGTGGTGTCCTTGTCTTTTTATCTTTATCTTGTGGTGGAATTATATATGCCAATATTTAGTGAGTGTTATTTTTATGTCATTTTTTCTTTAAATAATGTTTCACCTTCTTATGGCAATAAGTTCTAAGATTATCCACTTAAGTGTGTTTGAAGCAAGTGCTCAGTTAGTGGTGAGTTTGCATAATATGTCGTCAGGGTCCTATAGTTTTGATGAATGTCTTAGGACATAATGCCCAAGTAATTATGAAGTCTTGTCTAAAAATAATATTTTGAAACCTTTCTATTGAAAACTTAAAATGTAATATAGTTTGGAAGAAAGGCACTATAAGACAACAATTAGCAGGTTGTCAAATATTTTGAGAAGTGTGGTTCTAAGAGAGTTGTCTCAAATATTTCTTGTAAAACCATTGTATTATCTCCGTTGGACTTTAAGCTAGCACTCACCTAACATTGGCATATATAAGCATAAGGAAGGTCTTCTTTGAAAAAAGAATTATTTCAAATATCTTTAGGCACAATGTTATCTCCAATTTGACTTGCAAGTGCAAGCCTAATAATTGGAACTATTTATTTTATTTTATGCTTCCCTTCCCTCATATTTCTATGTAAATAAGGCCTACACACATGAGTATATATCATTTATCCATGGTCATATGTATTTATATCTTAATGAGTATCACTTTTCAATTTTATCTGGTCTTGTTGTAGGTCGTTAACGACTTGCTGGATTCAATTGGGCAGAATCTAAGAATACGAGATGATGCTCAGGTATTCAATTATTTATATTTATTAATTAATATTGGATAGTCAAGAGTTGGTCATACTGTCATACTTTGAAAGTCTGAATGTTTGCTTATTGAAATTATAAGGTTTAAATAGGGAAGGAAGAAAAGAGAAGAGAGAATCGAGACTAAATAATAGGATATCAGATCAATATGGTGTATTCTAATGTCATTTTGACAACCATAATTCTAAAAGTTGTAAGGTCCATGCACTTCTAATTCTAGTATGAAGATAATTTCTAAAGCAATCTTAATGATGCTAGAAGAAATCCTAATTCAATTCAATATTAATATAAACCACAATTTACTTTAAACCTAATTCTTATTGTCATTACTTCAGTTGAAATAGCTCGAAGCTAGCCATATTTGGTACTAGCACCCAATAATGAAGAGTGTTAAAAAGAGTGTGTTGCTAGCACTCTTCTTTGTTGTACACAAACATCTATCAGTTCTTATTTTTCTTATCTTAGACATTGCATTAAGAAGGATATGCCATTTAGTTGAATCTTATAATGAGACTACAAGGTATATAATGGTGACATGGTACTTATGTTGAGGGAATCAAAGAGGAAGTTGTACTATCTCACTACAAGAATTTTTTGATTTTGCTACTAGTTTTAGCTACCATTTAAATTAGTAGCTAAATCCTGGCTAATTAACTATTAATTAACTAGAAAATTATTTTTTCTAGCTAAATTGAAGTTATATTCATTTATACTTCTTATTACTACAAATTAGCTAGGAAATAACTACAAATTTTAAAAAATTTACTACAAATTAACTAAGATTATTTTCCTAGCTAATTTGCTACTTATTTCATGCTACCATTTAATATTGTAGTAATTTTGTAGCTAATTATTTTTACTAGAAATTAGCTACAAAATAACTATTAATTTTAAAATTAACCACAAAATTATTTTGTAGCAAATTTTAAATTTTCTAGTAGTGTCTCATGCTCATGTCCTTTCTTTGGTTGCTACATGAGAAGGTATAACAAACTTTTTGATGTTTTGTCTTCCCTTTGTTCCCATTTAAACCATTGGTAGCATTCACTTCTAAATTTTTCTTTACAATGCTTTACGTACTACTCAAACTGAAGCATGACCAACTTTTGTAATTCAAATTTCTTGCTTACTACAAATTTTATGATCTTTTGAAAGTTATTTATAGTTCTGATATTTTCTTTGGTCTTGTATTGTTAGATGCATTTTAATGTCTAGTTTTTGAAATAATGCAACGCATAGACATGTGGGTTCAAATAATTTCAATCTTGTTAGTAGTCGAAGTCACACTATTTTCACCTTGGTATGTCAAGATAATCTATATGTTTAAGATTTGAAAGGGTGCTTCTTTGTCATTTAACATACTGTAGAAACTGTGTAGTGGGCTTACATTTAAAATGTATCCAACATTTGATGTTTTCTAACAATATAATTTTCTATTTGTTGTCAAAACTCCTTAATAGAATACTTGTCTAGATACCTTAGCATAGTAGTCTAGCAGCAGCAACTGAACAGAGGAGAATGTGGTTGGATTTATAGTTATCTTCTACCTCTTATCTATTTTATAGCCTATGGACTCAATGCCAACACCTGTTTTTCTGAATAATTGATTAGAAAATGGTGAAATGATAGTGGTGGAGAGGAAGCACAAATATGATAGGACAAATACATTAACGTAAGATATTTTAAAATTCATAGGACATGGCACACAACTATGATATAACAAAATTAATATAAAATCAAAATTAAAACACAAATCTTAAATTAAAAGATGGAATCTATGTTCTACAAATTAGCATTAGTCATAATAAAATACTACATTGATCTAATTACTAGAATATTTCCATTGGTCTTATTATAAAATCTAAAAGGTTGTAGAATGTAGTTAGGAATCTTTTAAGTGTCAATAAAGTATTTGACACTCGTATGGTGACTATATTGAAGTGTCCATGCTTCTTATGGTTATAAAAGGCTGAAATTCTGGATGCTGGAGTTTGAGCACAACCGTGGGAAGGAGAAAGGTTAAAAAAGGGACTTTCATTGTTATTTTCTTTTTTATTTATGATAAGTGTTTAAAGTATTTTAGAATTAAGTAGAGATAACGACATTATTCAAATATAGTAATTAATGTCATTTTGAACTTGTAAATGGATAAATAAAAAACAAAAAGAATATTTGACAAATATAGTATGCAGCCTCCTAACTTAAATTAAGATGTTTCTTAAGATAAACTTGAAGAAGTATCAGCTATTGTTAAATGTTAGAAAATGTGAGTATAGTTTGCGTAATTAAATGGAACTAATTCAAAATTTATAGTTTCCTAACAATAATAAGTACACTTTTCCTTGAGAATTTGTAGTCACCTAAGTAACAAGTTTTCAAGATTAAACATAATTTATATATTGCCAAACATATATGTATTAATTATGGTTGAGATGTTCATACCTTATTAGCTGCAACTGCATAACATAATAAATATATCCTAATATTTAAGTTTGCTCGTGAAAAGTAATTATGATATTTAATTTGGTGAATTACAGTGATTAAAGACTAGAAGAATTTCTACTAACTTAAACTTTAGGTACTCGTTCTCTTTTATATTTAACTATTTTATTGTCTATAATCATTTGGTTTTATCATTAAACATGTATATGAATATCTATAGATTTTAGCAACCATGAGACCTGATCGAAGTTGGATGATACAAAGAAAAGATTGTACTGGCCAAGTAAGTGAAAAATTTAAGAATGGAGTTGATGATTTCATTAAGATTGCTAAAAAAAAATCCAACAGTTGTTGATGCATTAAGCTACATTCCTTACCCATGTTCAAAATGTAAGAATTATGTTAGGAAGGAGACATTTTGGGTTGAGAAACATTTGTATCAATATGGATTTATGGATGATTACATAAATTGGATCATTCATGGAGAGGATCAATGGGGGGATAATAGTTCAACATCAATTGTCCATGATGAAAAGGTAGATACTAGAAATCCATATGTGGATATGGTTATTGATGTTACTGGTAATCAACTAAATTCAAAAGATCAAGATTTAGAAGAGGATCCTAATCCATCAGCTTTGAAGTTTTATACCTTGCTAAGAGATGCTGATGAACCTTTATGGGATGAATGTCATAAGCATACAAAATTGTCAACTGTAACTCAACTTTTGAATTTGAAGTCTGAGTTTAATATGAGTGAGAGTTGTTATGATCGAATGATTGTCATAATTAAGAGCATGCTTCCAAAGTCAGAAAAGTTACCTAAAAATTTTTATAGATAAAAGAAAATGGTTAATGACTTGGGCTTAGGATATGAGAAAATAGATGCATGTCCTAATCATTGTATGTTGTATGACAAAGAAAACAAGGACATAAAAGTATGCTCAATTTGTTTAGTATGTAAACACCCACGATTCAAGCCAAAGGTTGGGCATTCAATGAAGGAAAAGGATGTGCCATACTCAGTGTTACGATATTTTCCCAATCATTCCAAGACTTCAACGCTTATACATGGCTAAAAGTACTGCACAATATATGTTTTAGCATGCAGATGGAGTGCGTCATGATAAATCAATGATCACACATCCAACTGATGCTATGGCTTGGAAATAATTTGACACCACCTATCCAGTGTTTGCACAAGAGCCTCGAAATGTTCGCTTTGGCCTTTGCACAGATGGTTTTAATCCATTTGGTGGTTCAACTACTCCATACTCATGTTGGCCAGTTTTTGTCACTCCATACAATCTTCCTCCAAGTATGTGCATGAGAAGTGAATACATATTCCTTAGCCTATTGATCCCAAGATCAAAATCACCAGGTAAAAGTTTAGATGTTTATCTTAGACCTCTAATCGACGACCTAAATATATTATGGGAAGATCGGGGTGAACACTTTTGATACATGGAAGAAGCAAAACTTCAACATGAAAGAAGCATTATTATGGACAATAAGTGATTTTCCAGCTTATGGAATGCTAAGTTCATGGGGTACTCATGGAAAACTTGCTTGTCCATATTGTATGGATCATAATAACTCATTTGTGTTAAAATATGGTAGGAAATGTTGTTGGTTTGTCATCCTCAATATGTTTCTCTTGAACATTCATTTCGTCGTGATCGATACTCTTTTAAGAATTCAACAATTGAAAGGTCTTTACCACCACAACGACTAAATGGGATAGAGATTATGAGTAGAGTTTCTCAACTTAAGTATTTCATTTTTGGTTTGAATTCACATAATGAAAACAACATGGCTTTGGAGAAGTTCACAATTGGATGAAGAAGAGAATATTTTGGGAATTGCCTTATTGGTCCACTAATCTAATACGACATAATTTAGATGTTATGTATGTTGAAAAGAATGTGTTTGACAATATTTTTAGTATGGTTATGGACATAAAAGGAAAGACAAAGGACAATGCAAATGCAAGAGAAGATATGGAGATGATATGTAAACACCCTACATTAGAGTTAAAAGTTGAGAATGACAAGTATAAAAAACCAAAGGAAACTTATGTGTTGAATGCTAATAAGAAGAGAATGGTGTGTGAGTGGATCAAACAATTGAAATTTCCTGAATGGATCAAGTTGCTTTGGTGACTCCGTATTAACTCTTAAATCTCTATGTTCTAAAAGCAACAACATATAATGAATTGAATAAAATTAATGTATGAATTAAAAATTAAATTATAATTAACTATGATATATTATAAATTTGTTCGAGGAGAATATAAAATTAGTCACAAATTACCTATAGAATAAATTTGGGATAAAATGTTTGAATTAATAGCAAGCTCGCGCTCATCCAAGGTAGCATCCTTCTCCTTCAAAAGGCGATCTCGGTCTTCAACCGGGACACCTCTCCGTCCTTCTCCTCCTACAGATGGGCAAATGCCACATCCGCCGGTGCCTTCGCCGTCTCCACCGATACCTTGGTCGCCTCTGCCGATGCCTTGGCCACCTACAACTCCTCCTTCTCCTTCTGTAGAGCGAACACCTGAGCACTCAAAAAGTCCCAAGTGTGCTCCAAGTCCTGTTGCACCAGCATTAAGTCCTTAGTTTACTCCACAGCTCGATGAAGCTCACTTTGTAGACTGGCCATCACATCTCGATAGTTGTTTATTTTTCCTTGAGCATCAGTATACTCAGCACTCAGCTTCAAAAGTGGGTCATTCGATTCTTCTCGGCCAAGGATTGTTGATGAGTTGTCAAGCCCCCAAATTCCAACTCAACAACCTGAGACAGTGCAAGTGAGTACCCGACATACTGTTGGAGGACTTCAAGAGCCCTTGGCAGCCCCAACTCCTTGGCCTTGCGATGGTCAAAAGAGGAGGCCACCCTCTTATCCACCATTTCCCCAATAGGGAAGTTGGGGGCCCAGATTGAGGGGCTTGACGGCTGGCTCGACATAATCTTTACTCAACCACCATCAGCATCAACGTCGTTGCCACTTCCAAAGAACTCTTCGAAGTTAAAGTTCACCGTGCCACCAACCCCATCACCGGTCGTCATCATCCGCTTGGAAGGCCGCTCTTGACTCTACAACACCCCTTCTTCAACTACACGCTTGGTCGGTGAATTATGGGCACCCACGTCAGCACACATGGGGGAACCCTCGGGGGAGTCCAAGGTAACCATAGGAGTCGGCTAAGCACTCTGCTCAGCCAACCTGGAGGGTCCCGATCGAGCAGTAGATGAAGGCGTAGCCTCAGCAATTTCTCCTCCCCTAGTCGGAGTCGTGGAGCGTGAGGAGCGCATCTTCAAAATAATAAGGTCCTTGGCAGAATAACCTACATAGGAAAATACACATCAGAAAACCGGGACGAAAGTAGAAGACAAAAAAATAAAAAATAAAAATGACTGTTGTACCCCAAAACTGTTCGGGACTGAGTCTCCCCAGGACCCACCTTGACCCATGTATAAAAGGTAATTTCAACAAACTCAGCACCTACCAAGAGAGAATCATAGGAGAAGAGTAGGGGATAAGATATAGGATATTAGATCCTAAAATTAAGGAGAGAATCGTGGGATATGAAGGCAACTACCAACCTAATCCGAAGCCTATATAAAGCCTCAAAATGAAGAGTTGAGAGGAATTTTTCCGAGCAGAAACTCTAAAAAAAGATAGTAGAAACTCTAGAGAAGATAGAGTAGAAACTCTGGGAAATTGAGAGCAGAAACTCTGGGAATTTGAGAGTAGAAACTCTGGGAAATTGAGAGTAGAAACTCTAGGAAATTGAGAGTAGAAACTCTAGAAAAGAGAGAGCAAAAACTCTAGAATGTTGAGAAAAGGAAAGCCGACAACATCACGACACAAGCCAGACGAAAACTAGAATGAGCCGGAAGTACTAGACAAAGGGAAGAAGACACCGGACTCCTCTGGATATCAGGTTAGTAAGTAAATGCAAAAATATTTCTCTTGGGTGAAGCCTTAGGTAGCCCCTTCCCTCTCTACGAAACCAAAGCCAAATCTCTCAACCCCTTTTCTCCCAAGCCTCTCTTGGCCGGGACGAAATGGTCTCACCATGACATCCTACATCGCCAGGACCAAGTTCATCTCTGCCTCATGTGAGCCAACAATCCTCTTGAAAATTTCTGTCACCAAGGCCAAATTCATCTCGGCCTAAACACAACCAAGTTGGTATTGACCGGCTTCACCCTTTCTTGACTAGTAACCCAGCCAGAACTACGTGGACTTTGATTCCTCTAAAGCCGAGGTACGTAGGCATAGGAGGCATACTCCTATCAAGTCATAAATCAAAAAAACCAAAAACACTTACTCCTATCCCTGACTCTCCGTAATCCCTATAGGACCCAAACCTAAGCATCATCCCCACAACCTTACAACTAGCCTAGGGTAACTATCAGGTGATAGACATGTTGGGACACCCCGTGTTCCCAATGTGTAACCAACTCCCGAATCCGTAACTCTGATTGTCAGACTAGCCCTTACCCTTAGGTTTCTTGGCGTTCCTTGAAAAAAACGCCAGTGGCGATTCCTAATGGCCGAGTCGGTTTTGACCATGCTATGGCTGGAACCATGACGGCCCACCTCGAACCATTTCATGCGTCGTGACAAATTAGGTTGTGACAATGACAAGGTAATCACCCTTGTTGGTTATAAGCGATGAACAGAAGAGAGTGGGCAAGTTGCTAAGCTCTTCAATAAACTCCTTCTCCCAATCATCCAGATCATCTTGATCAACCGTGATTGACACGGCCGACTGATCAGTCCAGTACAAGGGGAAGAGAGGATCCCCAGACTCGTTGAAGAGAAGGCTCAGCCCAGTGCGGCTGGCTACCACTTGGAAGAAGCGGTCCTTAAAAAATTTGTAACTATCCTAGAAGGGCTTCATTAGCTTGCGTCATGGCCGAATGCTCAATGATGTCCAACCAACTTTCTCCGCCCAACGCAAGGAGAAGAACCAGAAGAAGATGCTCAGAGATTGATCCTTGCCCATATCTTCGCACAAGAGCTCAAAAGCTTGCACGAAGGCCCAGTTGTTGGAATGAAGCTGGGTGGGGAAATAATTCAGCACTCGTAACACCACCCGCTCGAAGTCAATAAAGGAGAGTTTGATGCCTAGCTTCGAGAGCAAGGTGTTGTAGAAGTAGAAAAATGGCTCCTCGCTCTCGGCCGCCCACTGTCCATACGATAGGGGAGGACCTCCACTAACTAAGGGCCACGTCGGCAGACAACATCGGCCATCCCCACTAGAGAATCTGGATGGGTGTAGGTGCAGATAACCCTAGCAACCCCCGGATCAATCCACAAAGGCACCACTTCTAAGGAATCACTCTCCTCGGCCACCCGAAACAAAAACCCTGAAGGAAACTCCTCTTCTATCAGAGTAGTAGAACATTGAGGCTCATTCCCTGGTGCAAAGGAGCCGCTAGCCACCACGTCACCTGGATTGGAAGAACCAGAGGACCCATTGGAGAGCCTCCCTGCAACCAAAATGCGAGGGTCAGCCAAGAGACCCAAGCCAAAGAAAGGGAAAGAAACCCCTTGCCCCAAAGCAGAAAAACCTAGAAAACAAAAGCAATAAACCAGGCAAAGACACACACAAGCAGACAAGAAAAAACAACAAAGGCTTACCTCATCGTTTGGCCATCATAACTGTAGGGGGCTGAAGATGAAGGGAAATGGGCAGGCAAGGTGGCGAAGGCACAGGAAGAACAAGAGTGTAAAGAAAGCACAGGAAGAGTAAGAGAACGCAAAGGATGCAAAAGAACAATATCAAAGAAATAAGTGAAGTGCGAAAAAGGAAGTGGAGGAGTAGTTAATGTGAGTGGGAAAACGAAGAGACAATGAAATGATTAACATTTGCATGAGTGGAGGCAACACGCAGACACATTTAAGAGGGGCCTGAAAACCAAACGTCACCAAAACAACCAGAGCGGGATCAACTTGACCGACCGACCAAAAGATCGCAAAGCATGCCTAGCCGACATAAAGAGAGGAAAAAGCAAGCTTCTCACCTGCGGTCAAAAGCTTAAGGGGCTATGTACTGGCCGGCAATCTGGCCTAGGCTCGTTACGTAGACGCCCTAATCCAGTAAGACTTCTAAAGAAGGAGGGACCTCAAACTAGTCAAGCAAGCATACAGGTGGTCCAGTCCAATGGTCCAGTCCATCCTAGGAGACATGCAACGTAACAATAAGTTCGTTAAAAGCGGTTATAAGTTAATTAGGAAATAGCTTGACTAACAAGTAACCCTCCCAAATGTACCCCACAATGTATAAATACTAGGTTGGTCTAAGTTCTAGGGGTTGGTCTGAAAAACTAACTAACTATACTCAACTACCTGTACTCGTATGCGAGAACATTTGGCCATAACAATTTTTGGAGATTCTTTCCTTAAACCCAAGTTTTATGTGAAAGAAGATTGGGTTGTCTTATTAATATGAAAATGTTCTAGAAAATCTAAGTAAATGTAAGACGAAAGAAACAATTCAATTATCTTGATTAAGTAGATAACATGATAAGAAAAAAGATAGAAATGACACTAGATGTTTATACTGGTTCATCTTATTCAAAGACTATGTTCAATTCTTGGTAATTTATCAATATTATACTAACAAATTAAATCACATTTTTATAAGTATTCTTTTGGTTCAACTCTCTTTACGCTTGCACACAAATGTACACATACAATTACATGTTTATAAGTATTCTTACACACACATAGGCATTTGTCTTTAATTTGCCTATTAAAAAAAATATACAAATATTTTTCTTAGCAAAGTTTATCTAGACTCAACAATTTTACAAAGGATAAAAATAACAAGATTATTGTTCTATTAGACTGATGTTTGTCATATAAGCCTAAGAATGTACACTACAAGATTTTTTTGATTTTGCTACTAATTTTAGCTATCATTTAAATTAGTAGCTAAATCCTAGCTAATTAACTATTAATTAACTAGAATATTATTTTTCTAGATAAATTTAAGTTATATTCATTTATACTTCTTATTACTACAAATTAGCTAGAAAATAACTAAAAATTTTAAAAAATTACTACAAATTAACTAAGATTATTTTCTTAGCTAATTTGCTACTTATTTCATGCTACCACCAATATTATAGTAATCCTGTAGCTAATTATTTTTACTAGAAATTAGTTACAAAATAACTATTAATTTTAAAATTAGCTACAAAATTATATTGTAGCAAATTTTAAATTTTCTAGTAGTGGTATACCAAATGATAAAGAATTTAATTTTTCAAAACAGTAGTTTGGATTTAGTTCTCTTTGTTCTTGTCTTCTCTTGAGCTTTTATGAGTAAATCATTACAAGAATTTTTTGATGTTGCTACTAATTTTAGCTACCATTTAAATTAGTAGCTAAATCCTAGCTAATTAACTATTAATTAACTAAAATATTATTTTTTCTAGCTAAATTTAAGTTATATTCATTTATACCTTTTATTACTACAAATTAGCTAGAAAATAACTACAAATTTTAAAAATTTATTACAAATTAACTAAGATTATTTTCTTAGCTAATTAATTTTCTTCTTATTTCATGCTACCACCAATATTATAGTAACTTTTTAGCTAATTACTTTTACTATAGATTAGCTATAAAATAACTATTGATTTTAAAATTAGCTACAAAATTATTTGGTAACAAATTTTAAATTTTTTAATAGTAGTGAATGTTCATTGAAGCTTCTCTTTGACCTTTTAAAGATTTGATATTTTGCTTAATCATTTTTAAGTATAGTGATCTATTACGTTTGAAAGTAACGTACAATGGTAATTGTTTTTATTTTTTGGATGTGTTTCTTTTTCTTTCATAAAAAAAATCTAACCATAAAAAGGAGTTTCTAAAATAAAATAAAAAAGGACAAAAGGAATTTAAATAAATTAAAGAGATAAAAATGAAAAAAACAACAAAAAAAAATATAATAACTTATAAGCTATAAACTTGTTGAAATAGATTTTGAATATAAGATAAAGTTATTAAAATAAATATATGCATCAAACAAGCTTATTTTTTTTATTAAATTAACTTATAAACTATTAGAATGAATTTATCAAAAGATTTAGGTATATATCATTTAATGAAAGTTTACCCCTTTTTGTGGCAAGAAGAGGAATTCATGCATCCAAGTAAAGTACCCATATCAATATAAATAATTGAACAGTATGGTACGTAGTGTCCTTAAGTTTATTTTATGTTTTTTTTAAGAGTTAGATTAAATAATTTCTTTTAAGAAGACAATGTTAGTGATCTCATGGAAAAATCAACTTTGCTTTCAAACATTACTTTTATGCTTTGATCTTTACTCTATATTTTCTTTGTTTTTGACAAAGTTATAAGCTTCACTCTGAAATGTTTTATACTCCCCTAGTGAATTATCCATGTAAAAATATTCATGTGAAAGCTTGAAGAAACTTAGTGTTAAAGAATAATGTTACTAAATTATATGTGATATTTTTCATAGCTTCTTTACTCCAAGAGAACAACAACAAAATGTTGTTGTTGATGAAAGAACAAATATCTTCAAGAGAAAACCATATTAAATGATAGCTTATCACCTAAATACATTTGGGTTGGAGTTGTTAACACAAAATGTCATGTACAAAGCAAAATATATACAACACCTATCTTGAAAAGGATTTCATATGAATTGTGAAACGGTAGAAAACCTAACATATCTTATTTGAACCTTTTTGAATTTGAACCTTTTTGAATGAGAATGTTTCATTCTAAATATCAAGGAAAATCTTGGAAAGTTTGATCATAAATCATATAATGGAATATTCTTGGGATACTTTGAAACTTCTAAGGCCTTTAAAATCTATAACTCTAGAACCTTAACTATGGAAGAATCTATTCATATTAAGTTTAATGACTCCAAGTCTAATAAAGAATTATTAGAGCTAAATGATTCTTTTGTAGATTTGAATCTTAATGATCTACATAAAGTGTCCAAAAATTCCCTTACAAATGGTTTAGAAAGACGAGAAGTTTGAGCTTGTTTGAAGAAATTGACAGATGAAGAATTATCTTCCAAAACAACAAATCATAAGAGATGTTCAAGACAAAGTTAGAACGAAATCTAACTTCAAAGATCAAGCTCAAGTAGCATTGTTGTCAGAAATGGAATCAAAGATAGTTAATGAAGCTCTTGTGCACAATGTTGGATAAAGTCTATGCAAGAAGAGTTAGACTAGTTTCAAAAGAATGATGTTTAGATGCTAGTATGTCTACTTGAAGAAAAGTCGATCACTAGAACCAAATGAGTTTATAGAAATAAGTTTGATGAAAATGTTAATGTTGTGAGTAACAAGGCAAGGTTAGTAGCTTAAGGTCACTTACAATAGGAAGGTGAAAACTTTACTAAAACTTTTGCACAAGTTGCTAGATTAGAAGTCATTCACATTTTATTATCATTTGTTGCTTATAATCATATGAAACTCCATTAGATGGATGTTAAGAATGCATTTTTAAATGGCATAATAACTAAAAAAGTTTATTTGAAACAACCTTTTGGTTTTGAGAGTAACTATTTTCCTAATCTTATTAAACTTAAGAAAGTTCTTTATGGCTTAAAGCAAGCTCTTTATGGTTTTGAGAGTAACTATTTTCCTAATCTTAAGCACCCCGTGCTTGGTATGAAAACTAAGCTCTTTTTTTATGGAAAATTGTTTTTCAAGAGGAAAAGTTTTCAATACTTTCTTTCGCAAAAACTATTATTTACATTTTACTATTGTACAAATATATGTTAATGATATTACATTTGGTGCTATTGATGATTCTTTACGTGAAGAATTCTCTAAGCTTATGCAAAAAGAATTTAAGATGAGTATGATGGAGAACTAAATTTTTCTTAGGACTTTAGATCAACCAAACAAATTATGGCATGTATATTCATCAAACAAAGTATGCAAATGAAATTCATAAAAGTTCAAGATGACTGAAAAAGCATGAGTGCACCTATGCATCATACATTGATTATGCGTTTGGATGACTCTAATAAAAAGGTAGACCACAACCTATTGAAGTATGATTTGATCTCTACTATATCTCATTACATCTAGACTTGGTATTATGTTTGGTGCATGCTTATTTGCATATTTTCAATTTGATACTAGAGACACACATTTCACAACTATAAAAATGATTTTCAAATATCTAAAAAATATCACTAACCTTGGATTGTATTTTAAAAAATTTGATGAGTACATGTTAATTGGCTACTATGATGCTGACTATGTTATTGACATAATTGAAAAGGAAAGTATTTGTGGAGGATGTCACTTCACTAAAGCAAGCCTAATTTCTTGGGCAAGCAAAAGACAAGACACCATTATCATGTCTACTACAGAAGTGAAGTACATTGTTGCTACTCATGACTTCTATTGATTAAGCATCAACTTGAGAATTACATCATCCTTAAGAGCAACATTCCATTTTTTTGTGATAATACTACTGTCATTAATCTATCTAAAAATCTCATACTACATTCACTACAAAAAAAAAAAAATTGTGTAGCGACCACTATAATCGGTCGCTAAACTTAAAAAATGGTCGCTAATTTTGAATTTCGGTGGCTAAATGACTTAGTGACTAAATTAGAGACCAAGGTGTGTTCAGTGCTAATTTGAAGCCAAAACTTCAATCGCTAAATTCGTCGCTATTTTATTATTTTTAAAAAAATCACATTGATGGGTGGCTGTTTTTATTTTTAATTATTTATATATAAAAAATTGGTCACTAATTTTGTTGCTAAACTTGAATTTTTATTTTAAATAATTCGGTGGCTACTATTTGAATCTTTTAAAAAAGTGGTTGCTAAATCGGTCACTAAAACCTTTGTTTTAAACTAGATCTAGTGGCAGTTGATTGGGTGGTGGTTGGAGGAGGAAGCAGGCCTATTGGAGGGAGTGAGGGAGAAGGGAGAAGAGAGGGAGGGAAGAGAAGGAATGAAAGGAGAAGAGGGAGAGGAAAGAGGAGAGAAAGGAGAGAAGGGATGAGAGGGAGAAAAGGAAGGATGGGATGGAGAAGAGGTGGTGGTGGTGACGATGGTGGAGGAGAGAAAGAGAAGGAGGGTGGAGAATAGAGAGGAAGAGAGGGGAGACGACAAAGGTGACGACGGTGGAGTGGAGGGAGGGAGGGAGGAGAGGAGAGAGTAAGTGAGTGAAAGGTAGAGGGAGGGAAGGGAGGAGGTTTAAATAAATGAAAGTGGAAAAAAAAAGAGGGAAAAGATTTTCGAATTTTTGAAAATCAATTGCTATTATATTTAATTTTACTTTTAAAAAAATTTAAATGTGATTGCTAAATCGGTCACTATTTAATTATTTTAAAATTTTAAAAAAATAGATCTCGTCACTAAATCGGTCACTATTATATATGTAATTCTATTTTTTTAAAAATAAATTCGATTGAAATTAGACGTTATGTTATTATTTTTAAATTTTAAAAAAATATTTCGTCGCTATTATATTCAATTTTATTTTTAAAAAAAAATACGATTGCTAAATCGGTTGCTATTTTATTATTTTAAATTTTTAAAAGACCAGATTTCGTCGCTAAATCGGTCGCTGTGTTATTATTTCTAAAGCACCACTAGCCAAGTTTCACAATCAAGGGGAATCTCAGAAGCCACCAGCATAATAAGATTCCTGTCAGTTGGTCGGTCTGTTTGCCTAACTATGAAAAAGGAGGCGATTACCGCCTCAAGCCAAGTGAAAGCGTCTTCTTTAATGATTAGTACTTGAGAGGGTTGTGACTGGTCGATCTCCCACACCTAAGACTTGGCAAGTCGAGGAACTGGTCAGTCGACCTAGAAAACTAACAAAAGTACATTGAAGTAATTAATGTTTGCTTGTGAAGAATGCCACTTGACAGAAGTATGGGATGAAGTGTACTACTCAAGGTTTGAAAGTCAAGCTACACCCCTCCCTATTGATTAGATACTCAAGAGCTATAAATAGGAGGGGGACAGGATCTGAAAGGTCCCATCAAGAAAAACCAACACGAAAGAGGGAATGAAAGATATAAAGAACAAGACCACATAGAAGGAAAAGCAACGAAGAAAAACAGAGAAAAAACTCATAGAAAGAGAGTCTCGACGTTATCCAGACTTGAACAAATACTAAAAGAAAAAAATATTACATAACCCAATTTAATTTCTAAAGAAAAGAAAAGTTTCCAAATAGTCTTTTAAAATTATAAATGTGAGATATTTAGTTCTTTATTCATACACGAGTCAATCTTCGTTCAATGGCTCAGATTGAGCTACGTCTAATCATCACCGTTACAATGAATCCTAATCACTCTTATATGCAGTGGCGGATCGTGGCCAGAAATTTTGCAGGGCAAAAATATTTAAGTTTATAATATATGCATTAAACATAATTTATAATCCTACAATTTTTTTATAATATGATATTTTATGGATAATTTTAAATATTTAATGATATTAATTATACAAAAATTTTATGTTATCGAAATATTTCTTTTCGTACTTTATTAATAACATTCCTCAGTTTTTTGAATGACTTCTATACCCTTATTTGCTACTAATTATTTTTAGACAATTTATGTTTAAATTATTTTTTTGAAAAATCTGCAAGACAAATTAAGTTATTTTATAAAAAAAAAGTCGTACGTGAATACACATAAAAGATAAAAAATTTCAATAGATTTTTCAATCAATTTAAAAAAAATACTCATATTTTTGCCAAAGTCATAGAAATATTTGAAGAGAAACTTGTAAGAAAATCACAAAATTCATAAAAAATGAATTTACATAAAAAACCTAAAAAAAAGTCTATAACCAAGAAAAATTTGCAAGTTTAAGTTATGTTGTATGAACTTTCCTATACATAATGATAATATAAAAGTCATAAAGAAAAAGTTCGAAGAATGCAGAAAAAAAATCATAAAATATAATTAATGAATGAAATAGTTCATGTATGAAAATTATTATTAATGTTTAAAATTAGCCATAATTATTAATGTTATCAAAAGAAAAAACTTAAAGCGTAATGTAAATTTGTCAATAAAAATAGTAGGATAAAAAATGAATAAAAATTAGTTTGAATTAAAGTGTTGTTCTATGTTCAATGACAAAATTATTAATAATTATTCAATAAAAAACTAAAAAATAATTGTGGAGAATGAGGCACTTTGCGCCTATGTGTTTTCTAAAAATTAAGATAAAAAGATATTATAAAAGTTAAATAATAATGGATGATTTGGAGAGTAATTATAAGAAAAAAATAAGATAATAAAAAAATAATGATTTATAAAGGTAATTATAAAGATAAAATATGACATAAAACATGTACAACAAAGCCCCGTAACCCTTTTATGATAATCTATAACTATAACTATAACTATATATATATATATATGAGACATGGATATTTTGGTGCATTTTTATACCTATTTTATTTTTATAACTACCCTTTTATAAATTACTAATTCTCCTTTACTATTTTATTCTTTTATCCTTGTAGCTATTCTACAAACCACCCTTAATCTCTTTTTTTCTTCTTAAAAACAAAGGTACGACGTATCTCTTTTTCTTTAGAAAAAAATATAAATAAGATAAGTAATATAATATGATAGAAAAAATAATAAAAATATTAAGGAAGTATTTGTTGTGGTGACGTGTTCACTGACCTTACTCTTGGAAAATGCCATACTTTGTATTTGGTAGATGCAAATTAAAACTAGATCTAGCTAGCCCTTGTCCCCAATGAAGGCTGGAAGTGAAAACTTGACAGTTTAAGAAGTTCAACCACGTTTCGTTGATCGTTGATTGGAATTCAATCAGCAAAGGGTGCAGGGCAAATATTTTACATTCAGCTTTAATGTTGATTAATTGGCTTCATATGTGTGTGGTAGAATATAGTGTTTGATTTTATCTTAGTGCTTTATCTACCGTCTTCCATATCGTGGTTCCATTTCATTTGACTTAAGATTCTCTTAATTGTATGTGCTTTTATTGATCTCTAATCTCATCTGTGGTACCTTTTAAAGTTGCCTTCAAATTCATATCCTTGTTACTTTCGATAATTGACATTTTTTAGGTCTTCTTCAAGTTTGTTATTATTAAATTTGAACCAGCAAGTGCATGAAAATCCTAGCAGAAGTGATTGCCTTCGAAGATTAACTAGAATGGAAATTTTTTCAATTGAACAGACAATTTTTTCTTTCAATGTTGGGGGAAGGGAATACACACTCATTCTCTAAATTGCTTGAGAATTTGTGTAATTCCAGAACAATAAATATTATTAGTAAACAAAGGACGTGAGGGATAAAGATCGTAGACACAAGGCAAGTATATAACATACTTCGAAAATAACATATACTGAATTGATAAAAGGTAGTAAACTATGTACATTTCACTTATTTTTAAGACTACTATGTAACTAAATCACAAGAGAATGAAGATCAAAGTATTGAGAGAATAAGCAACTCACCTATATTCTATTAATGAAATTTAAGAAAATAATCTCTAGCTATGATACGTTGAAAATAATCATCAAGGATCAGACAATACCAAATCATTACTAAGGATCATTTCCATGACACTGAAGCATTTCAACTACTTGGCTCATGGTGGGCCTTGAATCTCTGTCTTCTATTGCACAGTTCAAAGCCACAGTACTCAAAATTTCCATCCTACTTTTATCATAATTTGGTCCAATAGCAGGTTCAATTATTTGCTCCACCCAAGATGAGTCGGTGTTGCTCCTTTTTTCTCTCACCCATGCCACCAGCCTCCCATCATATGTCTCTTCACCATTAATGTCTTGGATATTTGTTGTTGGGCTTTTCCCGGTTACCATTTCCAAAACAACAATTCCATAGCTATAAACATCCACCTTGGATGTGATAGGCAGGTTAAAAACCCATTCAGGTGCCATATATCCTCTGGTGCCTCTGATCATAGAGATGCTTGTATTTTTGGGGTTATTTCTGTTGAGGAGCTTAGACAAGCCAAAGTCTGCTAACTTGGGCTGATAGTTGGAATCTAGGAGTATGTTTTGTGGCTTTATATCACAGTGCAAAATCCACTCCAAGCATTGCTCATGTAAATATGCTAGAACTCTTGCTATACCAAGAGCAATTTTATATCTCTTACTCCAATCAAGTGTGTTAGATGAAAGATTTTGAGCCAAAGAACCATTTTCCATGTACTCATACACTAATAGTCTGTGCTTGCCCTCAGCACAATAGCCCCACATTTCAATCAAGTTCATGTGGTTAAGCCTTCCAATGATGCCTACTTCAGCAAGAAATTCCCCTTCTCCTTGTTTAGCATTATAAAGTCTCTTTATTGCTGCATGTCTTTGATCTGATAAAATACCTTTATACACAACCCCTCCCGCACCTCTTCCAACCTCTTGACTGAACCCCTTTGTAGCCTTTTTCAGTTCAGAGTAACTAAATTTTCTGAATCCTGTTGCTGTAAGATGGTAGTCCTGTTGATCTGCGCTAGACTTTTGGCTGGTCCTAATTAGGAAGCACCAAACCACAAAAATGCAAATCATTTCAAAAGCTCCAAGTGAGGTAGAAAACCACAGGAAAAACTTCACGAAACGGCTTGGCTGTGTTTTGATATAAGCTCTTTGAAGTTGGACTGAACAAACATGATCATAAATAGTGTCAGTGGCAGTTTCTTTGACAGATAAGCTTTTACGTTTAGGCAATCTCAAGTATGTTGATCCTGAGAATATGGGTGAACGCCGTCCATTGCGCAATTGTGTTTTTGTATAGCACTTATAATGACGATCATTATCAAAGCCTATTTTTGCGCCATAGGAGTGCTGAAACCCCTTACAACTACAGTCTTGCAAGCACAAATTCTCACAAGCACTATAGTTACTAACTTCTATAAAATGATCATCATAGCCATAAAACTCAACACCGTGCAACTTCAAGAAAATAGACTCATTCCTTTGGCAAGTAAGATCAAACATGGGTTCACACCCATGAGACCAATCAGTGTGGTTCTTCAATCTATGTCCTGGAAGGCACGAACATTTTCTTCCACTCTTAGGATCATAAACACACAAGCTGTTGGCTCCACAAATCCCATGAGGTATGCAACCACTAGAAATTGCTTGCCATGAAACATACCATTTCTGTGAAACATTATTTCGACTATAAACTCGGACGTTGCCATCACAGTCCATTTTCAGTCTTCTCTGCAGTGCGGTGCCATAATCTGATGTCACAAAAGTGAAATCATCTGATGAGTTGAAACGTCCAAGAGAATTCAACACACCAATTCTACTACTATTAAAATACGACCTGCCAACATCCCAACTTAGTAACCAAGGATTTGGCCAGTAAGAGCTTGAAACATCAGGACCATCATAGTGAAGACTAAGAACGTTTTCATCGTCGAAGAACAACTTATAGAAACCGGATGAGTGGTTAGTCTGGCTTCTAGACGACACAAGTTTTGTGTATCTCGTGAGAGGTTGACCAGGAAGGAGAGTGTCGGTTGGGAAATCAAAACTTTGCCAGAGAAGGGTTCCTGACAGCTGACGCAACACGAGATTACCATCATCTTGGAGATGCAACTCTGCTGGGGAAAATGAAAGGGTGTTGGAAGACCAAGCAGTGTTAGAAGCAGCGTCAAGCAAGAGTATGTTAGCGGTGCGTGTGAGGGATAGCTTTGAGCGCTTCCCATTGACGGGTTGGTCACGGTTAGCCATCCAAGTAACAGTGTTGGGGCTGTGGAAATGAGGCTCCGTAAACCATATTGCAAATGAATATGCGTTCTCTCCAATGGCTACGAAGCCAGCAGAGAACATGCCATTTGGTGACATCAGAACGTCTTCTGGATTTTCCACTGAGAGGGATGAGCCCTTTCTCAATGATGACGATGGAAAAGATGAACATGGGAAAGACAAGAACGATGCTAGAAGAAAGAGGGTGATTGACAAAGCTATGCTCATATTCATGGAATAACGCAAGTGCAGGTGTATGCGAGGGATATGAGTAAAACAGTGCAGGTGGGTTATATATATATATACAAAGTAACACATTGAATATACATAACCCACCTGGACTGTTTTACTTATATCCCTCACACACACCTGAACTTGCGTTATTCCATGAATATAAACTATCACATCGTTAATGCTTGATGGTTTAAGTCAGATTTCGTGTAAATTGAATAATAATAGTAAGGTAATAGAATTATTTATATTTTTTTTATATTTTAATTACATCAATTTTAACGTACATGAACAGGATACTAAATAATTTTGAATTAAAATTTATTTTTCTAAATTTCATAAAGATTTTGTGAGAAAATAATATACTTACTAAATAATAACCAATGTCGAGGAATCCAAGAGAAAATAAATTGGTCGCTCTTCCGTTGCTAATTAGTTAGGATTAGAAAGTTTTTTAAAAATAATTTACAGTAATATTTATGCAATGGACATGTACAGGGAGAGAGCTACTTTTATGAGTGAGAGGAATAAATCTTTAAATCATTTAATCATATATCTGTAGTCAATATTTAAGTCATGTAATTATTTATAAACTTACGTGACTACTTAAAAAGCTCACATAATTTTATATATTTTTATTTTAATTATTTATGATAAGATTAATAGTTAATATTTATTTTTCCCATTCTCACGTAAAAAAATTCTCACGATAATGTCCTTTATTTATATATATATTATAACATATATGTTTTCTAATAACATTTAAAAAATATTAAAAATAAAAAATGATATTTAATAGTTTTTATAACATTTTATCAAATGTCTAATCAATCATGACACTCCGATCACATAATTATTCTATTTATTTAAACTTTAAATATAACTTTAGGATTTATGTAAGTAAATTATTTAGCTCTTAAAGACTTTACAAAAAATTATTTTTGAAAAATAATAATTTTAACTGTTTCAGATGTTACAAAAATAAATTTCAAAAATAATTAAAATTATTTTTCAGATTTTAATTATTTTAAAAAAAATTAAACAAATACTTTAAAATTTTAAAACATATAGTTAAGTAAAATTAATTTTTTATTGAAGAAAAGTTAAAACAAATGGACTCTAAAAATGCATCACTCTAATATATAATTTTTTTTTACCATAAGCAAACAATTATTTAATCTGAGTTATAACTATCGCTTCATGCTATCTAATAATATTGTGTTTCTTTTATGTTACACCACAAACATAACGATTTTGAATTTATAATTTTATATAGCATAATATATAGTATCTTAAATATATATTTTAAATGATTTTTATAAAAAAATTATTTTAATAACTCAATATTAAAAGTTAATATGAATTATTAAAGCAAAACTTTAGTTTAGAGCAACATAACACTAATTAATAAAATGTGAATATAATATTACACCTATTTTTTTTCAGTATATAAATTAATCAAACTTCCCACCAACAATATATGACTGCGACTTAACCTATCATATATGTTGTCTCAAGTGGTGTTTAATTGTCAACTGTCAAAGATAATATTAAAACATTCCTTGTGTTTTATTTTAGGGCCGACTAAAATATAAGGCTGCTTCTGTGCCTGATAGAGACCCTAAGAATTTTAGGCTTTATTATTTGATAATATGAATTACTATTATTATTATTATATTTAATTATAATAATGTTCTTAATTTTTAATGCAAAGCTAAATATATATTATTCTCCATTTGATATTAATTAATCAATTTTTTATTACTATGTTATAGAAATAAAATATATTCAGTCTTTATCAATAATTAATTTTTTCATAATATGACTGAGTCACTTTTAATAAATTTTTTTCTCTTAACTATATTTTTTTTTCATTTACAATATTCGTCATCAAAACCTTACCTAAAATATTTCAACTAATAGTCAAACGAGAATTTCATATTTTATAGACATTAATTTGTTTGTGTTTTATTTACATTAAATTGTCACTTAGTTAAATAGATCAACTGAGTGCATCAGAGATTCAGAGGCAATAATTATTAATTTATAGTATAAACATTATCTTTTTTTTCCCTTTTAAAAAAAACTGCCACTTGAGTTATCTATCAATTTCCTTCTGTATTTTTCATTTTTTTTCACAAATAGTTAATTTTTTCCTGATAAAATTAATTATTTTATTTTTAATTCATGTTTACGATTATTTTTGTTATTATTATCAAATAAAAAAATGATGGTTCAAATTTGTTTTTAGAAATTATTGTCAAAAAAATCATAAAAGAAGATAATATATACATAACTAGTAGAAACAGTCAAACATTAGCAGTTCTAATTTACATATATGAATAAAAAAAAGTTCTCAATTACAAATGAATTAAAAATATTGTTTTCAATTACATATAATACTTATAAAATAATACTAATGAATTTTGTAATCATATATTGCACCAATTAAAATTAGGTTGAGTTGTTTAAAAAAATGTTTTTAAAATCAATTATAACATTAATTTCAATAAAATCAATATCCTAAACTTGAAAATAAAGTCCACCCTCCTCCCCCGAGATCCCACTAATCACGTTGGATAACTAGTCTTTATCAAATGGTCTAAATTAATTGACGGTGTGAATGTGTGTGTTTTGGACTAGAGACAAGATAAGAAAATATGTACCTTGCATGCTAGGGCATTGCCTTAACTATGAAAGTGATCACGATGGAGACTTTGGAAACTAGTGGAGCCCCCATAATTTCTGGAAATGACTTAGGCGGCAACTCAATAGCGACAAAGATAGATAAACGTGCTTCTTGCTAAGACTTTTCATGCATTGCCTTTATTGTTAGTTCTGACCACATTGTATGTCGTGAGACTGCATATTTCTTTGGAAATTAAATTGGTTCTTCTTCGGGGTCTTTTCTGTATCAGAAATAAGAGAGAAGAGAAAATATAGAACTGTGGTCGTTCATGACTTCTTGTGTTCGGAATGGGGAAGAGAAAACCATAGAGGAGAGTCGTGTTTATAAATTTTAAGATGTTTTACAAAATTTATATTTTAAATTTAATTTAATATAATTTTTAATTTTTTATTGACTATAATAGCAAATTAAGGATAATCATGCCTGATAGAATAAGATCGTTTATATCATGCATAATTGAACAAACATTTAATCACATAAATACCTAAAATTAATTCCATAACTATGATGAATGACAAGGAGAGTACTATATTTGTACCAAAATGTCACCCACAAACTAAGGAGTTAACACTAAAAAATTCAAGTAAAAAATTCGGGAGTACGATATTTAAAATTTCAAAATAAATATCAGATTAATTGGAAAAAATACCTTTATGTATATAAAAAATTAGGAAAATTCAGCAAAACTAAATAAGCATTAAAAACATTGACAAACAAAGATTTAGCTCTAGAGATGGTTTCATGCGTCTATGGATTGAGTTGACATCGTTGGAAGCCTAGAACCCAATTTTGGGCAAAACGGGAAATTCTCTCAAATTTGTTCAAAATATCATGTGAAATTTCAATATGTTATTTTAAGAATGACAGGAAACAAAAGCGCTCAAATAATTTTGACCTCCATGCATAATATTGACAATTATTTTTGAAAATAAAACTTGTTTTTGATGAAAAAATAATGAAATTAAGTAGCTATAATCTATATCAAAGTGGCTTTGATACCAATGCAAGAACATCCAAATCACGCATAGACATAGATGATAACATATTTAGAGGAGAAAGCAAATTTTAAGAACATATATTTGAATTCATTTCTTGGTCCATCATAAGTGCAAAAATAAGTTTTAATATCGAGCTCAATTACATTGGTCAACGGACGACCAATTTAAAAAAAATAGTAGTATTTTTATAATTATTTGAATATTTTTACATCAGTTAGATTTTAATTATTTAAAAAAAAATTACATTAATTAAAAATCCAACTAAAATAGAATGTTTTTTAAATCAGTTTGATTTCTAATCAATGTAAAAAATTATTTTTACATTAGCTAAAATTTAATGGATGTAATTTAAAAAGATCACAAAATGCTCCATCTTCTTCCTTATAATAGTCATCTTTCCTACGAACCTACTCCTTAACGTCCCTACATCTTCTTCGTGCTTTTTTGAAACCTATATTGTTCCTACTCTTTTGAAACCACCATGCCTCTCATTCAAAATCCATCATTTTCCACCCGGTCACCATTTGAAACCCATCTTCTCCACCTTATTGCCATTCACAACCACTCCACCACCATTTAAGATCACTTCACCACCATTCAAAACCATCCCACCATCACACTTTTGTTTGTAACAATCTTTTCTCTCTGTTATCTATTTAATAATATTTAAACTAATTAATTAAAGCGAACAAAATAAAACTTTCAAAATATCACATGACTTATCGGTAATAAAAGAAACTTATTATATATATCTCAAACGTTAAAAGGTAAAAGATTCACATGTCTATAATTTTATATATTGAAATCTCAATATAAAAACTTTAAAATATAAAAACTTTAAAATATAAAAACTTTAAAATATAAAACTTACGAGCACCCCAAAGGTTAATCCAACTACTCAAGTTTTAAACACAAGGACTTAATTAAATTTTAGACAATATGTTCAGTCTCAATGTCACAGTCCTATCAAAGCAAACAATCCAAAAGAAACAACTAAAAGAAATTGTAGCACTAAAGCATCAAATTTTATCTTGCATGTGCTTGTCTCAACCTGATATGAAGTAGGGAGACAAGGAAGAGTCATAAAAGGACATGACATGAACTATACCCTTAACTAGGATCAGATTGAAAAGGTTGGAGGCTAAAGTCCTGAAGAACGTGGACCTCTTTAAAAGAAAAGGGGCGCCCAAAGCAAGATCCACTTTGTTGTTGTCTTAATGTAGTTTAGGCACTTGTGTATAGTCCTTTACGTAGCTTGTAATAAGTAGGAGAGCCTTGTAAAAATCTTTAAATTGGATTGATAAGGACCATGCTTGTCTTCCATAGGGTAGGTACCTCATCTTACAACCTACATAACAAGCACCATTCTCGCTACACATAGGCCTAGGTAACTAACTTGACAAGTGTCATTCGAGTTCCTTTCTTGCCCACTCTTGGCCTAGGAAACTCATCTGATAACCACTTATCCACATTTACTCATTTCATATCTCATGCTCATCCCTTTCAATGCAATGACAATAATATCTCACCCAATTACACAACAAGAGCAATAACATAACATCCATAAACTCACAAGATATATACTTCTTAGGCTCACAAAATAAGGAATCTAATTTCTATGTTTATGTCTCTCGCTCAATGAGTCTAATAACTGCTCAATGAATCAAGACTATAGGGAGCCCTACATTGCCATTCGTCCAATGAACCACTTGCTTGCCTAGCAAATGGGTCACTCTCCCTCAACAAGGCTTATTGCTCACCCAACAACAAGGACTATAGAGAATCCAAACCTCTAGCTCACCCAATAAATCCCTGATTCACCCAACAAAAGACAATAACAAATAGTTGCTACTCTTTGTTCTTACTTTCTCACTTAGCGAGACCACTGCTCACCTAGCAAAAAGAAGCCATAAAGAATTATTGCTCTCTATTATCCTCTCTCACTCAATAAAACACCAGCTTTCTTAGCAAACACTCTTGACAAAGAGTCTCAACTCTTTGTTTCACTCCCTTGCTCGACTAGCTTTCCTACTCGTCCAGCAAGTGGAGCCACAATGTTCAAGGGTTCTCATTTACCCAGCAAGTCTCACACTTTCCCACTAAATAGGCCTAATAGAAGAGAATCTCTCTTCTTCGTCACATTCTCACCCAATAGGAGATACTTTTTGCCTAGTGAAAGTGCAACGATAGCATTTTTCAATCTTGTAGAAAATGCAAACCAAACTTAAAATTGAAGGGGAAAACTTAACCAATCAATGTTCTTTGATAGACAAATTTAGCACATAAAAATGCATTCAAAATAGTACCAAAACATACGTAAAACATGCTAATTGCATACATGTACAGGAAACCCCTAATTTTACAAAAATTCAATAAGGAAACCTAGCCTCAAAAATAGCCCAAATAATTCATCAATAAACAGCAAATTATCACACAATTTTACACGAAAATCAAACGCAAGACTTATACTAATCCAGGGGTTTAATCTCCCTTAAAATACCACCAAGAACCATACAAAATGGAGGTCCTAGGAATGACCTCACTATGTAAAGAAACCTAAAATAGAGAGACAATCTTACCCCCCTACCTCGTACAAAAACAACAGAAAACTATCTTTAAGTCTCTCTATTGTCAAGAAAGGGTTCAAAGAGAAAAATCAACTCAACAGTAGATAGCTTTGATGTTTAAGGGTCGTGTTTGCTCATTCTTAACAAGCCATACACTAAACCAAGCCTAAACCATTTTCTCACACTTAATTAAATAAAACCCATTTTCACCTACATATATAATTCCCAAATAAACTTTATGTTAAATTAGTAACGAATATAAAATCATTCATGCACTAATTATTATTATTGTTATTGTTATTATTATTAACATAATTATTTACAGGAAATAATAAATAAGTTAAAATTGGGTGTTACATCATTCGAGCCATTGCTTCCATCTTCTTTTGTTTGTCTCTCTTTGTCTTAAGGTAATATTTTCACTTTTTCTCTCTCTCATTTTTGTCTAGGTTTCTCATATAGTGTTTCTCTCTTTATTTCATTATCATTTTACAGTTGTCTAGGAATTTGTTGTCTATCTCCTCAAATTAGGAACGATTGTCTCATTTAGGTAAGTGAAGAAATTTATTTATTTTAATTTTGATAGTGAGATAGTTTTGTTGCATTTTATTGTTTCATGTATGAATGACCACATAGAACATAATTAAGCCTTTGTATGATGAAATTTTTTTAATAAATTGTTAGGACCTTGCATCATGTAGCATAGTTGGGCCTTGTATGATGATTTTTTAATAAACTACTATTACCTTGCATGAATGGCCACATAGAGCGTAGTTAGGTCTTATATGATGATATTTTTTTTAATAAATTGCTATGACATTTACGGGCTTTGATTCTTGAAGAGTGTCCTTATTCATATTATATTGCTTTTCTCATCAATTACAACTTGCTCTTGTTGCTTTGGTTAGAGAAGTAGTTGATGTTCATTTTTTTTCTAAACTTGAATATGATCGCCAATGTTGGGCATTCTTCTTGTAAATGCAACGATGAGTTACAAGTTGCTTATGCAATTGAGATTGTTAATTTAGTTGAAAATGATGAGATTAAGACTAGAAAAGGAACTAATCAAATTGGCACATTGTAAAGACTTAGAGATATTAGATGGAGTTCTCATTTCAATTCAATTTGTAGGCTTTTACCCATGTATAATGCAACTATTCTAATTCTTGAAGATTTAGTTTTTTAAGAATATACTTATGGTCAACAAGATGATGCTTATGCCATTAAAGCATTGATCTCATTTTATTTTGGTTTTACTCTATATGTGATGAAAGAAATTATGGGAATTACTCATAAACTTTGTCAAGATTTTCAAAAAAAAAATCCCAAGACATTTTGAATGTTATGTGATGGGTTTCTAGCATAAAATCTCTAATTCAAAAGCTAAGAGACTTTGGTTCGGATAAACTTTTAGAAAAAAAAAAGTCAGATCTTTTTGTAATAGTCAAGTTATTCATATTCCTTGTAATGAGTGCTTCTTTTCTAACATAATTCGATCTCGTCATTAAAAAAAATGTGATAGTTAACCATCATTATTGTGTAAATATATTTAACACTATCATAGATTATTAGTTGAAAACGTTGAGTAGTAGATTCAATGAGCAAGTAGTTGAGTTCTTGGTATTGAGCACAACTTTAGATCCTAAAGATACATTCAAGTCATTTAATGCTAGACACATTTATACTCTTGTTAAGAAATTATATTTTTCAATTTTTTCTAACTAGGAAAATATTCAATTACATTATGAATTGCAACATTATGAATATGATGTACCTAAACATGTTAATTTCTAGAGGTTGTTCATTATTGGTGAATTATGTAAAAAATTAGCTAAGACTGGTAAATTAATTTTGTATCCTTTGGATGACAAATTGTTAAGCCTTGTTTTGACTCTTCCTATGTCAACAACAACCACAAAATGTCCTTTTTTGCTATGAAAATTATAAAAACAAGGTTATGCAACAAAATGGAAGATGATTTTTTTTTATTGATTACATGATTGTTTATTTTGAAAAATATATTACTAAAATTTAATGATTTTTATTCTATCAAACAAAGACGAGCACAACTTCATAATTGAAAGTTTTATGTTTACATTTTTTATATTTATAATATTAACTATATTTATATATGTCATACATTTTGTTTGCTATTCCAAAAGGTTCAAATTTTTCATTTAATTAAATATAGAAATACTTTTAATTAATGGGTTGCAAAAGTTTATTTATGTGATAAATTTATTTTATGTTATAACCATTATGGAAATCTTGTTAGAAAATATTTTGATCTACTTGGTCATTCAAATATAACTATGATTTTGACTTGTTCTATGCGAGAAAAGGGGAATATTTATTGCCAATGACTATAGATTGTGGGCTTGCTTGTTGCTACTCATGGAGCAAACACTTAGTACCTATAAATATTCCCTTTCTCCATTCTTTGACACTGTCTCCTTCCTATTATTCTCTTTCTCTTTTCTTCTAAGTTCTTATGGGGTTTACAATAAGAAAAACTTGCTAGTTTTGTTGCCTCAACTTTTGTTGGGATAAACCTGTTATATCCGGGGAGACTTGTGTATCACATAGAAAAGTCCTTAAGGTAGTGTGATTATTACACATCTCAGATTAACTTATTTGTGATATTCAAAGTTCGTAGGTTTGTTATGAAGATCGCTAATCTTGGACAACAAGATCAACAATATCTTGTTTTGATCTTTCTCAAATTAGTTGCGTGTAGGCTAAGTTTTCATTGACAATATTGAAACATTATATTTTGATAATACAAAGATGATTGACATTGGTGTTGGTCTTGAGTTTTGCAGGTTTTTTCTCCATTTTGAAGATACCAGATGGTATTTATTTTCTATTTTTTTTTGACAGGGTTGTTACTACTATTTTTCTACTTCTAAAATTATAAAATCAAAATTAGGTCCTAAAATTCAAATCTCATTGATTCGATATGAAACTTGAAAAGAGTTTATAAATAAGGAATAATCCTCACCTTTTGAACTAGCTTTTGGAATTGAGTTAGGTCTTACAATTCACATTCTAAAATTATATTAGAGTCAATCCTATATCTATTAATAGGTTACCTAACATATTATCCACATACAAAACTTAATAGTAACGAGGTTGAGGGGTATATTGAAAAAATCTCAAATCTCAAGTTGACTAGAGATAAAGCCTAAAAAATGTTTACAATATCTCTTGAGCTAACTTTTTGAATTGAATTAGTCCCAAAATTCTTATTTGAAAAAATATCATTAGTACATAATAATTTAAATAATATGCTAAATTATTAATTAATGTTAATCAACGTTATTTAATTAAATTCAACTGTCCAACCATCATTTTCTAACACAGATGGACGGAGTCATCGAAGTCAAGAGTCTCCGTGGAAGAAGGACCCCATCTCTTATACCATTTATAGATATATATAGATAATAGAAGACATGTTTCTCTTACGTGCAGACATTCATTCCTAAAGCAACGATCATGTCTTTCTCAGTGTCACTCTTTTTTTTACTATTGCATCTTTCTTTCCAATCTTCATCTTCCCTATCAAGATTGAACAAGGGCTCCTTCCTCTCGGTGGAGATCCACGTAGAAGACGTTATTGTCTCACCAAACCAAATGTTCTGCGCTGGTTTCTTCCAAGTCCGAGAAAACGCCTCCTCCTTTGCCATATGGTTAAACGACCCTCATTCTCACAACAACGCCACTGTGGTTTGGATGGCAAACCGCGAACAACCCGTTAATGGAAAGCTCTCAAAGCTTTCCTCTTAAACACTGGCAACATTGTCTTGCTTGACGCTGCTCAAATCACCACTTGGTCATCAAACACAGCGTCACAAGCCCCACTAAAGTTGTATCTCCAAGATGACAGGAATCTTGTGTTATGCGACCTCCAACGAACCATTTTGTGGCAAAGTTTTGATTCCCCAACCGATACCCTCCTTCCCGGTCAATATCTTACTAGATACACACAACTTGTGTCTTCAAGAAGCATCACTAACCATTCCTCTGGCTTCTATAAGCTCCTCTTTGATGATGACAACGTTCTTCGTCTTATTTATGATGGTCCTGATGTTTCCAGCCAATATTGGCCACTACCTTGGGTACTCGTTTGGCAAACTGGAAGGTTTAATTACAACAGCAGCAGACTTGCAGTGTTAAATTCTCTTGGAAATTTCACTTCATCGGATAATTATACTTTTTCGACGAATGATCGTGGTATGGTGATGCCAAGAAGATTAACACTGGATTCTGACGGTAACATTCGTGTGTACAGTAGAAACGAGGCTTTAAAGAAATGGTACGTTTCAAGGGAAGTCATATTTGATACTTGCACCATTCATGGGATATGTGGTGCTAACAGCTTTTGCAATTATGATCCAAAAGGGGAAGGAGATGCTCGTGTTTACCAGGATACAGAGTGAAGAACCATAGTGATTGGTCTTACGGGTGTGAACCCGTGTTTGACTTTACTTGCAAAGGAAATGGGTCTACCTTTTTGGAGATACAGGGCGTTGAGTTTTACGGTTATGACAACTCTTATATCCAAAACAGTACCTACGTGAAATGTGTGGATTTTCAGTACAGATATGATGGGGACAAAGGCTCTGACTGCTATGCGAAGTTACAGTTGCGGAATGGGAGCCGTTCCCCAAGATTTAAAGGAACAATTTACTTGAGACTGCCTAACAGTAAAAACCTCCAAGGAAGAATCTGTGATAATTTGCTTTAGAAATGATTTGCTTTTTGATAATTTGGGGTTTCTTGATGATTTGGAGCCAGCAAAAGTATGGTGCGGATCAACAAGGATACCATCTTGCAGCAGTGGGATTCAGAAAATATAGTTATTCTGAGTTGAAGGAGGACAAAGGGGTTCAGCCAAGAGATTGGAAGGGGTGCTGGAGGGGTTGTGTACAAAGGCATTTTATCAGATCATAGACATGCTGCCATTAAGAGACTCTATGAAGCTAAACAAGGAGAAGGTGAATTCCTTGCTGAAGTCAGCATCATTGGAAGGCTCAACCACATGAACTTGATTGAAATGTGGGGATATTGTGCTGAGGGAAAGCATAGGTTGTTGGTGTATGAGTATATGGAGAATGGTTCTTTGACAGAAAATCTCTCATCCAACACACTTTGATTGGAGTAAGAGATATAACATTGCTCTTGGAACGGCAAGAGTTCTAGCATATCTTCATGAAGAATGCTTGAAGTGGATATTGCATTATGATATAAAGCCCCAAAACATACTTCATGATGCTAGTTATCAGCCCAAGGTAGCAGATTTTGGCTTGTCCAAGCTACTAAACAGAAATAACCTCAACAATTCAAGTTTTTCAATGATCAGAGGAACCAGAGGATATATGGCACCTGAGTGGGTTTCAAACTTAGCAATCACCTCCAAGGTGGATGTTTACAGCTGTGGAATTGTTCTCATGGAGATGTTAACCGGGGAGAGCCCAAAAGCCGGTGTCCAAAACATCGATGGAGAAGAATCATATAATGGAAGGCTGGTAACATGGGTGAGAGAGAAAAGGAGAGGCACATCTTGGCTAAAGCACATAATCGATCCTGCAATTAAATCAAATTATGATGAATGTAAGATGAACCTTTTGGCTACAGTTGCTTTGGAATGTGTAGAGGAAGACAAAGATGCAAGGCCCACCATGAAGCAAGTGGTAGAAATGCTTCGAAGCCGTGAAAGTGATCCTTAGTAATACTAATATTGCACCACGTGTCCACGTTATATCATCAATTCTTGATGGTTACTTTCCACGTGTTAGGTACTCACCGCTGAATAAGAGAAAGTCTTCTCACTTTAATCCGATGATAGTCAACGAAGTAGATTTAGATTTGAGGGGTTTCTACACTTATGTTTTTTAATCTCTGTTTAATACTTTTCTCTTTCATGTATTAGTGTCCACCAACTCATGTTTGTAAGGTTGTTTAAGTTGAATAAATTTCGTTTGTTTCAAATTTTATGGTTAACCTAAACTCCTTAACAATTAATTCATTAACACTGGAGTCAGTCTGAGTAACAAAAATAGATAACATAACAGAGACAATAAGATAATTTGTGTTAAATGATTTGAATGTCCCATCTGACCGGGGTAAACTAAGTTAATGGATATTAATTTGTGTAGAATTATAATATGGTCTCATAGATATAATTATCACCGATGGCTTAGCCATATTTAGTACTTTGTTTTAGTTATATTGATTATGAATTACTATTTATAGGAGGATATAAATCATCTGTCTTTTCTTTTCTTCTTACCTGTTTATTTTAAAATTAAGATGTCAATAAAAAAATTGTTCTTTAAATAATTGATTTTTTCATATTAGCTTATCTAGAGCTCATTATATAGAATCTTCATTGGAATTTCAATTCGTTTAGCAAATTCTTTTAAAGGTTTCATAACATCTCTAACGTCAAAACTCGACTACACCAGTAATATAACAGCAAGCTAAAGTCTTTTAAAATAATAATATTTTTTATAGTTATCCCTTTTATAAATAATTATATGAATTTGAATGTTGTATTTTATATATTCGCTCGCATGGCACACATCCGTTCCATGACAAATTAAGTAGTAATATTTGGCACTTGAAAAACTTACCCTCCATAATTGGTGCGCATGCAGAATTTTAGTTAGAATAATTGATATATAAAAATGTAGATTATTTTATGCATTGATAGGCAATTGATGAGCCATGATAACGTACGTATTGATATAATTAATTGTTCTTATAAGATTAAAAGGTATTGAAACCTTTTAACAGTTGTTCTTATTCATCCATAAAATATGCCTTTTCAAGTTATTGTCATAGGTGTCCTTGAAATTTACATTTGATTCTCCAACATTTGACAAGAGTGAAATTTATCTTATTTTGGTGAAACTTTTTATACTTACGGAGAAGAGAAATGTCAGTAATAGAGTCTCTATCTACTCATTTGAATATATTCTTTTTTATTAATTAAAATTTATTAAAAATCATAAATTTCAATAAGTCTTACTTTGTATTTAATGATTTTTTCTTTTTTTATTTTATAATGTTGATACTAAAACATATGCTAAAAAGAGTGTGCTATAGCATTTTTCTTTAGAGAATTAAGACAACTAATTATATTTCTGTGAATATAAACTTATATTTTATGTATATATCAAATATGCGCAAAAATAAAAGTTACAAGGAAATACAAATATCTTACTAATTGTTTATCAAAAGTTAGGTACTCTCTTGTGCAATAAAAGTTAAAGTCAATAAAAAACTAACTATTAATTAAAAAAGCTAATGCTAATCTTTATTTTGTGCACCCAAATAACATTTCCCAATTTTTTTGTTAAAAAACATAAAAAAGTTGTTGCTTATTAGAAATGGCTAACCAACTCTTAACGAACAATAATTAAAGTACGTTGGGTGGATACTAATAAAAAGAAATATTATTTCTTCCTCTCGTTTTTTCTTTTCTCTTTCTCTTCGTTGTTGTAGCAATGGCTACAATCCCCTCCGCTGTCGCACTCCACCACTCGCCACCGAAATCATGCTCTGCTTCCGTCGTAGTCGCAATCACACTCCACTTTACTCCCTGCTCTGTTCCCTGCCACTATCGCGTTCTGCTCTTCACCACTGTTTGCAACGGTTATGCTCCTCGTTGTTGCCGCTTCAATAAGTGATGACTTACTCTATTCTTAAAATAAAATATAATTATTTTTTAAATTAAAGTAGAAGAGAAAAGGATAAGCATTTCATTTTTACATTTATATAAAATTAGTATCAGCCTAACCAATTCTAGTAGTAAAATATAATTACTTTTTAAAAATTATTAATTAATGTTTGTCAGGTCAATACTAATATTTTTTTTTCAATTAATAGTGTTGAACATGATTCACTTTATCTTAAATAAAATAGAAAATATATATTGGTTTCACTATTGATTGACTACACTATATAGCTATAAGGGTCAAGACTAAAAATAGGAGAGTTGTTTTGTAATGTTTGCTTAATACATTTCAAACAATTAAAATGGGTAATGTTATACTAAATTAATCCCTATTTTTTTTAAAACACTTCAATGTACCATTTTTGCCAATTAACACTAACTAGTTAACTTTGAAAATTCTACTATTTTGAACCACCATTAAAAAATTGCCACAAATTGATTTGCACATACTAGCGCTTTGTAACCACAAATATTTAATTTTATTTAACTAATTTTTTAAAAATTGTAATTTTAACATAACAATTATAAGCTGTCACTATAATAATTTTAATTTTTAAATTTTTACAAATTATAATTTAATAACTTTTACTTTTTATTTACAAAGTGACAATATCAATTAAATTGTGGCATTATCTCATTTTGAAAGAGAAAAATAGGAGATTTGGAATGTAGCAACATGTTCAAGTTTTTGAAGATGCTAGACACTAAATTGTTTGTTGTGTGTAAGCCCAAAAATGATGTGCCAATGACCACGAGGATTCTTAATATGCAAAAGATTACTGAGGAACCAAACATTGGTATCTTGGTAAAAAAAAATAATAATAAAAGAATCAGAACATAGATTAGCCTTTGTCAACTTTAACCACACAGTTATTGCCGGACAACAATCTCTCAAAACGTGAATAATAGTTTCATTTGCAAATGGACATTTGTTACAAGAGTTGCTAAGAAATTTATTAGCAGCAAGAAAATACACATAAACCAAAATCTTTCCCCTTTACTGCAAACCTAAAAGATAGCGAAAAATATAACCCAGTGAGAAAGATCGTTCTAAGAACCTACATATTAGAACCCAATAAAATCTTAAACAAGAAAATGAAAATAGAAAAAAAAAAAAAACAAAGATATTTTTTAAAAGTCATCAACGCTGATGGGCGACCATGCATAGAGTCTTGCGCTGTCATGACGAAAGGATTCGCATTGCTACAACGATCAAAGTTGTTTAGTTTATACGCGCTGTATCCATGTTGGGTCTAGTAGTTATTATTATTATTTTTACATTTTTAATGCATTATTCTTTCTTTTATTATTAACTTTGTTTTATTTATTTTCTTATCCCTTTCCGTTTAGGAAAAGAAAAGCAAAGAAATTAAACATAAAATATAAATATGTAAATAAATAAGTAGATAAATCAAATAATATTTAGTCATCTCCCATATTCATAATTTGGTGGAATTAAAGTATTTCTCTCATTTATTTCATTAGTTGGTTTCTTTTTTCTTGTTGATTTTTGTTAATGGGTTAATAGATTAATTTTTAGGCGCACCTTGTTAATCCTAAGATTTTAAGTGGGTTGCGACCACTTAATGATCATTTTTTTTTTAATCTTCCCTACAAATTAATTATCATCATTGCTTTTTATATAAATATTAAAAAGATTAATTTAGATATAATATCTTATTAATCTTACAATTTCAATTTTAGACATGGAAAACTCTTCCGTTTTGCTTCATTACAAATAAATTATAATAATATTGATCACTACTTCTTATATAAAAGTATAAACATAAAGTTAATTTAAACGTGAAGTCTTAATGTAACACACTTGAGTTGTAAAATAGTTTGGTGAGGTCATATTTAAGAAAAAAAAATACTCAATACATAATTATTTTCTAAAGAATCTGAATTTAAATTCTTCATTGCACATCGAAATAAGTGGGTAGTATAAATTATTATTCTCAATGTCAAAATAAATTTTAAAAAATATTTTCCTTTTAAATAAAAATAAATAACTTTTTCAGTTGTTTTCTAAGTTAAAAATATAATAATAAAATATTTTTTCATACTATACCTTGTTAATAAATGGTATAAAACAAATTTAAAAGTTAAAGATAACTTAAATAATTAGGATTTAGATATATTTTAAATTTCTGTAAATATAATTCTATCTAATTTTAATTTTTATAAAAAATTATTCTTTTTAAATTCTTAACATTTTTTTCGTATTTTTTTTTAGTTTTCATCACTAATTTTAGTTAGTTTAATGTTGAGTAATGTAATAAATAATATTAATTAAGATAAATAAAATAATAAAAAATATTTTACTTTTAGATAATAAAATTATTTTAAATACGGAATTAAATAGGTAATATATTTACTATTTTATATAAATAAGATAATTATAGATAATTTACTTTTAATATATTATCAACAGTGATTATTGTTAATATTGATCTTACTTTTCAATTAATTAATTTACTATTAATTTTATACTTAAAAAAATATAATTTAGTTATGTGTTTAAATTTTAATTTTAATATATTAATTTTGATGTTATTTCTACGTTTCAATTTATTAATTTTGACATATGATAATATTTTATTTTTTAATATATAAATTAGTGAATTAAAAGGTAATAATATCTTTTTTTTAATTAATAAATGGCCCAAAATACCTATACCAATATAGAGATATTTGGTTTAATTTAATTTTTATTTTTTAGTTAATTATTTTATTAATATTAAAAACTGTATATTTTAATTTTTATATTTTTAATTTTTTAAAGGAGTCTGTTTTTATTATTTATTTTAAAAAATTTTAAAACATAATTAAGACATATGGTGATATATTTATAAACATTAATAAAAATTTATCAAAGGAAAATAAAAAATAAAACGATATCTTAAGGTTTATCTTGTTTAAATTTTTTTTTATTTTACTAATAATTACAAAATATCAATTTTATTTTATTTCTTTAAAATATTTTACATTACCAATGGCATATAAGATTTTCTTATCTATATAATGTATTTTTTTTTTTCATTTTGCTAATATAGGACAATTTTTATAAAATTTCTAAACAGTGTAAGTTGTAGTTGTAAAGACGTGTTCCAGTTGATGAAATAAATTTTCCTTATAAAGACACATGTTGAAATCATGTTTCAGACACTGATGATTCATTTACAGAGACGTGTTCCTGTTGACGAAACAAATTTTCCTTATAAAGACACAAGTCGAAATCGTGTTTCAGGGTATTATTGATGATTCATTTATAGAGAGATGTGTTCCAGTTCTTTGGATAGTAGTCAGTCAACCAAGTTCAAAGTTTCTGAAAGACTGACCGGACTCAAAAAAGTCTTTTAAGGCAGGCAGACCAATCTTTCTTTCCATATTATCACTTCACACTCTTAAAGCATCCATAGCTTCTGCAATTGCCTAATCATGGCTTTCTCATTTTCCCTCTTTTTTCTGCTCTTGCTTTTTCCTTTCCAATGTTCTTCTTCCCTGTCGGCACTGAATCAGGGGTCCTCCCTCTCAGTGGAGAAATATGCAGATGATGTTATTGTCTCCTCAAATAAAATGTTCTGTGCTGGCTTCTTCCAAGTCGGACTAAACGCCTTCTACTTTGCCATATGGTTCAACGACCCTCATTCTCACAACAACACCACTGTGGTTTGGATGGCAAACCGTGAACAACCCGTTAATGGAAGGCTCTCAAAGCTTTCCCTCTTAAACACTGGCAACATTGTCTTGCTTGACGCTGCTCAAATCACCACTTGGTCATCAAACACAGTCTCACAAATCCCAGTAAAGTTGTATCTCCAAGATGACGGCAATCTTGTGTTACGCCACCGCCAACAAATCATTTTGTGGCAAAGTTTTGATTCCCCAACCGATACCCTCCTTCCCGGTCAATATCTTACTAGATACACACAACTTGTGTCTTCAAGAAGCATGACTAACCATTCCTCTGGCTTCTATAGGCTCCTCTTTGATGATGACAACGTTCTTCGTCTTATTTATGATGGTCCTGATGTTTCCAGCCAATATTGGCCACTACCTTGGGTACTCGTTTGGCAAACTGGAAGGTTTAATTACAACAGCTGCAGATATGCAGTGTTAAATTCTCTTGGAATTTTCACTTCATCGGATAATTATACTTTTTCCACCAATGATCATGGTATGGTGATGCCAAGAAGATTAACACTCGATTCTGACGGTAACATTCGTGTGTACAGTAGAAATGAGGCTTCAAAGAAATGGTACGTTTCAAGGGAAATCATATTTGACACTTGCACCATTCACGGGATTTGTGGTGTTAACAGCACTTGCAATTATGATCCTAAAACGGGAAGGAGATGCTCGTGTCTACCAGGATACAGAGTAAAGAATCATAGCGATTGGTCTTATGGGTGTGAACCCAAGTTTGATCTTACTTGCAATGGAAATGAGTCTACCTTTTTGGAGATGCAGGGTGTTGAGTTTTACGATTATGACAGTAATTATGTCCCAAACAGTACCTACATGAATTGTGTGAATTTATGTTTGCAAGATTGTAAGTGCATAGGGTTTCTGTACAGATATGATGGGGACAAAGGCTACTCTTCATGCTTTACAAAGTTACAGTTGTTGAATGGGAGGCGTTCGCCAAATTTTACAGGAACAATTTACCTGAGACTACCAAACAGCAATAACTTCTCCGGAGAAGAATCTGTGAATGCATATGATCATTTTTGTCCTGTGCAGCTTCCTAGAGACTACGTCAGAAAGCTGGAAAATCGACTGGTGAAATTTTTTCTGTGGCTGGCTACTGCAGTTGGAGGTTTAGAAATGGTTTGCCTCTTGATTTGGGGTTTCTTGATTAGGACGCGTCAAAAGACTGGTGCGGATCAACAAGGCTACCATCTTGCAGCAGTGGGATTTAGAAAATATAGTTATTCTGAGTTGAAGGAAGCGACAAAGGGGTTCAGCCAAGAGATTGGAAGGGGTGCTGGAGGGGTTGTGTACAAAGGCATTTTATCAGATCATAGACATGCTGCCATTAAGAGACTCTATGAAGCTAAACAAGGAGAAGGTGAATTCCTTGCTGAAGTCAGCATCATTGGAAGGCTCAACCACATGAACTTGATTGAAATGTGGGGATATTGTGCTGAGGGAAAGCATAGGTTGTTGGTGTATGAGTATATGGAGAACGGTTCTTTGGCAGAAAATCTCTCATCTAATACACTTGATTGGAGTAACAGATATAACATTGCTCTTGGAATGGCAAGAGTTCTAGCATATCTTCATGAAGAATGCTTGGAGTGGATATTGCACTGTGATATAAAGCCCCAAAACATACTTCTTGATGCTAGTTATCAGCCCAAGGTAGCAGATTTTGGTTTGTCCAAGCTACTAAACAGAAATAACCTCAACAACAATTCAAGCTTTTCAATGATCAGAGGAACCAGAGGATACATGGCACCTGAGTGGGTTTACAATTTACCAATCACCTCCAAAGTGGATGTTTACAGCTATGGAATTGTTCTCTTGGAGATGATATCCGGAAAGACATCTAGAATGGATATTGAAACAGTTGAAGGAACAGAACCACACAATAAGAGGCTGGTAACATGGGTAAGAGAGAAAAAGAGGAGTGCATTTTGGATGGAGCAAATCATGGATCCTGCAATCGGGCCAAATTATGATGTGAAGAAGATGGAAATTTTGGCTGCAGTTGCTTTGGACTGTGTGGAAGAAGATAAAGATGTAAGGCCCACCATGAAGCAAGTGGTTGAAATGCTTCAAAGCCATGGAAGCGATGGACAATGATGGATGCTATGCTAACTATTTCTATGCGATGGGTGTATGAACCCATTGTTTATCTTTGAAAATTGGCAGATTTGTTCCTTGTTTTTCTTATGTACGATCAAGAAATTTAGGAGGAAGTGAATCATTAAGAATAAGCATTTCAATCTCTTAGAATGACGGTGCTTCTGTCCGTAGTTAATCTCAATAAGTGTTTCTGATTGTACTTCTTGTTTGTGTTGTACTTCTCTCTTGTTTTCCTACCCAAGCATGTATTATATATCTCTGTAAGATTGTTTAATCCAATAAATAAAAGACTCGTCAGTTTCTAGTTTTGTAGTAGCGAACCGATAAATAAATATTGTCTTATCTTTATAACGGTTGTATACCCAGATGAAAAAAAATACAAAGAGAAAAAAAAGTAATAAATATATTAAGAGAGATGGCCCCTTGGTCAATAACCATATGGAAAATGAAGATCGGAAGAAAAGCAAGCTAGAAAAAAGTGAGATTGAGAAAGCTGTGATAGTACAATTTCAGTCCAAGCTAATTAATAAATGCTATTATATGTATGGATTTTGAAGTGATGATGCCTGTGTCAATACGTCTTGTAGAGATTTTTGGTTCTTCTATGTACGTTTTCCTATACTAACACTATATTTTTCTAGATTATATAGGAATATTGATTCAGTCATGGGATTGTCATCTATTGTTATCTTAGATTGTTATTCTGCTGTTATTATAGCTGCATTTGTTATCTTGTAGCAGCTGCTTGCTATAACTTCCTTATCTTGCAGCAGGTTGTTTCTTGTCTCGAGAAGCGTGTAATATGAGTAATATATATATATATATATATATATATATATATATATATATATATATATATACTTCTTATATCTCTTTATCGCTTTGAATTAATGAAACATACATATTCTTTACATTATAACAGGTACACAGTACATATAGAGAAATTTTGTTAATGTATTTAAAAAAAAAGTGTTTTAGTAAATTACATCTTAAGCATATTTAGAGAAAATCTAAATTATAATTTACTAAAATACTCATTCTAAAATGTAAATAAGTGTAGGGTAATAAATCCCATAAGAATTGAGTAATTTTTGAGTATTTGCTTAATTTGAAATAAGATTTTTTTGGAATCTATCATTTTTTTTTTGTAAGTGGAATGATTTCTCTTGTATCAAGTATCTTACATATTTTTAATTTCTCTTATGCATTATTATATATATAAATTTAATTAATCCCAATTTGTATTTAAATTTTAAATTTTGAAATTTCAGACACCATATATCTAATTAATATATAAAGAAATTATGTGTCTTTATTGAAATAGTTTAGTTACATAATTTCCTCGTTAATTTCAAAACTCTTATATTATTCTAATTTATTTCTTTATAATTAGTAAAACAAAATTTTTATGTTGATGAAGAAGCTATTTCTAATTATATTGTTTTTCTTTCTTGACATATGTATTTTTCGGTTATAAAAATTGACTCAAACAAGTCGAAGCAGAAACCAATAATATAATAAATTCGGGTTCATTGTTAGATTAGAAATGTCATATATAGAACCAGTTGGACTTGATTAATCTTCTGAATCAATGACTTGAACTAATCTAAATAAACTAGTGACCCAATAAGTTTGAGTGAGCTAATGTTGAGATCTTTTTGGAATTTTTTAAGGCATAATTAATATATATATATTTTTTTTTACAAATTTGAAAGTAAGAAATTTCCGAGTAGATACATGGTTGAATCTAACAACTTTGGTAATTTCACTCTTAATGATATTTTTAGTTTTATATATTTTTATTCTTTTAAGTTTTACTTAAAATTTAAAAATATCTATATAACTCATGTAAAACTTACTAATTAACTATTAATCTGTCTCACAACATTATTAATTCTTCAAAGGATACAACATCCAAACTTAGAATAGCTAAATTTGTTTATTTTCCTTAATGTAGGATATAGCCTTGCTTGTAGTATAAGTAAAGGATGTATAATTATACATGTTGAAGCTCAAAAGTAATCATCAGTAATGAAACATTAACCTTATTTGCATAATATTATTTTATGCTACTTTTACTCTTTTTATTCAATAATAAAATTATCAGAGAGCATATTTTTTTCCCTACATCTTCTTGTCATACCAAAAAGTAGAGAAAAAAAATCAAAAGTAATATTATATATAAATACCGTAACATCAATATATGAAAGCAAATAAGACCATCATTAAAGATCAATTTCAATTTGGAGACACGTTATGAATATAGTCATTCCACCACTTTTGAAGTGGTTATGAAAGAAGCAAGGGGAAAGTAATGAACGAAGAAATTGCACTAATACTATAAAAAAAATTTAGCAATGGAATTTAGTGTTTAAGACATTGTTAAATAGAGATGAAATTAACGATTGAAAGTGATTTTTTTCTTAAAAAATTAATGATTGATTTAGGGACCGAAATTATAATTTAAATAATAATAAAATAAAATAAATGATTAGCGATCGAAATAGCGACAGAATAGAAAAGGATCAAAACATTTAGCGACCAAAATTTACAAAATAAAAAAATTTTTTATAACTAATTTAGCGAATGAAAATAAAAACATAAAAAAATATATTAACGACTGATTTAGCGACAGAATAGAAAATGACAAAAAAATTGTATTTTTAGAAAATAAAAAACAATTTAACGACTGAAAATAAAAATTCAAAAATGAAAAAGTATATATTAACGACGGAACAGAAAAGGACAAAAAAGTTACATTTTGCGATTGAATTAGCGACCAAAATTCGAAAAATAAAAAAAGCAATTTAGCAACTGAAAATAAAAATGTCAAAAAATATATATATTAGTAACCGATTTAACGACCGATTTTCAAAAATTCGAAATTTTTTTCCCTATACTTTTTCTCTCTCTTTTTTTTTCCCACTCCCTTTTATTTAAACACTCTTCCCCTCCCTCCCTATTATACCTGTCACTCACTCCCTTCTCTCCTCCTCTCCTCCTTCCGTTGTCGCCGCCACCTCTATTGCCACTCCACCACCTTTGTCGCCTCCCCTCCCTTCCTCCCTCTTCTCCTCTCTATTCTCCACCCTCCTCTCCTCCTTTCTCTCCACCACCATCACCTTTTCTCCATCTCATACCTCCTTCCACTCCTTTCGCTCCTCCCTTCCCTCCCTCTCTTCCTTCCATTCTTTCTCCTCCCTTCCCCTCTCTCTCCTTTCTTCTCCCTTCTCCCTCTCTTTTTCTTTCTCCCTCACTCCCTCCTCCCTCCCCAAACCACCAACCTACTACGACCCATAGAATTTTAAAAAAAAAATTAGCAACCAATTTAGCGACCAATTTGTAAAAATAAAATTCAAATATTAGCCACCAAAATAGCGATCGAATTGTTTAAAATAAAATTTCAAAATAGCAACCAAATTAGCGATAAAATTTTAATATATAAATAATTAAAATAAAAAATTAGCCACAGAATTTAAAAAAAAATAGTGACCGATTTAGCGATCAAATTTTCGACTTCTAATTAGTCCCTGAAAGGAGTTCGGTTGCTTAGCAACTAGTTTTTTTGTGATGAAAAGGAATCGGTCGCTAATTCTATCGCTAATCCATTTAGCAACCCAAAACCAACATTAGCGACCGATTTTGTAGGTTTAGCGACTGATTTACTTAGTCGTTAAACTTCAAATTTTTTGTAGTGTAATTGAAAGAAACAATAAATAGGAGTTGAGTGATCTTCCAAAAGAAAACAACAAGTTTGTATTTGATAAAATTAAAGGAAAATGATTAAGTTGACAAGTACAAGGCGTGACAAATAGCCAAGAATTTGGTATAGGATGTGGATAACTCCGTGATGACATGACACAATCACACTTGTGATTGCTTTGGCAACACAAAACTTTGCCCAGTTGGATGTGAAATTGATTTATTATGCTCTATTGGCTCAATCCTTCGTACTCTCTCATATATGTCATCTTAGCCTCCACACACATTGTGTTTGAAAGGTATCATAGAAATATAACATTGTCGGAGGATGAATTATATGAACTAAGAAATTGTTGAATCTATCTTCTAAAGATATACGATAGATGTACAAGAAAGAAAATAACACTCTTGCTATTTTTATAAACTTTTTGGTACGAAGACACTTCAAATAAATTTGAACGGGGGTAATATTTAATGTGTAATGAATGTTTCAAGCTAACTAAGTGTTTTCAATTCTTGTCTTGACATGTTGATATTCTTAAAATTCTATGTTATTTCTTTTCTTATTTAGTCACTATAAGAAAATTGTATTTTAATGTTGGCCAAAAGTCAACTAAATCATCAAAATCGACGTTTATACTACCATTTACAAACTTGAAAAAAAATATTGTATCCATATTTTTGCCAACATTAAGTAGTGTTAACAAAAAAATGAATGCTAAATTTGAGGCAAATTTAAAAAAAAAAAAAAAACTGATCAATACTATCTTCAACATCTATTTAGTAGAGTTATTGCTACAAATTTTGGCTGAGGCTGACACTAGTAGTATCAGCTATAAACTAATGCAAATAGTGTCGATTACATAGCTAGGATCAATTAGTCCAATGCTAAGGTAACAATTTTTTAAAATAATTGATTTGTGTTTTTTCTAGTGCCTAAATTTGTTAATTATCAAACCTGGACATATTTAACTTAAAACAGTAAAACCATTATTATATATAAAAATAAAATTTGTTAGACCTCGAAGTTTTGATTAATATCAAATAAATATGGTTATGTTTTTCTAGATTAATGACGATGGGTATGTTGTTCAGACGGATAACTATATCATATATTGTGTACAATAACAAAATAAAAAACGCTTTAATATAGTAATACAAACAAAATGAATATATCTACACACATATAAACATTGTTTCGTGCAGAATAGTACATCATTTGTCTTATATGAAGCGTATTGTAGAAACTTTGAAGGTAAGGCCAAAGTCTTTTCCAATATCTCATATCCTCAGAAAAAATAAAAAAAATAAAAAAAATAGCAACATATTTTTTACTTTTGAAAAAACATTTTTGTCACATGCTATAAATTACTTGTACAAGAAAGAATAGATAAGTATAGCGCTAGTTAGTAAAATGTAATAAATGAAATAGTTAATACTCTAATAAACACTTTATCTATCTAGTAGAAGAAAGATAAAAGAAGAACATCATCATCCCTCAACGGTCATTTTATAAAAACTGTATATATAAAACTAATATCAGTTGTGTTTATATTATAAATATGTTTATAATATTAATATATATATATATATATATATATATATATATATATATATATATATATATATATATATATATTATTGTTGTTGTAGAAGAGAAAAGAATTAGTAAATATTTTTGTAAAATTTATTGTTTATTAAAATTAAATATTTAAATAATTATAAAATAAAAATAATTCTGGCTCCCCTTCGATCGATTTCAAGGTCCGTCCCTGTTCATGATACTACAAAAGTTATAATGGATGTTTTATCCTCTAAAAAGTAAATAATGTTGCGAGACATATTAATAATGTATTAGTAAGTTTTACATGAATTAGATAGATTTTTTTTTTAAATTTAAGTAAATCCTGTTTTAGAAAAATCCAAGATTCACTTGGTCATAGAAGACTTATACCAACTATGATCGATATAACTCGTCACGATGACTGAACTATAAATTTAATTAAGAAAATATATAAGTGAAATAAATATCAATTAATAAGATAACAGGAATAATAAAAGAGACTAACGAAGATTATGTCATGATGAGGTCAATATTGTACATTCATTAAAATTCAACTATAAGAGGAAGATACACAAATAGTGGAAAAAGATTAACTTGAGCATCAGAATATGTTTTGTAAGTACTCTCCCCTTCACCATCAAAAAGGGAAAAAAATATTTTATCTGGAGAAGAGAGCGAAGGTTGAAGGAAGCAATTTAATCCTAGACATTGGAATCAAGTAAAAATATTTGGCCCTGTCTATGTCGAATGTTGTGGACAAGTTAAGAGCAAGAGTATCCGGATATATTCAAAGGGAGGAAATGACAATTTACATATCACGTCAAAGTCGAGCAACATGCAAAGTCAGAAGGCACAACCAAGAAGGTCTTAATGAGCCACACTCATAAATATAATGTCATTTTTTATCTAACATATTTCTCTAAAGATATTTATGTTTTAAAAGTTTTAATTGATTTTTTGGTTGAGAAAGTTTATTCCTACATAGTTTACATGAGTAAATTGAAGATTCTAAAAAATAGATTGACATCTTGAGGTCTATACAAGAAAATTAAAAATTCTAAAAAATAGACTGATATCCTGAGGTCTATATGAGAAAATTGAAGATTATAAAAAATAAACTAACATCCCGAGATATATATGAGAAAATTGAAAATTCTCAAAAGTAGACCAACAATAAGCCTATCGAGAAATTAAAGAAGATTATCAAAAATAGATCAACATCTAACCACTTGCAATGAGTGTTTAACTTGACATGGAATGCTAATATGAAATTTAGGCTTGAATGATTAATTTTGCATAAGAAAATGGTTAACTATGCACAATTATGGTTAAAGTTCTTATTCTAAGACAATTGAAATCATTCATAAATGTGACTGAAATTATCTATGAGAATTTTTTTTTATCAAAACTAATATTACTTGTTTACCTTACCAACTTATCCTGACATTTTAGACTACAAACGATCCATAGGTGGTTATTTAAATGTTTAGCAAAAACCACAGTTAAGTGAATGTAAATATATGATTAATTAAATACTTTAGTTGGTTAATGTAATCTTTATCCCAAGACTATTACTCTGACTAACAAAATGACATTCAAAGGTAGTTTCTTGTTTAATGTTGTGTTTGTAAATAATTTTTTTAAACAAGGCATTACATCATGAGTCAACAAAAGTGAAGGGGAGTAATGACCTATACGTGAACAATGTTTATATATTTTCAATGGGTTGTGAAATGCTTCTATAATTTGACCCAAGTTATATGATATTCATATATTTTTTTTAAATGATTAATTTCTAAATATGCTTAAGGGATGTGGTTGCTACAAATAGTTTGATTGAAATTAATGCAAATTTTACCAAATTGAAAAAAGAAAGACTTCAAAAGACCCATTTCAAATGGGTTATGGGCATTAATGAGAAAGTAAATTTTTTTTGGGGGTTTTACTCTGAGAATTAATAAGTAGGTGGGTAGGCGTAAGGTATAGGGTTATTCCTTTTACACTATTACATGTTTGTTTTGTACTTGGGTTGTGTATAGTTGGGGAACTTGTGTTGTTAGATGATAATGGAGATTGCCATTTAAAATGTTTGTCTAAGGAGAATGATATAACAGTGCAAAGTATACTCAAAATGCTTAGCAACCTAAAAGATGATGAACATGTAGAATATTTTTGTAGGATTTACTCATTAGATGTTAAGAACACATCTAAAGGAGTAAAAGTTATTATCTTACTTCTTATTCTAAAGTCCCCACACTTTTCAACCTACCTACCAACTAGTTCATTAAGCAATGTCCCAAATATTTAGTTTTTCTCTCAAGCACATTAACCATTTAAACGATGTTGCCTCTATTTGTGACTTTTGCATATTTGTTGGATTTTTGTTAACCTTATCCAACCACCTTGTCTCACATTCATGCCTCAAACACACTTGAAAATGCTCATAAACAAATACAATAATGATTTAGAAGATTGTCATAGCCAAACATATACAACATGGTTAATAACATTATAACAATCCAACATGTATAACAAATCAATTTATGATATTCATCTTTCTAGTTTTTGACGAATCATAACCCATTTCATTTATTGTCATTTCATTCTAGAATCAAAACCTTCATAGCTCGTACTTTCATTAGAAATATTTAATATCTTCAAATAAACATCATATGCAACATATTATAGTAAAAAATAATAAAATATTCTTACACAAAGTTTGTGTCAAAGTGACTAAATAATTAGAATTGTTTCCTCAGAAAAATATATCTCCAACATTTATTAGTCAATCACACAAACACAAAGTGTTACATGCAACTTTTCCTCTATAAACTGTCTACAAGTACTTATAAAAAGACTTTAATTATGGTATTTGATGGTTCATTATAGTTATCTTTTAATTGAATTTAAGCACTTAATATAATTAAATTTTATTGGAAATATAATATGATGGTTAATTATATGTTTATTAATGGTTTGTTTAAAACAAACATGGTAAATAGCCTTTTCCTGCTAATATGCTTCCAATACCAAATCACTATAAGGAGTTGTTTGTCTTAAGTATGTAAGAATAAGCACTTAATATAATATAAATTTTATCGAAAATATAGTATGATGGTTAACTATATGTTTATTAATGGTTTGTTTAAAACAAACATGGTAAATAGCCTTTTCCTGTTAATATGCTTCCAATACCAAATCACTATAAGGAGTTGTTTGTCTTAAGTTTGTAAAAAATTGAGTGTGTAAAGTCTATGTCTAAACATGTGACATAATAATTGGAACTCTTTCTTTAAACACATACAACATTTGTTGATAAATCACACACACAAATTGTGTTAATCTAATGTTTCACTTGATTAAATACAACTTCAGTTCCTATTACATCCAAACTGTCTAGAATTACTCACAAAAAGACTTAGTTATCGTATTTGATGGTTCATTATAATTATCCTTCAATTGAATTTAAATACTTGATATGATCCAAATTTTATCATAAATATAATAAGATGGTTAAGTACATTTTCATAAATAGTTAATTAAAACACTTGTGGTTAACTATATTTTTTTTATACCATTCTTCTAGTAGAGAATCACTATAGGAACTTGCTTGTCTTAATCATGTAAAAGTTTATAACAATTTCTAAACAAGAGTGACAAAATAGTTCTAATTATTTTCTCAAACAAACACGCTTACAACATTAATTCCTCAATCACATGAACAAAAAATGTTAATATAAAGTTTTATCTATTTAAATACAACTTTGTTACCTATTACATCCAAACTATAAACAATTAACCATAAATAGACTTTAGGATATTTCATAAATATTGTACTTATTATTTAATTAATATGCGCACCTTGTGACAAAATCCAAATATACCAGAAACATAATTCAATGGTTATTTACATATAAATAAAAGGTTAACTAAAACAGGTGTGTTTAACTCAATTTTGTTTCCTAATATTGATCCTTAAAATTTTTTGACATGTCATTTATTTGGACTTAAAGTTCAACGATACTCTGTTAACCCTTAGATCTAATTTCATATATCCACCAAAGATAATCATATCCAGTAAACTATCAAACAAAAAAAATTAAGAAAACTCAACTTCCATCTCATCCCAACCTAACTAAAAAGATAGTCATTCATACAAAAACAAAATTCCAACAAACCACATATTAAATCAAAGAAAGAGAGCAAGTTAACACCTTCAAAGCGATTTTTGAATGCAATGTTGTAAACCTTTCCTGGACTACTTGAACTGTACTTTTGGGAAGAAGCTTTCCTCTTGTTTTAAGCATAAATTTCTAATTTGGTACTCATTCTTCATTATTTCTCCTCCATCTTCCCTATGTTTTTTCTCCCTTTCCCGCTCCCTTTCTTCTTTGTCTTCTCGCTTCCTCTTCATTGTGGTTCTTCTCCCTTTCTCATTCTCTCTTTCTTGTGTTTCTTCTCCCTTTTCTCTTCCTGTTGTTGCTCCCACTTTTTTTTGTTGTTTTTCTTCTACTACGAGCTTTCCTCGCCGTGTTTTATTTTATTTTTTAATTTTCATTTTTTTTTTTTTTATATTTCAAAGCCATGTAGTAACTTATGACTCAGCAAAAGTAATTATTTTGAAATGGGAGTTACTTAGGTGTCTCAATTGCACGGGTATCCATTTATCATTTTTGTTTCTCAATATATATTATACATAGTACACCATACACACAATACACAAAATTTTTTTTGTTAATGTATTTAAAATTTATATTTTAGTAAATTACACCTTCAGTATATTTTGAAAATATCTAAGCTATAATTTCTTAAAATATTCATTCTCAAAAATAAATAGTTTAGGTTAATAATTCTCCCATGCATTAAGTAATTTTGAATATTTACTTGAAATGTGATAATTTTAAGGGATCTATATTTTTTTAAGTTTTATGATTTCTGTTGCATCAAGTATCTTACATTTTTTTAATTTCTCTTAAGCATTATTATTTATATTTAATTAATATCAATTTGAATTTAAATATTAAAATTTTGAATTTTCAGACACTAAATATCAAATTAATATGTAAAGAGATTGAGTGTATTTAATAAATCACTTTATAGGTTGATTTAACTAAAATATGTTTGTATACTATACACAAGTTTATTTTACTAGTTTTTATTTTATTTATTATGCACTAATTAATTTTAATTTTTTTAAATAAAATTTAAAGTCGGATTTTTGTGTACCCTTTAGTTTTTATTTTGTACTGGCCACAATGTTGTATTTTCCGTCAGGCACTACTGCACTAGTGAGTGCTCAGCAAAGTTTGCCACAAACCTGCCATTCATTCATCGAGGTATAGCCCTGGAGCTCATGACAAATTGGACACAACATTTGAAATATATAGGCTACGTGCCTATTTTTCTTTCAGCTTTATTGGATATTCTCTTTGGTCGTGTACTTTTTTTTTTTGTTGTTGAGGTGCTATGAGCTAATACTATGTATTCTTCTTTTGTGCCAATTCTTGACACACCTCGCGTTAGGTTTTTGCTTCATTTTATCAATAATATTATCTTTAATTTATGAAAAATCATCACAAAGTAATACATTCATGCATGCTCATTAAATATTCCCTTTGACATTCCTATATATGGTTCCATCCATATTGGTTTTTGCCAAAGAGAATATAAAACAATAATCATGGTACGTTGTCCAACAAGTGAAGGCTTGTAGAAAACATGGCTTTGTGCAATCTCAATTTGTTCGAGGATGATTCAGATAGATTTTCATCCCTCAAAGCTTTCAGAATAGCTTGTGATGATTGTTCCCTGTGAAATCCCGCATGCACCTGCAGAAGCATGCATGGGGAATTTATTTAGTGCTTTGACAAGGATCCATAAGTTAGATTTCTTTCTTGAAGATGACAAATATATAACTAAAGCAAAAGTTGAGCAAAGCACAAGCAATGAGAAGCCTGGTCCAAATGAATTACAAGCATAATAAACCACGTATCAGTCATAAGTTGATTTTAATGCAAAAAATTCAATTTATTTTATCTTCTAATTTTTTTTTCTATAAGTATTTATAAAAAGATATATTCAAACAAGGTGAAGATGTATAGAGATTTACAAAATGTAGGTACATGGAATTGGCAGTGTTCAAAGATAACAAGCTTAAGGGTAAAGTAAACAGACAACCAAGGCTCCAGTCAATTATTGCAGGAGATTACCTGGATATCAATATTTTGCTTGAAGATAGGGCAGAGCTCTACTAGAGCAACAGGCTTGTTTTCTTCAGGATGAAACAACCTATGTATATTTCAAGCCTTGTGTTTGTCACATTCTTCTTTTACAAAATCTGCACTATGATATACATGATGCTCTAATCTTTTAGTTCTCGGGAATGATATCACTTGTTCTTTAAATTGTTTACACATTTAAAGCATGGAGTAGCGATGAGTTGTCCTTACACTGCCCCTTGTTTATTTAATGCATTATCACCTGAAAGGAACTGTTATAAGTATAAATAGGACACCAAGGCATTCTTTATTTATTGTTTTCTTTTATTAATCGCAAAAGAAGTGAAAAATGTGTGGTTTATGTCAAGTAAAAATTGTATCATATTCATCAACTCTAAGAATGCTTTAGACCACACAAAGCTTTTCAAAATAAGCATGTATAAATTGCCAGCAAGGATGATGCACACTATTAAATTTTCTGATTCATACAGGTTAAAAATATACAAAATTCTTACTAAACTATGAATACATGTACAGATGGTGAAAACCAGCAGGCCTTGCTACAGGATGCTCCTAAATTAGCTTATAAGTTAATTGATTTTTTTATTTGTATATTTTATTTAAGTTTTATTTCTAATTAATGTGTAACTTTGATTTTTCTTAATAAATTCTTTACGTCCAACACTATTAATGGATCTCGAATAAACACCATTCTCATTTTAAAATATCGATTTCAAAATAATTTAATTATATAAAATTAACTCATAACATAAGAATTATTGTTTACTTATATACTATATTTGGATTCTATTTATAGCAAATGCAAAAAGTAGAGATTTTTTCTAGTTCGTGGGGTAACATATAGCACAAGTTTGGGAAAAACTAGGACAGGAAAAATTACGAAGTACTTATAAACACCGCTTCTGAAATTTACATAAAGGCAACTCTCTTCCTCCTACTTTGATGATTTGAGAGGGTTTTTTTTAAGGTTAGTCGTAAAAAGAAGAATTATTTCTTTTTATTTAAAATAAATAATTGCTCTTAGTTTTCAATTAATTAAATTACTTTTAATTTTGTACTTTTAAAAAATATAATTTAATTATGTGCTTAAATTTTAATTTTAATATATTATTTTTTATGTTATTTCTATATTTTAATTTATTAATTTTAACATATATATGATAATATTTTATTTTTTTAATATATTTCATGTAATGACTTTGTCTCTAAAGAGAAAAGTAGAATATAATATAATATATTATATTAAAAGCTTAATTGTAATTTTGTTCTCTTAGAAATAACAATTGTTTGATTTTGGTTCCTCAACGTTTAATTAAGTCAAATAGGTTCTTCAAATATTGTAATTGTACAATTTTTGATCTCCCAAGTTCTAATTGTGTAAATTGGATCATTAAAGTACTATAAATATGCGATTTTATTTCCTTTAGTAATCTTTTGTCAGATATTTTATATATTTTTGCTATTGTTAACCGTCAATACCGTATCATCTATCATGTTACATGTTAATGTCACATTCGGAAAATACAATAATTTTATATATTTTTGCTATTGTTAACCGGCAATACCGTATCATCTATCATGTTACATGTTAATGTCACATTGGGAAAATACAATAAATATTTAACGAAAAACCAACAAACGGACTACAATCTCACAATTATGGTACTTGTAGGACCTAATTGGCTCAATTAGAATTTGAGGAAATAAAATCGCACAATTGTAATACTCGAAGGACCTAAAGTGCAATTAGGCATGTATTCAAAGTAAATTATATTACAATTGGTCAAAATTAATGAATTAAAATAAAAAAATAACATAAAAAATAATGTATTAAAATTAAATTATAAAACGTCTAAATAAATTATACATTAAAAAAATATAATTTAAAAAGTAAATTAGTGAATTAAAAGGTAATAATATTCTTTTTTAATTAATAAATGGCCCAAAATATCCATACCAATATAGAGATATTTGATTTATTTTAATTTTTAATTTTTATTTAATTATTTTTATTAATATTAAAAACTTTATATTTTAATTTTATATTTTTAATTTTTTAAAGGATTCTGTTTTTATTATTTATTTAAAAAAAATTTAAAACATAATCAAGACATATTGTGATATATTTATAAACATTAATAAAAATTTATCAAAGGAAAATAAAAATTAAAACGATATCTTAAGGTTTATTTTTTTTTAATTTAATTTTATTTTATTTCTTTAAAATATTTTACATTACCAATGGCATATAATATTTTCTTATCTATTTAATGTATTTTTTTTCATTTTGCTAATATAGGACAATTTTTATAAAATTTCTAAACAGTGTATGTTGTAGTTGGAAAATGCGGGTCATCAAATAAATTGTGTAACTTATTTTTTTAATATTATTTAGATAAATCATATTTCCCAAAAAAGGATAAATAATATATAATAAATATCATTTATTTATCTCATGCTATTTTTACAAAGTAGTATATAAAAAATATAATTTATGTATTTTTAATATAAGGTTAATAAATATACACTACTAATATAAAAAATTTTATATTATTGATCAATTAAAAATTAACTTTAGTATGATTTATAGGATGATTATTGTCAAATTTAATAAACTTATTACATAGGGTAATTTATGAATGTTAATGTAAGAAAACTTTACATGGTCTATATATTTTTTCTTTTCTCTTTTTTAATATGTTTTGTAAGTTATCAATAATATTTTTATAATATATATTATATAAAGTGAATACCTCTCTTTGCTCTTGTATTATTATTATATAATGGGAATATCTTCCTTTTGGTTTCCACATTTTACTAAGATTATTTTACCTTTCAATTTTTCTCAAAATTGCCCACTATTCTTTCTTCTTCTTTTATTTTATTTTATAAGAAATATATAGAGACACAAGGTGCTTTGCTTCACCCCTAATATTTTATAAATATGATCTACACAATTTTTTAAGAAAATTTTATTTCTCAATTTATAAATACTATATACATATTTTTTTTTTTTAAAGAATTGTAATGTAGGTAGAATTTGAAAAGTATAACTTATTTATTTTTTAATACAAATTATATATGTCAAGAATTAATTTTTGGTTTAAAATTAAAATTGATTTTAAACATTTTTTATTTGAAATCGATTTTAAAATCAATTTCAAAAAATCTAAACCAATTTTATTTAACTAAATATATATAATTTTAAATTCAATCTATTTAATTGCATATGAATTAAATTTTTAAAAATCCAAACAAGTCGAGTACTAATTCTAACTAATAAAGATGAAACTCATTTCTTATAAATACATAAACTGAAATCATGTTCTTGCGAGGGAATTATTGATGATTATTTTATAAAGACGTGTTCCAGTTGATGAAACAAATTTTCCTTATAAAGACACAAGTTGAAATGATGTTGTTGCGAGGGAATTATTAATGATTCATTTATTGAGACGCGTTCTAGTTCTTTGAATAGTAGTCAGTTTTGCCAAACCTAATAAGTCTAGGATATCCAACTTGCCTAACCTTCTTTTTAATAAAGAAAAAATAATGAAGAAATAGTACAGAAAATGAAAATGGACAAAGAGTCGACCTAGTTAAAAGTCTCTGAAAAACTGACAGGAGTCAACAAAGTTAAAAGTCTTTGAGGCAGACACACCAATCTTTCTTTCCATATATAATATCACTTCACACTCATAAAGCATCTATAGCTTCTGCAATTGCCAATCATGGCTTTCACATTTTCGCTCTTTTTTTTACTCTTACTTTTTCCTTTTCAATGTTCTTCTTCCCTGTTGGCACTGAATCAGGGGTCCTCCCTCTCAGTGGAGAAATATGCAGATGATGTTATTGTCTCCTCAAATAAAATGCTCTGTGCTGGCTTCTTCCAAGTCGGACTAAACGCCTTCTACTTTGCCATATGGTTCAACGACCCTCATTCTCACAACAACACCACTGTGGTTTGGATGGCAAACCGTGAACAACCCGTTAATGGAAGGCTCTCAAAGCTTTCCCTCTTAAACACTGGCAACATTGTCTTGCTTGACGCTGCTCAAATCACCATTTGGTCATCAAACACAGTCTCACAAACCCCAGTAAAGTTGTATCTCCAAGATGACGGCAATCTTGTGTTACGCGACCTCCAAAAAACCATTTTGTGGCAAAGTTTTGATTCCCCAACGGACACTCTCCTTCCCGGTCAACCTCTTACTAGATACACACAACTTGTGTCTTCAAGAAGCATCACTAACCATTCCTCTGGCTTCTATAAGCTCCTCTTTGATGATGACAACGTTCTTCGTCTTATTTATGATGGTCCTGATGTTTCCAGCCAATATTGGCCACTACCTTGGCTACTCAGTTGGCAAGCTGGAAGGTTTAATTACAACAGCAGCAGAATTGCAGTCTTAAATTCTCTTGGAATTTTCAACTCGTCGGATAATTATGGTTTTTCCACGAATGATTCTGGCAAGGCGATGCCAAGAAGATTAACACTCGATTCTGACGGTAACATTCGCGTGTACAGTAGAAATGAGGCTTCAAAGAAATGGTACGTTTCATGGCAAGTCATATCTGACACTTGCACCATTCACGGGATTTGTGGTGTTAACAGCACTTGCAATTATGATCCTAAAACGGGAAGGAGATGCTCGTGTCTACCAGGATATAGAGTAAAGAACCATAGTGATTGGTTTTATGGATGTGAGCCCAAGTTTGATCTTACTTGCAATGGAAATGAGTCTACCTTTTTGGAGATGCAGGGTGTTGAGTTTTACGGTTACGACAGTAAGTTTAACCCAAACAGTACCTACATGAATTGTGTGACTTTATGTTTACAAGATTGTAAGTGCAAAGGGTTTCAGTATAGATATGATGGGGCCTACTCTACCTGCTTTACAAAGTTACAGTTGCTGAATGGGAGGCGTTCGCCAAGTTTTACAGGAACAATTTACCTGAGACTACCAAACAGCAATAACTTCTCCGGAGAAGAATCTGTGAATGCATATGATCATTTTTGTTCTGTGCAGCTTCCTAAAGACTACGTCAGAAAGCTGGAAAATCGATTGGTGAAATTTTTTCTGTGGCTTGCTACTGCAGTTGGAGCTTTAGAAATTATTTGCTTTTTGATGATTTGGGGTTTCTTGATGATTTGGAGCCAGAAAAAGTCTGGTGCGGATAAACAAGGCTACCATCTTGCAGCAGTGGGATTTAGAAAATATAGTTATTCTGAGTTGAAGGAGGCGACAAAGGGGTTCAGCCAAGAGATTGGAAGGGGTGCTGGAGGGGTTGTGTACAAAGGCATTTTATCAGATCATAGACATGCTGCCATAAAGAGACTCTATGAAGCTAAACAAGGAGAAGGTGAATTCCTTGCTGAAGTCAGCATCATTGGAAGGCTCAACCACATGAACTTGATTGAAATGTGGGGATATTGTGCTGAGGGAAAGCATAGGTTGTTGGTGTATGAGTATATGGAGAATGGTTCTTTGGCTCAAAATCTCTCATCTAATATACTTGATTGGAGTAAGAGATATAACATTGCTCTTGGAATGGCAAGAGTTCTAGCATATCTTCATGAAGAATGCTTGGAGTGGATTTTGCATTGTGATATAAAGCCCCAAAACATACTTCTTGATGCTAGTTATCAGCCCAAGGTAGCAGATTTTGGTTTGTCCAAGCTACTAAACAGAAATAACCTCAACAACAATTCAAGCTTTTCAATGATCAGAGGAACCAGAGGATACATGGCACCTGAGTGGGTTTACAATTTACCAATCACCTCCAAAGTGGATGTTTACAGCTATGGAATTGTTCTCTTGGAGATGATATCCGGAAAGACACCAACAATGGATATTGAAACAGTTGAAGGAACAGAACCACACAATAAGAGGCTGGTAACATGGGTAAGAGAGAAAAAGAGGAGTGCGTCTTGGATGGAGCAAATCATGGATCCTGCAATTGGGCCAAATTATGATGTGAAGAAGATGGAAATTTTGGCTGCAGTTGCTTTGGACTGTGTGGAAGAAGATAAAGATGCAAGGCCCACCATGAAGCAAGTGGTTGAGATGCTTCAAAGCCATGAAAGCGATAGACAATGATGGATGCTATGCTAACTATTTCCATGCGATGGGTTTATGAACCCATTGTTTATCTTTGAAAATTGGCAGATTTGTTTCCTTGTTTTTCTTATGTTCGTTCAAGAAATTTAGGTGGAAGTGAACCATTTAGAATAAGCATTTCAATCTCTTAGAATGACGGTGCTTCTGTCTGTAGTTAATCTCTAAGTGTTTCTGATTGTACTTCTCTCTTGTTTTCCTACCCAAGCATGTATTATATCTCTGTAAGATTGCTTAATCCAATAAATAGAAGACTCGTCAGTTTCTAGTTTTGTAGTAGCAAACGGATAAATAAATATTGTCTTATTTTTATAACAGTTGTATACCCACATGAAAAAAAATACAAAGAGAAAAAAAAAAGTAATAAATATATCAAGAGAGATGGCCCCTTGGTCAATAACGATATGGAAAATGAAGATTGGAAGAAAAGCAAGGGTAGAAAAAAGAGTGAGATTGAGAAAGCCGTGATAGTGCAATTGCAGTCCAAGGTAATTAATAAATGCTATTATATGTATGGATTTTGAAGTGATGCCCGCGTCAATACGTCTTGTAGACATTTTTGGTTGTTCTATGTACGTTTTCCTATACTAACACTATATTTTTCTATATTATATAGGAATATTGACTCAGTCATGGGATTGTCATCTATTGTTATCTTCGATTGTTATTGTGCTGTTATTATAGCTGCATTTGTTTGCTTGTTACAGCTGCTTGCTATAACTGCTTTATCTTGCAGTGTAGCTTATTTCTTATCTTGTAGCAGCTGTTTGCTATAACTTCCTTATCTTGCAGCAGGTTGTTTCTTGTCTCGAGAAGCGTGTTATTTGAGTAATATATATATATATATATATACCCTCTTCCTGTATCACTTTATCGCTTTAAATTAATGAAACATACATATTCTTTACATTATAATAGGTACACAGTACATATAGAGAAATTTTGTTAATGTATTAAAAAAAATGTTTTAGTAATCTTAAGCATATCTAGAGAAAATCTAAATTTATAATTTACTAAAATATTCATTCTAAAAAGTAAACAAGTGTAGGTTAATAAATCCCATAAGAATTAAGTAATTTTTGAGTATTTGCTTAATTTGAAATAAGATATTTTTTTTTTTTGAATCTATCAATTTTTTTTTGTAAGTGGTATGATTTCTCTTGTATCAAGTATCTTACATATTTTTAATTTGTCTTATGTATTATTATATATATAAATTTAATTAATCCCGATTTGTATTTAAATTTTAAAATTTGAAATTTCAGACACCATATATCTAATTAATATATAAAGAAATTATGTGTCTTGATTGAAATAGTTTAGTTACATAATTTTGTCGTTAATTTCAAAACTCATATATTATTCTAATTTATTTCTTTATAATTAATAAAACAAAATTTTTATGTTGATGGTGAAACTATTTCTAATTATATTGTTTTTCTTTCTACGTATTTTTCGGTTATAAAAATCGACTTAAACCAGTTGAAGCAGAAACCAATAATATAATAAATTCGAGTTTATTGTTAGATTAGAAATGTCATATATAGAACCAGTTGGACCTGATTAGTCTTCTGAATCAATGATTTGAACCAATCTAAATAAATTAGCGACCCAATAAGTTTTTGAGTGAGCTAATGTTGAGATCTTTTTTTTTTAAGGCATAATTAGTATGTTTTTTTTTTTTACAAATTTTTAAAGTAAGAAATTTACAAGTTATATATTTTAAAGTAAGAAATTTCCGAGTAGATACATGGTTGAATTTAACAATGCTACAAGAATTTTTTGATTTTGCTACTAATTTTAGCTACCATTTAAATTAGTAGCTAAATCCTAACTAATTAACTATTAGTTAACTAGAATATTATTTTTTCTAGTTAAATTTAAGTTATATTCATTTATACTTCTTATTATTACAAATTAACTAGAAAATAACTACAAATTTTAAAAATTTACTACAAATTAAATAATATTATTTTCTTAACTAATTTGTTACTTATTTTATGCTACCACTAATATTATAGTAATTTTTTAGCTAATTATTTTTTACTAGAAATTAACTACAAAATAACTATTGATTTTAAAATTAGCTACAAAATTATTTTGTAGCAAATTTTAAATTTTCTAGTAGTACAACTTTGATAATTTCACTCTTAATGATATTTTTAGTTTTATATATTTTTATTCTTTTAAGTTTTACTTAAAATTTAAAAATATCTATATAACTCATGCAAAACTTACTAACTATTAATTTGTCTCACAACATTATTAATTCTTCAGAGGATACAACATCCAAACTTAGAATAGCTAAATTTATTTATTTTCCTTAATGTAGGATATAGCATTCCTTGTAGTATAAGGAAAGGATATATAATTATATATGTTGAAGCTCAAAAGTAATCATCAGTAATGAAACATTAACTTTATTTTGCATAATATTTTTTTATGCTACTTTTACTTTTTTATTCAATAATAAAATTAACAAAGAGCATATTTTCTCTCTATATCTTCTTGCCAAACTAAAAAGTATAAAAAAAAGTATATGTATAAATACCATAGCATCAATATATGAAAGTAAATAAGACCATAATTAAATATCAATTTCAATTTGAAGAACACATTATGCTTTGCTTTTAGAATATTGTCACTCCATCATTTTTGAAGTGGTTATGAAAGAAGCAAGGGAAAGCAATGAATGAAGAAATTGTACTAACTGAAAGAAACAATAAATAGGAGTTGAGTGATCTTCCAAAAGGACACAACAAGTTTGTATTGGATAAAGTTAAAGGAAAATGGTTAAGTTGACAAGTATAAGACGTGACAAATAACCAAGAATTTGGTATAGGATGTGGAGAACTCCGTGATGACATGACACAATCACACTTGTGAGTGTTTTCGCAACACAAAACTTTGTCCAGTTGGATGTGAAATTGATTTACTATGCTCTATTAGCTCAATCCTTCGTATTCTCTCATACATGTCATCTTAGCCTCCACATACCATTGTGTTTGAAAGGTAACATAGAAATATAACGATTGTCGGAGGATGAATTATATGAACTAAAAAATTGTTGAATCTATCTTCTAAAGATATACGATAGATGTACAAGAAAGAAAATAACAAGGCAGTTGGAATAAGAATTAATGCAATTTTGTATATCTAGGCAATCATTTAATGCTACACTCTTGCTATTTTTATTAACTTTTTTAGTACAAAGACACTTCAAATAAATTTGAACGTGGGTAGTATTTAATGTGTAATGAATGTTTCAAACGAACTAAGTGTTTTTAATTCTTGTCAGTGACATGTTGATATTCTTAAAACTCTATGTTATTTCTTTTCTTATTTAGTGTCACTGTAAGAAAATTGTACTTTAATGTTGGCCAAAAGTCAACTAAATCATCAAAATCGACGTTTATACTACCATTTAAAAGCTTGAAAAAAAAAATACTGTATCCATATTTTTGCCAACATTAAGTAGTGTTAACAAAAAAATGAATGCTAAATTTGAAGCAAATTTATTAAAAAAAAAAATGGTCAATACTATCTTCAGCATCTACTTAATAGATGATAAGTTATTGCTACAAATTTTTGGCTATGTGGCTGACACTAGTAGTATCAGCTATAAACTAATGCAAATAGTGTCGATTACATAGCTAATGTTACTAGGATCAATTAGGCCAATGCTAAGGTAACAATTTTTTAAAATAATTATTTTGTTTTTTCTGGTGCCTAAATTTTTTTAATTATCAAACCTGGACATATTTAACTTAAAACAATAAAACCATTATTATATATAAAAATAAAATTTGTTAGATTATAGGATGATTTAAGATCTCAAAGTTTTGATTAATAACAAATAAATATGGTTATATGTTTTTCTAGATTAATGACGATGGGTATGTTGTTCAGACGGAAAACCATATCATATATTGTCTACAAAAACAAAATAACAAACGCTTTCATATAGTAATACAAACAAAATGAATATATCTACACACATATTGTTTCGTGCAGAATAATACATTATTTGTCTTATATGAAGCATATTGTAGAAACTTTGAAGGTAAGGCCAAAGTCTTCTTCAATATCTCAATCAACATAAAAAAAAGCGTATCCTCTGCAAAAATAAAAAAGAATAAAAAAATAGCAACATATTTTTTACTTTTGAAAAAAACATTTTTGTCACATGCTATAAATTACTTGTACAAGAAAGAATAGATAAGTATAACGCTGGTTAGTAAAATGTAATAAATGAAATAGTTAATACTCTAATAAACACTTTATCTATCTAGTAGAAGAAAGATAAAAGAAGAACATCATCATCCCTCAACGGTCATTTTATAAAGCTGTATATACAAAATTAATATTAGTTATGTTTATATTATAAATATGTTTACTTAATATATATATTATTGTTGTTGTAGAAGAGAAAAAAATTAGTAAATATTTTTGTAAAATTTATTGTTTATTAAAATTAAATATTTAAATAATTATAAAATAAAAAAATTTCTGGTTCCCTTCTATTGATTTCTAGACCCGTCCCTGTTCATGATACTACAAAAGTTATAATGGATGTTTTATTCTCTAAAAAGTAAATAATGATCCGAGACATTAATAATGTATTAGTAAGTTTTACATGAATTAGATAGATTTTTTTAAAAAAAATTTAAGTAAATCTTGTTTTAGAAAAATCCAAGGTTCACTTGGACATAAAAGACTTATACAATTGATGACCCATATAACTCATAACGATGACTGAACTATTAATTTAATTAAGAAAATGTATAAGAGAAATAAATACCAATTAATAAGATTATAATAATAATAAAAGAGGATTGAAAAGAGAGTAATGAAAATTATGTCATGATGAAGTCAATATTATACAGTCATTAAGTTTTTCTTATACATAAATAATGGAAAAAAAATTAACTTAAGTGTCAGAGTGTGTTTTGTAAGTACTCTCCCCTTCACCATCAAAAGGAGAAAAAATATTTTATCTAGAGAAGAGAGTGAAGGTTGAAGGAAGCAGTTCAGTCCTAGGTATTGGAATCAGATAAGAACATTTGGTGTCGTCTATGTAGAATGAAAAGGACGAGTTATGAGCAAGAGTATCCAGATATATTCAAAGGGAGGAAATGACAATTTACATATCATGTCAAAGTCGAGCAACATGCAAATTCGGAAGGCACAACTGAGAAGGTCTTAATGAGCCACACTCATAAATATAATTTGTCATTTTTTTATCTAACATATTTCTTTGAAGATATTTATATTTTAAATGTTTTAGTTGATTTTTTGGTTGAAAAAGTTCATTCCTACATAGTTTACACGAGTAAATTGAAGATTCTAAAAAATAAATTAACATCCTGAGGTCTATATAAGAAAATTAAAAATTCTAAAAAATAGACTGATATCTTGATGTCTATACGAGAAAATTGAAGATTATAAAAAATAAACCAACATCTCGAGGTATATATGAGAAAATTGAAAATTCTCAAAAGTAATAAGTCTATATGATAAATTAAAGAAGATTATCAAAAATAGATCAACATCTTGAGGTCTATACGAGAAAATTGAAGATTTTCAAAAATAGGTTGACAATAAGCTTATACAAGAAATTAAAGAAGATTATCACAAATAGACCGATATATTAAGGTCTATACGAGAAAATTGAAGAATTTCAAAAATAGATCGATTATACGCCGATATGAGAAATTAAACAAGATTATAAAAAATAGACCGACATCTCAAGATCTACATGAGAAAATTGAAGATTCTAAAAAAAATAGACCAACATCTTGAGGTTTATTAAACTAAAGATTTTCAAAAATAGACTGGCATCATAAATCTATACAAGAAATTGATGAAGATTCTTAAAAATAAACTAATATATCAAAGTTTATATAAGAAATTAAAGTAAAGATTCTTAAAAGTAGATCAATATGTCAAATTTATATGAAAATAATTTTTTTTAAGGTCTATACGAGAATTTCCTAAAAATAAGTTGACATACCAAGTTTATACAAAAAAAAAAGTTCATTACGTTATAAAGAACTTGTATACTGGAATAATTTGATAAAAGAAATAAATATTAATCAATATGATAAGGGTATAATAAAAGAGAATTAATACAAAATAACAAAGATTATGATAATATTATGTCTGCCGAAATCGGATAAGAACAAAACCTAAATATAAAAATAAAATATTATAGTTGGTGAAATTACCAATGTTATCGTTCCCAAACTAATTAAGTCAGGACATTAGATAATTAGTCGTAGTGAATTATTGGTTATATTGCGATATATATTAAAAAAATTACAAAATACTTATAATCTATAATATTTTATTTATTTTAGAAACTATAGAAATTCAAACCATACCTTAAAAAATCCCTAAAAATTCATAACATTGGTTGCCTGAAAAGCTTGTGTCACCTTTTCATTAGTTTAGTTCAATCAGTCTATTCATCAAAGTTTGACAAGAAAATCTATTGCATCTATTTTATAGGAGAAAAAAATAGGAAGAATAAAATAAAATAATTTTTTTTTATAAATTAAAATTAATTTATATATAAGTTAAAAATTAGTTTTTAAATAAATTAATATAAAAACTTCTACAAATTATTTATGCATAAAATAATTTTATTTTATAGAAAAACGTATTTTTTTTATTTTATCCTTCTATTAATATTTATGAAAAAAATTATCTAAATTAATCTAAATGACACTTTTCATCCACCAACGACTTCAAAATAGTTTTATCATGGCTCTCACTTATTTGATTAGTTTGATCAACTAATAGGCTTTTATAACTGAAAAATGCATATTTGAAGAAAGGGAAAAAATATAATAAAATATTAGACTTATGAAGGAGAAACTTATATATGCAAGTAAACTTTTTGAATAATCTCTATATATACCTATTAGGGATGATCTAGTGATAGAATTTGAAGTAGTGTGTACAATGCCTTAGGTTGAAATCTTATTGTTGCTATTAATTGTATATAGAAAAGTTAATCTCAATTTTTATATATTAATTTAATATGTATTTTTTTATTGGACATTTTCAGTAAAAAAGAAATACACATAAAAGTGATAAATGATAAAAAAGAAAGTTTAAAATTTATCTCTTTTGTATGTATCCTTTTTCTAGTAGAGTAATGTAGAGGATACAAACTCAATTGTTTGAAAATTCAAAATTTAAGATTTAAATTTAAATTGAGATTAATTTAATTTAGATAATAACATATATACAAGAAAAAATGAAAAAATGTAAGATACTTGTACAAGAAAAAATATGACTTACCAAAAATGATAGAGATCAAAAAATCATCGCATTTTAAAGTAAATACTCAAAATTACTTAGTTCTTATATGATTTATTAACTTATACTCATATTTTTAAATAAGTATTTTAATAAATTATAATTAGATTTTCTCAAAATACACTCAAGTCGTGATTTATTAAAATATTTTTTAAAATACATTAAGGTTAAAATGTACTTTTAATCCTTTTATTTATTTAAATTCGCGATTCTGATCTCTGGTCTTTCAGTTCGTTGGATGGCACAGATGTGAAAAAGAAATAAAATTTGTAAAATATTCCATGATTGCACAACAGAAAGAAATAAAAATTATAAAATATTTCCATGATTTGGACAAAATAAAATTTGAACCAAGACTTTACATTTGTAAAACACTCTCTTTACCACTAAACCAATGTAGGAACTTAGTTTAAAATGTGAAGCATATATTATTAACTACCGTAAGAATTGCTGATTTATAAATAAATATAATATTAATTTTTTATTATTTTAATTTAAAAACCTAGTTATTATAATATAAATTCAAATATAAGTATTTTAAATTAAATTAAATTATCTATATAATTATAAATTTAACATAATTTAATTTTATGTATTCAAATTATATTATGTAATTTTATAAATTATAAATTATAAATTATTTTTTTATTATTTTAATTTAAAATAATATGGTTATTATAATATTTTATTAAATAATATAAATTAAGTTATGTGTACTGTAAATTAAATCAAATTATGTATATTCTAAATCAAATTAAATTGAATTAAGTTAAATAATATAATTTAATTTGATCCAGAATACACATTTACAATTTAGAGTATAAACAATTTAATTTAATTTACAATACACATAATTTAATTTATATTATATTAATAAAATAATATAATAATTATTAATTTTAAATTAGAATAATAAAAATTTATAATATATTAAATTACATAATATAATTTGAATACATAAAATTTAATTTAATTTAAAATACTCATAATTAAATTTATATTATTTAATAAAATATTACAATAATAACTAGATTGTTTTTTAAATTAAAATAATAAAAAATTAATATTATATATTTATAAATTAACAATTCTTACAGTAATGTTATATAATATATGTTTTACATTTTAAATTAGTACTTAAATTGATTTAGTGGTAAGGAAAGTGTTTTAAAAGGGGAAGGTTTTAGTTCAAATCTTTTGTTATGCAAGTCATGTAACATTTTTTCTATATATAACAAAAATAAAGGGGCATCACTTTTTCACATTCACGCATTTTTCACATTCACGCATACAATATTCGTTAACTTGGACTGCAATTGCACGTTCTTTTTTTTTTTTTTTATGTATATTCATGAAATACACATATATATATATATATATATATATATATATATATATATTTTTTTTTTGAAAGTCAATAGTAACCGTCACTAATCATACTTTCGTATAGTTTTTTTTATGATATTTTTACTTTTTTTTATTAAATAATAAAATTAACAAAATATACATCCGAGGACATTTTGTCTCTATCTTCACCAAACTAAAAATGTACAAAAGAATAAAAAGCAATAGTGTGTATAAATATCATTACAACAATGAAAGCAAACAGAAGCATTAATTACTAAATAAGGACCAATTTCAGTTGAAGAACCACTTACACAATTTGCTATAATTTGTTTTTAGATTGTGGATCCACAACTTTTGAAGTATGGCCCACCATTAAGCAAAGTGGTTGAGACGCTTCAAAGCCATGAAAGCGATGCACTGTCATGGATGTTATGATAACAATTTCTATGCGCAAGTCTTATGCGATGGTTATGAACCCATTATTTTTCTTTCGAATTTGGCAGATTCCTTTCTTTGTTTTTCTTATCTTCGTTCAAGAAATTTAGGGGAATGTGAACTATCTAGAATTAGCATTCAAGCTATATTTAAGTGTATTTCTTGTTTACGTTGTTTTTCTTTTTTTTTTCTCCCTCCCCAAGCATGTATTATATATCTCAGTAAGATTGCTTAATCTAATAAAAGACTCGTTAGTTTCGAGTTTTGTTTGTAGCAAAAAGATAAAGATTGTTTTACCTTTATCACGGTTGTATAGATACAGGAAAAACATAGGAAGAGAAAAGAAAAATTAATAAATGTAGTTTGAATGTGTTAAAAGAGAGAGAAATAACTAAGTGAATAATTAACCTTTTTCTGAGTTAGTTTTTAATATTGAATTAATTTAAATTTAAAATTATAAAATAATACTAAAATCTATTTTAATATTGTTATTATATTTATTTAATTATTTATTATTAAATTATTTGTAAATATTTAATCTACAAATTTTATATTCAAAATATTCAATTATTATTGATACAAGAGGTATTAAAGATCTTATAATAATCAACTAGTGATATGATTAATTTTATTTTTAATTTTTTATTATGTAATACAACTAAAATAGAACATAAGTGACATCTTAAAATAAATTTTAGAATTAAGTTAGTTTGAAACTCTTATTTCAAGAGCTATGAATACTTTGTATGTTAGTGTGAAGTGATTCCTGTAGATATAGGGTAAATGATCAATTTTCTATAAAGATATTTAATCAATTTCATTGACTCTGGTCTGTCTTTGTTTTTCAGTGCAACACTTTATTTCTCATTAATATTTGGACACCCAAAAGTAATGACCACCTCTTCGACACCTCCTTACGTGGTGAAAGAATCATGACTCAGCATGGCTTATATAAATATTTTTTTAATTGACAAAATAAATAGTAGGAGGAAAAAGTTGGGTAAAGAAAACCCTCTCTCTTAATTCTTATTGTTCTTTTATATTCTTTCATTCACTCTTCCTCTATTAAATTTAAACGCTTTGCTTTCTCATATTTTTCTTTCTTGTTGCTCTCTCTCAATTGTCGTAATCGTGAGAACAAATTAATAGTATCTTTCAATTAATAAATCAACGTTTCATCATATAATACATTCTTTTAGGTTTAGTTTTTTTTTTTCTTCTCAGTTTTTTCATTTTCTGCTACACTTTTAAGGAAGGTTTAATTTTTCCTCTTTGTCTTTCTTTTCTCTGTCATTCTTTTCTGTTTGCATTTGTTGCTTTGATTGTCCCCATTAATGTTTCTTTAGATTTTGTTAGAGTATGGTTTAACAACTGTTTTGGTCAGAAGAGTTGCAATAAAAAATATGTGAGAAGAGTTACTTAATCCTAATTTTTGAAATCCTAGTTTTTGAAATACTCCCTTATCCACCATGGCCATTAGATGTTTGATTAAATTCTGTAACTAGATATAATTTATTTGAAGAGTATTTGTGTGTTTTGTATATGAATCTCTCTAACCACTTGAAATGAGTGATTGACTTGAAAATAAATTTTAATGAGATTTAGGCTTGAATAGTTAATATTATGCATAAGAAAATGGTTAATTGCACATAATATTTGGTTAAGGTTCATATTTTGAGATAATTGATATATAAATGTGATGTAAATTATGTGTGACAAATGTTTTTTTTTCCAAAACTAATATTACTTGTTTGTCCTATCAATATATCCTCACATATTAGACTATAAGTGACCAATAGGTAGCTATTTAAATTTTGAATGGAAAACACGATTAAGTGATTGTGAATATGTGGTTAATTTAGTACTTTTGCTAGTTAATTAAGTCTTTACCACAACACTAGTATCTAGACCAACAAAAATAGCATTTAGAGTTAGTTGCTTATTGAATGACTTGACGAATTATCATTTCAGCCTTTAATCTCTCTTAGTTAGAATTTAAAACCTTCTAATTAGTCTTAAAATCTTATAACTAGACTTGGGTGTATCTATTGGTGCAATAAGGAACTAACTCTAAATACCTCTAACCATTTGCAATGACTGACTGACCTGACACAGAATGCTAATATGAGATTTAAGCTTGATTAGTCAATCCAGCATATAAAAATGGTTAACTGCAAAAAATATTTGGTTAAGGTTCTTATTCTAAAATAATTGACATAATTCATAAATGAGATTCAAATTATGTATGAAAAATGTTTTTCTAAAACTAATGTTATTTGTTTGTCTTATTAACTTATCCTCATAAGTTATACTACATGTAGTCTATAGGTGGTTATTTAAGTGTTCGGTAAAAACAAGGTTAAGTGAAGGTTAATATATGGTTAAAACAATACTTTGACTACTTAATTAAGTGTTTACCATAATGTAGCCCAACAAAAAATGACATTTTGATTGCTCATTGAATGAATTGAGAATTGTCCAAGCCAACAAAGGCTGCTTAGAGGAATTTCCATTTTTAGCCTTCAATCTCTGCTAATTAGAATTCAAAATCTTATAACTAGTCTTAAAACCTTATAACTAATCTAGGGTGTATTTATTGGCGGAAAAACAACTAGCTTTAAATCTCTCTAACCACTTGCAATGAGTGTTTGACTTGATATGGAATGCTAATATGAAATTTAGGCTTGAATGATTATTTCTTCATAAGAAAATGGTTAACTACACATAATTATGGTTAAAGTTCTTATTCTAAGACAATTGAAATCATTCATATATGTGATTGAAATTATCTATGAGAAATATTTTTTTATCAAAAATTACTTGTTTTCCTTACCAACTTATCTTGACATTTTAGACTACAAACGATCCAAAGGTGGTTATTTAAATGTTCAGCAAAAACCACGGTTAAGTGAATGTAAATATGTGGTCAATTAAATACTTTGGTTGGTTAATGTAATCTTTATCCCAAGACTATTACTCTGACTAACAAAATGACATTCAAAGCTGGTTTCTTGTTTAATGTGTTTGTAAATAATTTTTTTTTAAACATGGCATTACATCATGAGTCAACAAAAGTGAAGTAAGGGGAGTAATGACCTAAACATGAACAATTTTTGTAAATTTTCAATGGGTTATGAAATGCTTCTATAATTTGACCTAAGTCATATGACATTCATATTTTTTTTAAATGGTTAATTTACAAATATGCTTAAGGGATGTGGTCGCTATAAATAGTTTGACTGAAATAAATGCAAATTTTACCAAATTGCAAAAAGAAAGACTTCAAAAGACCATTTCAAATGAGTTATGGGCATTAAGGAAAAAGTAAATTTTTTTGGGGTTTTACTCTAAGAATTAATAAGTAGGTGGGTAAAATATAGTGGAGACTTTAGGAGTAAGGTATAGGGTTATTCCTTTTACACCATTACATGTTTGTTTTGTAATTGAGTTGCGTATAGTTGGGGAACTTGTATTGTTAGATGATAATGGAGATTGTCATGCAAAATGTTTGTCTAAGGAGAATGATATGACAGTGCAAAGTATACTCAAAATGCTTAGTAACCTAAAAGATGATGAACATGTAGAAGATTTTTGTAGGATTTACTCATTAGATGTTAAGAACACATTTAAAGGAGTAAAAATTATTATCTTACGTCTTATTCTAAAGTCTCCACACTTTTCAACCTACCTACCAACTAGTTCACTAAGCAATGTCCCAAATATTTTTAGTTTTTCTCTCAAGCACATTAACCATTTAAACAATGTTGATCTATTTGTGACTTTTGCACATTTAATTGTTAGATTCTTGTTAACCTTAGCCAACCACCTTGTCTCACATTCATGCCTCAAACACACTTGAAAATGCTCATAAATAAATACAATAATGATTTAGAAGATTGTCATGGTCAAATATATACAACAATAGTTAACATTGTGACAATCAAACATGTAGAACAAGTCAATTTATGATATTCACCTTTCTAGTTTTTAACGAATCATAACTCGTCATTTCATTTATTGTCATTTCGTGCTACAATCAAAACCTTCATAACTCATATTTTCATTAGAAATATTTAATGTCTTCAAATAAACATCATATGCAACATATTATAGTAAAAAATAATAAAATATTCTTACACAAAGTTTGTGTCAAAATATGTGACTAAATAATTGGAATTGTTTCTTCAGAAAAATATGTCTCCAACATTTATTAGTCAATCACACAAACACAAAGTGTTACATGCAACTTTCCCTCTATAAACTATCTACAATTACTTATAAAAAGAATTTAATTATGGTAATTGATGGTTCATTATACTTATCTTTCAATTGAATTTAAGCCCTTAATATAATCTAAATTTTATCGAAAATATAATATGGTGGTTAAACTATATGTTATTAATGGTTTATTCAAAACAAACATGGTCAATAGCCTTTTTCTGCTAATATGCTTCCAATACCAAATCACTATAAGGAGTTGTTTGTCTTATGTTTGTAAAAAATTATGAGTGTGTAAAGTCTATGTCTAAACATGTGACATAATAATTGGAACTCTTTCTTTAAACACATACAACATTTGTTGATAAATCACACTCATATAGTGTTAATCTAATGTTTCACTTGATTAAATACAATTTCATTTCCTATTACATCCAAACTGTCGAAAATTACTCACAAAAAGACTTTAGTTATCGTATTTGATGGTTCATTATAATTATCCTTCAATTGAATTTAAATACTTTATATGATCCAAATTTTATCATAAATATAATAAGATGATTAAGTACATTTTCAATTAATGGCTAATCAAAACACTCGTGGTTAACTATATTTTTTATACCATTCTTCTGGTGTAGGATCACTATAGGGACTTGCTTGTCTTGATCATGTAAAAGTTTATAACAATGTCTAAACAAGAGTGACAAAATAGTTCTAATTGTTTTCTCAAACAAACACGCTTGCAACATTAGTTCCTCAATCACATGAAAAAAAAATGTTAATATAAAATTTTATCTATTTAAATACAGCCTCGTTACCTATTGTATTTAAATAATTAAATCCAAACTATAAATAATTAATCATAAAAAGACTTTAGGATATTTCATAAATATTGTACTTGTTATTTAATTTAATCTACGAACCTTGTCACAAAATCCAAATATACCAGAAACATAATTCAATGGTTATTTACATATAAATAAAAGGTTAACTAAAATAGGTGTGGTTAACTCAATTTTTTTCCTAATATTGATCCTTAAAATTTTTTTGCATGCCATTTATTTTGACTTAAAGTTCACCAATACTTTGTTAATCCTTAAATCTAATTTCATATATCCATCAAATATAACACGTCCAATAAACTATCAAACAAAAAAAATTAAGAAAACTCAACTTCCGTCTCATCCCCAACCTAACTAAATAGATAGTCATTCATACAAAAAAAAATCCAACAAACCACAAAAAAGAGAACAAGTTAACACCTTCAAAGCGATTTTTGAATTCAATGTTGTAAACCTTTCCTGGACTGCTTGAATTATACTTTTGGAAAGAAACTTTGCTCTTGTTTTAAGCATAAATTTCTAGTTTGGTACTCATTCTTCATTATTTCTCCCCTATCTTTCCCTGTGTTTTTTTTTCTCCCTTTCCCGCTCCCTTTCTTCTTCGTCTTCTCGCTTCCTCTTCGTTGTGGTTCTTCTCCCTTCCCATTCCCTCTTTCTTGTGTTTCTTCTCCCTTTCCCCTTTCTGCTCTTGCTCCCGCTTTCTTTACTGTTATTCTTCTACCACCTTTCCTCGCCTTGTTTTATTTTTTTTTTAATTTTTATTTTTTAATTTTTTTATTTCAAAGCTATGTAAGAGTAACTTATGACTCAGCAAAAGTAATTATTTTAAAATGGGAGTTACTTGGGTGTCTCAATTGAACGGGTATCCATTTATCATTTTTGTTTCTCAATATATATTATACATAATACACCATACACACAATACACATAGAATTTTTGTTAATGTATTTAAAATTTATATTTTAGTAAATTACACCTTCAGTATATTTTGAAAATATATAAGCTATAAATTCTTAAAATATTCATTCTGAAAAATAAATAGTTTAGGTTAATAATTCTCCTGTGAATTAAGTAATTTTGAATATTTACTTTGAAATGTGATGATTTTAAGGGATCTATCATTTTTTAAAGTTTTATGATTTCTGTTGCATCAAGTATCTTACATTTTTTAATTTCTCTTATGCATTATTATCTATATTTAATTAATGTAAATTTGAATTTAAATATTAAATTTTGAATTTTCAGTCACCAAATATCAAATTAATATGTAAAAGAGATTGAGTGTATTTATAGGTTGATTTAACTAAAATATGTTTGTATACTATACACAAGTTTATTTTACTAGTTTTTATTTTATTTATTATGCACTAATTAATTTTAATTTTTTTAAATAAAATTTAAAGTCGGATTTCTGTGTACCCTTTAGTTTTTATTTTGTACTGGCCACAATTTTGTATTGTCCGTCAGGCACTACCGCACTGTGAGTGCTCAGCAAAGTTTGCCACAAACCTGCCATTCATTCATCGAGGTATAGCCCTGGAGCTCATGACAAATTGGACACAACATTTGAAATATATAGGCTACGTGCCTATTTTTCTTTCAGCTTTATTGGATATTCTCTTTGGTCGTGTACCATTTTTTTTTTGTTGTGGTGCTATGAGCTAATACTGTGTATTTTTCTTTTGTGCCAATCCTTGACACACCTCGCGTTAGGTTTTGGCTTCATTTTATCAATAATATTATCTTTAATTTATGAAAAATCATCACAAAGTAATACATTCATGCATGCTCGTTAAGTATTCCCTTTGACATTCCTATATGGTTCCATCCACATTGGTTTTTGCCAGAGAATATAAAACAATAATCATGGTACGTTGTCCAACAAGTGAAGGCCTGTAGAAAACATGGCTTTGTGCAATCTCAATTTGTTCGAGGATGATTTAGATAGATTTTCATCCCTCAAAGCTTTCAGAATAGCTTGTGATGATTGTTCCCTGTGAAATCCGGCATGCACCTGCAGAAGCATGCATGGGGAATTTATTTAGTGCTTTGACAAGGATCCATAAGTTAGCTTTCTTTTTTGAAGATGACAAATATATAATTAAAGCAAAAGTTGAGCAAAGCACAAGCAATGCGAAGCCTGGTCCAAATGAATTACAAGCATAATAAACCACGTGTCAGTCATAAGTTGATTTTAATGCAAAAAATTCAATTTATTTTAATTTATCTTCTAATTTTTTTTTCTATAAGTATTTATAAAAAGATTTATTCAAACAAGGTGAAGATGTATAGAGATTTACAAAATGTAGGTACATGGAATTGGCAGTGTTCAAAGATAACAAGCTTAAGGGTAAACAGACAACCAAGTCTCCAGTCAATTATTGCAGGAGATTACCTGGATATCAATATTTTGCTTGAAGATAGGGCAGAGCTCTACTAGAGCAACAGGCTTGTTTTCTTCAGGATGAAACAACCTATGTATATTTCAAGCCTTGTGTTTGTCACATTCTTCTTTTACAAAATCTGTACTATGATATACGTGATGCTCTAATCTTTTAGTTCTCGGGAATGATATCACTTGTTCTTTAAATTGTTTACACATTTAAAGCATGGAGTATCGATGAGTTGTCCTTACACTGCCCCTTGTTTATTTAATGCATTATCACCTGAAAGGAACTGTTATAAGTATAAATAGGACACCAAGGCATTCTTTATTTATTGTTTTCTTTTATTAATAGCAAAAGAAGTGAAAAATGTGTGGTTTATGTCAAGTGAAAATTGTATCATATTCATCAACTCTAAGAATGCCTTAGACCACACAAAGCTTTTCAAAATAAGCATCTATGAATTGCCAGCAAGGATGATGCACACTATTATAAATTTTCTGATTCATACAGGTTAAAAATATACAAAATTCTTACTAAACTATGAATACATGTACAGATGGTGAAAACCAGCAGGCCTTGCTACAGGATGCTCCTAAATTATCTGTGAAGCATCATCACTTTTTAATATATATAATTAACCAACTTTCACATTAAAGACGTAATTTATTAAATATCGTTAGAATATGTGTTTGAATCTAACGTAATTATATAAAATTAGTTTATAAGTTAATTGATATTTTTTATTTGTATATTTTATTTAAATTTTATTTTTAATTAATGTGTAATTTTGATTTTTCTTAATAAATTCTTTATGTCCAACACGATTAAAATAAACACCATTCTCATTTTAAAATATCGATTTGAAAATAATTTAATTATATAAAATTAACTCATAAAATAAGAGTTATTTTGTATTTATATACTATATTTGAATTTTGAATTCTATTTATAGCAAATGCGAAAAGTAGAGGTTTTTTCTAGTTCGTGGGGAACATGTAGCACAAGTTTGGAAAAAACTAGGACAGGAAAAATTACAAAGTATTTATAAACACCGCTTTTGAAATTTACATAAAGGAAACTCTCTTCCTCCTACTTTGATGATTTGAGAGGGTTTTTTTAAGATTAGTCGTAAAAAGAAGAATTATTTCTTTTTATTTAAAATAAATAATAAAATTTAGTATATATATCCTACCTTTTCCTCTTAATTCCTTTCTTTTACCTCAATTACCATTATTGCTAATCCCGGAGTTGGAAGAAAATTAAATAATTTAATTTATGTAGCTAAATCTTACCTTTTCAGTTTTCTATCACAAATGGGAATATAATTGACTATATTTGGCTTAATACTACTACTAATAATAATAATAATAATTATTATTATTATTATTATTTATTAATAATAACATACTTGTACACATATTTTTTCTTGCAAGGAGCTGATCTAGTCATATCAAATCATTATAGCAAATTTTATATGGAATATTACCCAAAAAAAGAATGACATTTGACTAGTAAGAAACAGTGGATTCTGTATATTATTTTTTTATGTATAGATTATAGATGGAGAAAAGGAAACAAAAAAGAACAGGAATAGGAAAGTTACAATCGTAAATATTAAACGCCCATACATCTCCCAAAAGCATGTTATATTATGCATGGGACAATGCTGACGGTCCGGAAGATAACCCTTGAAGAATTACCAATTTTGGCCAAATGATCAGTGCAGTAATTCCCCTTCCTGAAAGAGTCCATGATGGTTATTTCCCAAGGTCTTGATGGATGGCTGCTATGATGGTGGTCTACTTGTGCCAAAGATTCAACGGCTTCTTGACCAGTTAAACAAGAAAAATAATAGCCAGGAGCTACAACACCTAATATCTAGATGACAAAGGCATAAAGAAATACAACAGATTGAAATTTACATATCATACAACATAAAAAATTATCTTGAGTCAACCGCTGTTACCTATTCGTAAAATAAAATAAGTTTTAGTATAGTGAATTCGAAAAAAAATTGAGAAAAACAAAAAGAAATATGATGTGACAAAGAGAGATAAAAAATAAATAAAAATAATTTTAGGACAGTCAAAAACCTTGACAATTGGTGAGAGAGAGAAAAAAAATATAAGTATTAGGTGATATGATAAGGAGAGATAAAAAAATGAGTATTAATTAGGTGTTTTAAAAATAGAATACTTAAAATTATTGCTAAAAAATAATATATTGATAAAATATTTGATATTATATACGAATGTTCATGTATCATTAATCACATCCAATAAATGTAGTTTAGTTGGCAACATGTTAAATTTGTGAGGAAATATCACAGTTTGATTTTCATAGAATTCATCCTTAGGATGGGACAATGAGCTTTAAGTATGATTAAGTTTTGAACTAAAGATTAGTCTCAACCAATCCGACATACTAAAGGAATACGGGGAGGTCTCTTACCAAAGAAAAAAAATCCAATTATAATAGTTTACAAAAATTTAAACTTGTTGAAAAGTATCTTTTATAATTCAAAGTTAAAATAAAATAAAACCCTAAACCAATCTATTTTCAGTTATAAAGATTTTAATGCAGTATATTTTAAGAACCATGATTCATTTAGTTGTTAGGCAGATGTGTGAGTAAACTCCTATTCTCTATATTTATTTAAATTAATTCTTTGTAGTGAAAAAAGATATAGATACAAAACAAGCATACGGGAAAAACTAGCAGACCTGAAATCATTATTGGAAAAAGCACAATTAGTGACTGAAACAATCTATCACCAAAAGCAACTGAATTAGCCACTAAAAGTGTATTATTTTATGTTAATAAATTAGTGACCAAAATGTATTATAACTAAACAAATCGATCGCTATTTTGGTAGTAAAATAAGGCAAAGTTTAGATATCACAGAGCCACAAAAATTTGAAAGTAAAATAGCAATCGAAATTCGTCACTAAATAGTTTACCATAAGCAAAATTAGCGACTGAAATTTTGAATTTTAAAAATTAAAAAATAAAACAACGAAAATAGTCACCAAATTAGAGACCAAAAGTTATTTAAAAATAAAAAATTAAAAAATACATTTAACCACCAAAATAGCGACCGAATTGTAATTAAAAAATTGAAAAAAGCAAACTTTAGTAACTAAAATTCAATTTAAAAACTAAAAAAAGAAAACAGTCATCAAATTAGCAACTAAAATAATGCCCAAATTGTAATAAAACAATTAAAAGAATTCAAAATTTATTGACCACATTAGCGACCACTTTCCATTTAAAAATAAAAAAAGAAAAATAGCCATCGAATTACTGACCGAAATATAATTAAAAAATTGAAAAAAATATTTGAAAAAGAAAATTTTAACGATTGAATTAGTGACTGAATTTTAATTAAAAAATAATTAATTTTAAAAAAATAGCAATTGATTTAACAATTGATTTATGTTGGCTGCTAAACGTAAACAATAAAAATTAGATTATATAAATAAAACTAGATACCTTATTTTTTTAAAATATTTAAAATTTGAAGTTAAATTTTATAAATAAAAATCTACTTATTTTATATTTAAAATTTTTTGAAGAGTAATTATATAATCATTTAAGTTAATAGATATAATTTATATAAATAGTGGTAATAAATTATTTTAAGGTATTTAAAATAACAAATTTAAAAACACTATGATAATATGACACGTAATAATAATATTATAAAAAATACTACGGTAGTAAGAATTATGATGTTGAAATTTATTTTAAGTGAAGTGAAACTATTTATTTTTAAAAGTAAAGTAAGTTTAGTATTTTTGTCTTTAAATTTTAGATATTTTCGTTCTTTATCTAAATAATAATGTATTTTTTAATTAAATTAGTATTTTAAGTTTATATTTCGTTTAATTTTGATATTGACGTTTATTTTAAGTCATTTGAGCCTATTTATTTTTTAAAATAAAGTAAATTTAGTATTTTTATCTTAAAATTTTAGATATTTTCATGTTCGTTTTTTAATTAAATTTGTCTTTTGAGTTTATATTTCGTGTAATTATGGTATTAAATTTTATTTTAACTCAATTAAGACTATTTATTTTTAAAATAAAAATTTAATATTTTTGTCTTAAAGTTTTAGATATTTTCATGTGAGTATTTTTAATTAAATTTGTCTTTTGAGTTTATATTTCATGCAATTATGGTGTTGAAGTTTATTTTAGCTCAACTAAGACTATTTATTTTTAAAACAAAGTAAATTTAGTATTTTTGTCTTTAAATTTTAGATATTTGCTTTTTTTATCCAAATAATATTGTGTTTTTTAATTAAATTTGTTTTTTGAGTTTATATTTTGTGTAATTATGATGATGAAGTTTATTTTAAGTCAAGTGAGACTATTTATTTTGAAAATAAAGTAAATTTAGTATTTTTGTCTTTAAATTTTAGATATTTCTTTTCTTTATCCAAATAATAGTGTGTTTTTAATTAAATTTGTCTTTTGAGTTTATATTTCATATAATTATGGCGTTGAAGTTTATTTTAAGTCAACTAAGTCTATTTATTTTTAAAATGAAGTAAATTTGGTTTTTTTCTTTAAATTTTAGATATTTTCATTCTTTATTCAAATAATAGTGCGCTTTTTTAATTAAATTAGTCTTTTGAGTTTATATTTAATATAATTATGATGTTGAAGTTTATTTTAAATCAAATGGAACTATTCATTTTCCACTTTCATTTTCTAGTATCCCACCTTCATTTTCAAATATTTTCGACCCTCTCTTAAAAGTTTCGTACTTTAACTCTCATCTTCCACTCACTTTAACTCTCATCTTCCACTCTTAATCTCTTCATCTAACTCTCTCTCTTCATCTCACTCTCTAACCATTACCATCAATACCGTTGCTGTCAACCACCATTATCGCCTACCATCCCTCCTTATTTCCCCCCCCCCTCCACCTTCCTCCTTCCTTCCTTTTATTCCTCCCTCCTCACCTGCCATGCGAAACCCACCCCCTACTCGATGTCCCCTTCAGGCCAGGCAGCGCCGGCCCTCACTTGGTGCTCACCCCTCTCTGCCTAGGCCGCTTCGCCTCGCACTACTTCATCGGCTGCCCCTACCCGTCTAGGTCGCGCCCTGCCTACTGCCTACCATCCAAGCACGTGCCTCGACTGTCGCATGTTGCCTTGGTACTTGCTTTATCTTGGTCCATGCATCATACCTCGGTACGCACTCTACCTTGGTCCGCGCATTCTACCTCGGTACATGCGTGTTGCCTCAGTACATGTGTACCTTGATTTACGCATGACCATTTAATTTTTTTTATTTTTTTAAGATAATTAGCGACCGAAAATTTATTTATTTTTATTTCTTTTAGATAATTAGCAATCGATTTAACGATCAAAATTTTCATTTTTTTTTATTTTTTCAGTTAATTAGCAACCTATTTAGCAATCAAATATTTAATTTTTTTAAAATATTTTCAAATAATTAGCAATCGAAATTATTTTATATATGTTCAAATAATTAGAGATTGATTTAGAAACCAAAAATTTATTTTAATTTTTAATTTTTTCACATAATTAATGAATGATTTTTAATTTTTTTTTCAAAATATTAGTGACTGAAATAGACACTTCCTTTTTGGTCTCTATTTCCAGTACCTTTAGTAATGGAATCGTCAACCACCAAGTTCGTAGTGACTGAATTGCGGTTGCTATTTTAGACATCGAATCAGATATAGTCGCTAAATGGTTTAGTGATGGGGTTACATCGCCAACCAAGTTTGACTGCTAAAGGATTTAGTCACCAATTTTCAAAAATTAGTGATTGGTTTTTTAAGTTTAGCAATCAATTCTAGTGGTCACTAAACTTCAATTTTTTGTAGTGAATCAACAAGTGTGATGAAACATGATGGTAGTAAGTAAGTCTTGCTTCTTGGGAGGAGGAACCATATGGAAATATCCTTTTATATTGATGGTATCATGGAAAATCCTTTATGGTCTAGATGGAAGAGCTTAAACATACACAAGTACAACAAAACTATCGATCCATATAAGCACATTAACAATACGACATCTTGGTAAATCTATTTACCAATGATGATGTTATCTTATATGAAGTCTTTCCCACATCTTTGAAGGAGGAGCATTGAGTTGGTATACTTGACTACCCTCTAACTCTATTGACTTATTTGAAACTTGTTACAAGATTTGAAGCAAAATACCCTACTGGTAGGTTGCATCACCTAATATTAAAGGCTTTGGTCAATATGAGCCACGGAAAAGAGGAGTCTCTAAGATGCTTTATGGAATGCTATGCAACTATATCCATCAAAATTAGGGACTTAAACACAGAAGTGGCTCTTCACTCTATTATCATGGCGATTAAACCCAACCTTTTCTCCAATAGCCTATGCAACGAAGGGGTTCTTAACCTTAGGGATCGAATTGAAGAACTTATTCAAGATGGTCACCTTTGTCGGTTTTTGCAATGCTTAGGGTCGTGAAATGTCCTGAATCCAGATTGTTATCATGAAGATGGGGACAAAAAAGGGTTGGTGAGTAACTAGTTGAAGAAGGGAGCAAAAAGAAAAGATAATCATGAAGGAAATAATGTTAGGAAAGAATAGAAGAATATTATTATTTCTTTGCCCCACTAGTTAAGTAGGTTGATACTCTATTAATAAAAGAACAATTCATAACCATTACAATGTATTTCAATTAACACACTAAGTACACTTAAAAGAAAATAACTCTTCAAATACTTGGTAGTTACATAAGAATAATTATCCTTAGTGCAAAGTAACCGACAACTTTTTATCTTACAATCCTTCAATTTCTAATTATTATTTCTAACTGATAACTATCACTTGCAAGGAGTAATTAACACTAAAAGGTTTGTAGGAGGAAGGTCTACAAACTTAGTGAGAAAGAAACACATGTGGGCTATATGATTTATTAATGTAGTAGCCAATAAGGTACCTAGGAAATTGCCACCTATTTCCTTCACAAATGAAGATTTTGAATGTATGGATCGACATCAAGATTATCTTTTGGTGATTACTATCGAAGTCGCCAAACATTATAGTGCATTGGGATTTGGGATGCTAAGCTTCCTCGATGCAACTAAATCTAAAGAATTCCCCAAATGAGGGAAAAACAAAGTCATGCCTTTTAGTCTGAAAAATGTAGGAGCAACTTATCAGATGTTGATGGACAAAATTTTTTAGAAGCAAATCAAAAAGAAATTGGAGGTATATGTAGATGCAATAAACTTGGAAGAAGTATTGAAGGAGGTGAGCTAGCACATTACCAAAAATTTTAATTTTAGCGACCACCAAAATTGGTTGCTAAACTTACAAATCGGTCGCTAACTTTTGATTTTTTATGGCTAAATGGATTAGATTGCATTAGCGACCAAATTTGTCCATCACAACAACCTTAGTTGCTAAGCAATTTAGCAATCGAATTGAGTTCGATGGCTAATTGGAGGCCAAAAATTCGGCCGCTAAATCGATCGCTATTTTATTTTTTAAAAAAATCACATTGATAAGTGGCTAAGTTTTTATTTTAAACAATTTGGTTGCTAATTTGTGGCTAATGTTTCAATTTTTTAAAATTTGGTTGCTAAATCGGTCGCTAAAACTATTTTTTTTTAAACTAAATCGGGTGACAGTCAATTGGGTGGTGGTTGGAGGAAGGAGGAGACCTATTGAAGGGAATGAGGGAGAAGGGAGAAAAGAGGGAGGGAGAGGGGAAGGAGGTAAAGGTGTGAAAGGAGGATAGGGAGGGGAGGGAGAAGAGGTGGTGGTGGTGGTAGAGAAGAGGGTGGAAAATAGAGAGGAGAGGAGGGAGGAAGGGAGGGGAAGCGACAAAGGTGGCGGTGGCAAAGTGAAGGGAGAGAGGAGATGAGTGAGTGAGTGAAAGTTATAGGGAGAGAGGGAAGGAGTGTTTAAATAATGAAAAGCGAAAAAGATTTTTGAATTTTTAAAATCGGTCGCTATTTATATATTTTTATATTTTTAAATAATAATTCGGTCGTTAAATCGGTTGCTAATATTTTGGTTTTTTAAATCAATAAATAATAAATTCATCGCTAAACTGGTCGCTACTTTTTATTTTTATTTTTATAAATAACATTCAATCGCTAAATCAGTTGCTATTTTATTTGTTAAAAAAATATTCTATCGCTAAATCGGTTGCTATTTTATTTGTTAAATAAATATTCAGTCGTGAAATTAGTCGCTATGTAATCATTTATAAAATTAAAAAAAAAATTAGTCGCTAAATTGACCGCTATTTTATTTTATTTTATTTCTTAAAAAGAAATGCATTTGGTCACAAAATCATTTGCTATTTAATTATTTTAAATTTTAAAAAAATCTATTTTGTCGCTAAATCGATCGCTATTGTACTTAATTTTATTTAAAAGAAATAAGTTCGGTCGTCGTTTATTTTTTATTTTTCTAAAAAATACATTTGGTCACAAAATAGGTCGCTATTTAATTATCTTAAATTTATAAAAAAAAAAAAATCGTCGCTAAATTAATCTCTATTATATTTAATATTTTTTTAAAGAAAAATAAATTCAATTGCTAAATCGGTTGTTATTATGTAATATAATACTACAAGTGGTAGCGACGAAAGCCATCGGTCGCTTAGATCAGAACAACTACTCTCTTAACATTTGGTTGCAAAATTGAGGACTATTAGTGACCGAAATATTTTAGTTACTAAATCATACATTTTTAGTAGTGACATAATGTTAAACCCTGAGAAGTATGTATTTAGAGTACGGGAAAGAACGTTTTTAGGTTTTATGTTAACTCATTGAGGCATAAAAGAAAACCCGAATAAATGCCAGACTATGATAGAAATGAGGACTCAAACAAACGTGAAAGAGGTGTAGAGACTGATGATAGGGTGATTTGTTGCTTTATCATGCTTTCTATCCAAGGACAACGAAGAAAGCAAGACATTTCGTTTAGTTGCTCAAGAAACTATTAAGCATTCTTATTGGATGTCGAGTGAGAGAAACCTTTCACTAACTTGAAAGCATTCTTAGTTGCACCTCCTATCCTTAGGTCGCCAACGTGAGGTGTAGTCTATTGTTAATGGGATCATAAGGAGTTGATGTGGCACCAAGGTGGTGTTGATACGTTTGTTATTTACATTTTACTTCATATATTTATATTATTTTTATTCTTTAATTTCTATACATGCACATTAATGATATTAAATTGTATTTAATGGAAGAAACTGAAAGATAACAAATTTATTAATATATGAATTAAAATGAGTAAACTTTAGATGCTGGATCAAAATATAAAGATTATGTATGTAGAAGGATCAATAAGAAATTAAAAAAAAAAGTAAACATATCACCTATTCACAAGTTTGAGATGTTGTGTAATTATTTTTACCTATTATTTATCGTCCAATCCTTTTTTTTTTGTTCTTTTAAAAATCCACCTGAAGTGACAACACGGTGGCCAAGACATGGATAGTATTCCATATTTGCCTGTACCTATACCGATATTCATTAAAAGAGTATTTATGGATATTTGTGAAAATATAAAATTTTAAATAAAATTTAAAAATAAAATAAAACTAAAACTATTTTTAAAATATATTTATATTAAAAAATAATTTTTTAACTTATATTGAAACTAAAAATAAATAATTTTAAAATATATTTATACTAAAAATTAATTAGAACAATTTATTTTATAAATAATTAATGATATTTAAATAATTTTAAACTACAAGTACCACCAGAATATGAGTACTTAACTAACTATCATATTTGTGTTGACAAATAAATATCTATTTAACTATTCATTTTATATTTGTTGTAAAATTTATCCATGAATATTTGGTGGTATAGATTTTTTTTCTTGTGTCATCTCTATATCAGTTAACCCCTTTATGATTTCTTTACGGTTAAATTACAATCACTCATTATAGATAAAATATGTATTATGTCCTTTTAAATATTACTCTGTTTGGTTTTAGCAATTTTAAATTTCTTATATTTTTAGTATTTTTTTTAGTTTTTATCATCAACTTTAGTTAATTTAGTGTTGAGATGACTGAAAAAAGGAATAATATTGATTAAGACAATTAAGATAATGAAAAATATTTTAAATTAAGATAATTAAGTTACTTTTAGATATATAATTCAATTAATTAATGTATATTATTATTTTATACAAATAAGATAATTACATATAATTTATTTTTAATATTACGAGCAACATTTATTATTACTTTCAATATTGTTCTTAGTTTTCAATTAACTAATATATTTTTAATTTTGTAATTTAAAAAAAATATCTTTTTAATATATCTAAAGCAGTAATTTTATCCTTAAAAAAGACAATAATAAACTAAAGTATAATATACTAAGAGTAAATTATATTACTATCAGTCAAAGTTAATAAATTAAAATGTATAATAATATATTAAATTAGAAATAAAATATACTATATATATATTAAAAATAAATTAGTGAATTGAAAAATAAAAATAATATTAAAAACAATAAAATCATTGTTTCATTGTAAGGTCTTATATCCTAACCTTGTTGTCACCATTGTATATTTTTAATTTATCAAAAAAAAATTCTTCATAATATATTAAAAAATATATAAAAGTTAATTATATTTAATTATTTTATTTATATAAAATAATAAATACATTATTAATTAAATTGTGCACATCAAAATCATCTAATTATCTTAATTAAAAATATTCTTTATTATCTTAATTAATATTGTTCTTTTTTAAATCATATGTTAATAATAAATTAACTAGAGTTAATGATAAAAACTAAAAAAAGACACTAAGAGAAGGATATTAAAATGACAAAATTTTTTGTAAAGACTAATAGGGGTGGTCATAAGTGTAAGTACCTGTAAACTCAAATAGACCCAAATCGATCTAGTCCCTTTGGTTTGGATTTGTTTAGTGTTCAGGTAGAACCTAAACTAACCCATTCATATATAGGTTGGGTAACAAGTTTATTTTTTGAACCCGTAAATTTGTAAATCCAACTTCCTGACATGAAAATTTTAAATTTATTATTTATATATGTATTTGGATTAAAATTAAAAATACATAAAAAAATACAAACAATAAAATAAGTAAATATAATTATACAAATTTTCAAATATTTAATACATAGTATTTTTAACGATTATACAAGGTCCATAAACAATTAAGTATTAATATTTTATTTTAAATTAAACTAATCTTTTTAGTTTAATAAAGAATCAAACAATTGGAATAAATAATAATAATTGAAAAGTTTCAAAATTTGGTAGAGTTTTTATTTTTTTTTTCACAAATTACATTCATCATTATAAAATTAAGAACATAGATAATTTGTGATGCTCATTGTGGTGATTAAGTCTAATTTTGTGTATTCTCAATAAGGTAATAAATAAGGGTAATCACATATATGAATATTCATGAACTCAATCCAAATCCTACTCAAACCAACTTATTACTGATTAAGTTTTCTATTCGAATTTAATAAAAAAAATTATAAATTCAAACCAATTCAATGCAAACTATTTTGAATATAAGAATTAATGAAATCCAACCAAAACTGATTGTCATCATCAACTTATAATTATATTTAAATCTAGTGGTATGCAGCGATTAAGTTAATTAATTTATTGGTCCATTGGTGAAAAGATTAGTCAATATTAATGAATATTGGTTTAATGATTTTGGATATTAGTCATTTGACATTAATGGGGATAGATTAGCCAGAAAACTTTTCAATGTTAATGATTGGTCAATTCTATAAAAATATTGATAAAAAATTCATTAATATTAATATAAAATACATTGGTCAATTGTTGCATTTTTAGATGCTTTGACCCATTTTCCCGTTATTCATTAATTTATTCAGCTATGGGTCCATTGATCACAAGATTTGTCAATATTAATGAAAATTAGTCTAATGGTTTTGGAGATTACTCTATTGACATTAAAATTGTTTGTTAATGGGATTAGTCATTTCCACAAAATCATTGATAAATGCATTCGTCAATTAGATTGTTAGATGCATTAATCCGTTTTCCTGTTGTTCATTTGGATTCAGACAGTGACCTCTTCGGTTTCCTGTTCTAAACCCCCGTTGATAAATTAGGTATTGGATCTAGAAAGATTATTGGGATAATCATTTAATTGCATTCAATATTTACCATCTTAACTTGGTTTTATTTTGAAGTAATTCTCCAATTAATTAAAAACACAACATGAATTGTTTTCCTATTTGGCGGCGGTTTTCATCGGAGGCGTGGAAATTACACAACCGAATCTCCTCAACAAGGGCATGGTCGTGGTTTACGGCCTTCAAGGTGCTATCTTACGCCTGATGCTCAGAGACGCAATACTTCAGCATCCTCACCCTAGCTAATAACGATGAAGCTGAAATACGCAGAGCTCGTGACGCTCGACAACATGACCGTCTTCACCATCAATTAACATAATATGAAATAAAACTTAATCACCATAAATATATCATATAACAATATAACATAAAAAAAAAAAAACTAGGTTAAACTTAACCATCAATTATTTATCTAACAGAAATTATCTAATATCTTATATAAAATTTTATTACAAAATTCGACATGTGCTTCTATTATTTCTTATACGAAACAACACTCAGAATATGAAGTTGATTATATACTTGTAAGTCACAACTGATATATCACTTAAAAGATTATTATTTCAATTTCATGACACTTTTGTACAATCTACTTTTCTATAATTCCTAAATATCTTTATAAGACTACGAAGATTCAAAATTAATCATAGCACAAATTTAAATTTTAATTAAATAACTAAAATTTAAATATTATAATAAAATCTTATAATTACTTTATCAAATATAAAAACTTATTATCTATGTTTTTAACTACATTGACATAAAAAATATATATATAATTTTCATATTCTTTGAAATACTTATGTACAATTTTGAATGGGTATAAATTATATTACAAATATATGGTCAAGCAAGTATTTTTTAAAATTCATTTAATTTTTAGTTTTTATAATAATAAAATTATAAAATATTTAAGTTTTTTCATGTTTGGCTTTCAATTTTTTTTATCATACATATTCTTTTTTATGTGTCATTTTTTCCCTACTTCTATTTTCTATATAAGTTATTTTTTAACATTATTTATTAAAATATTTTCAAAAAATTATAAATTACAAATGCAATCAAACATATTTAAGGATTGAAAAGCAAAATGAAAATTTTAAGAATTTTCTTTTAAACTTTTATCAATTACATAAAAAAAATTATTTAATATTTTGAACTGAAATTACCAATTTGTTTAATTATATGAATTTTTAATTTTAATAATATTTTTATTCTTAGTTGACATAATAATTAATAATTTTAATTATGTTATAATTTTTTAAATACACTATAATTATTTTTGCATGTCCATTTACATAATGCATATATTAACTTAAATGTTCATATTAATTATTCTTCAAATTTAATTAAATATAAATGAAATATTTTAATATTTATATATACTAGAAATTTTAAAATTTGCTACAAAATAATTTTGTGGTAATTTTAAAATTAATAGTTATTTTGTAGCTAATTTCTAGTAAAAATAATTAGTTACAAAATTACTACAATATTGAATGGTAGCATGAAATAAGTAGCAAATTAACTAAGAAAATAATCTTAGTTAATTTGTAGTAAATTTTTTAAAATTTGTAGTTATTTCCTAGCTAATTTGTAGTAATAAGAAGTATAAATGAATATAACTTCAATTTAGCTAGAAAAAATAATTTTCTAGTTAATTAATAGTTAATTAGCTAGGATTTAGCTACGGTAGCTAAAATTAGTAGCAAAATCAAAAAATTCTTGTAGTGTAAATAATTTTTATTTCATTTTTTTCACAATTAACTTTTATTTTGGTCTCTACGTTAACATAAAACAGCCACCAAAATATTTTCGTTCGCTAAGTCACTAAATCCGAGTATCATGTGAAAAAGAAATCCTACAGCAATGGATTTCAATTCAATCTCTAAATATTACATGGTTTTCTGGTTTCTGCGAAAGTGCAAAATGACACAACTAGTGACAAAAATAAATCATCATACAAAAACGAATTTAAAGACAAAAACCTGTTCGGTTGCTGTTTTCCAAAAATCACTAATTTTCAAACTAATATGGTCGCTATAACCTGCCATACTAGGTTCAACATGTTCCCAGTGACAACGGATTTAGCGATTGATTTTTTTTGTTACCCCTAATACGATCACTAAAACCATACATAATACTAGATTTAATATTGTCTTCCAATAGTAATGGATTTAGCAACCTATTTTTTCTTACCCCAAAATTCAATTGTTATAACCTGTCCTAATACTATTTAGGATATCGTCTTTCATCAGCGACGGATTTAGCAATCAAGTTTTTACTATCCCAAAATTTGGTCACTATAACCTGCAACAATATAATTTACAATATCATCTTCTATTAGTGACAAATTTAATGATGATTCTTTTGCTACCCAAAATTTAGATTTAGCTACGAATTTTAATTAAGTTGAAAACATAACTAAGTCGTTCAAGTATTTCTGAATTTATAATTAAAAAATTGAATTAAGTTATAAATGTATTAAAGCTTTTTATTATGTATTCATATGCATTTCAAAATTAATAACCTATGTTATGGTCTATGACAATTACATATAGTTTACCATTTGATATACATTGTAAGTATAAATAAATAAATGAAAAGAAAGTATAATTTATAATTTTTATATAAATTAATAAAACTTTTAAAAATAAAAGTTATTTATTAAAAATAAAATTTCTTTTCAGTCCTTAAAACATAGAAGGAGATCGAAAGCTAGATTTAATGTAATAAACTAGGAAAGATGTCATATAATTGGATTAATAATTTGTATGTGGCATTTGTGTCGTGACTGACAAGTCCTAACCAACATAATCTTTTCAATGTTATTTCATATGACAATGAATATATGTATGTTATATTCTTTTTGACTTTATTGGTGACGATTAAAATGATAATAAATGATTTTAAAATATTTTATACTTTTAGTTGCATTTTTAGTTAGTTCAATTTAAATTATGTATAATTGTGGTATTGAAGTTTTTTTTTTAAGTAAATAGTGTATTTATTTTTAAAATTAAGTAAATTTTGAATTTTTGTCAATTTTTGTATTTAAATTTGTCATATTTTAAATTTTTTATCAAAATATTAATGGTGTTTTCATAAATTGGAGATATGAATGGTTTTTAAAGTCTGAAAACAAAATATTTACAAGAAATTTGTGAAACTTAAAAGGATTTTATGAATATTAAACTAAAATTTTAAAGTTTTTTAATGTAATATTTGAAATTTTAGGTTGAAAATTTCCCACCCCTTCTCTAACATTTCCCACTAGCATTAACCCTAAATTAAAGTGGCTCCTATACCATTACCCAAGCAAAGTCTCTAAAGTAAAGACATTCACCATCCTTCTTCATTCCCTAGCCTCCTTCTTCAGCTTCTTCTTTATTCCCTAAAGAAATGTTGAGTTAAACCTTTGCTTGTTCAAAGGCTTATTAGAAGAATTTTCATGGTGTGTTTGTGAAGAAAAATGTGAGAAACATTGTGGACCAAGAAGAGGATGGTTATTTGAATATGGGAGCATGGCCAAAACCATCAAGGGAGCTTGAATAACATGGAGACTATAGCCTTGAAAGGTCCTATGACTTAGAAAATACTGAAGAAACTTCAAGAAGAAATTCAAAGAGATATGAGCCTCCTTAAGGGTCAAAGAGAGTCCAATACTTATCTACTATTGTATACTTTAATGGAATGCAAATTTGACCTTGTATAAACTTGTTTAGACCTTGAAACCATTGTAGTTAGGTGGTGTTTACATGTAATTTTGTTTAGATTGCTTCTGATTGTGCCAAGGGGCCCAAAATGGCAAAAATGCATTTAGTGACCAATTCTTCAGTCACTAAAATGTTGTCAAAATTTAACTTGTGCTAGAAGTATTTTGAGAGTTCTCTTTCTTGTCTTGAGCAAGAACTAATTTTTATCAAGCTCCCATGAAACTTGTGGCAAATTTTTACCATGTCTATCTAGTTCTATGAACTAGTGGTGAATCATCATCATTTTCTTCTTCCATATTTTCAATTTCTTTATCAATTTTATGTTCTTGAATTCTAATCCCTAATTTTTGCATGATTTTGTGTCTATGTTGTTTGTTGATCCATGGATTCATAAGGTACCCCTACAAATTTCGCTTTTGACATGTAGTCTAAACAAAACAATATTTTCTCTACAATGTACCTTTTAATAATAGATTTTTCAAATTGGTGTGAAAACTTAACATACCTTTTCAAGATCTTCATATATCGCTTAACTAGGTACATCCACTGTAAGAAAATAGGACCACATAATCTAATCTCCCTTACTAAATGAATAATTAGATAAACCACGATGTTGAAAAATGAAGGAGGAGAATGCATCTCTAATTAGCACAAGATAACAACAACCTCATTTTCTAATCTATCCAACTTTTTAGGGTCAATAATTTCGTTACTATAGAATTGAAGAATAACTACAACCTAGTTATGTCATGTCTAACATTGTTAATAGTTGTTATATCAACATATGACAATCATGAGACTTTAAGTCAACTAATAAGCTTTCAAATTTTAAAGAGTAACTTGGGGTACTTTGATGCCTCGTAGACACTTGCAAAACTTCTTTTGTCATTATTTGACATAGTACGACATGTTAGGGAAAGATATGTCTACTTATCATAAGATTATAGAGCTAACTATTGTTGTATACCCATTTCAACCATATCTAGTCTTGCATATACATCATCCTTTGTCTTGTCCTGAATGCTCATAGGTGTTTCTTTTACACTATAGCACATTTTTCTTAAGTGTATCTTAGTCATATCCTAATTGTATCCCAATCGTATCTTGTATTTTTTTTTTAAAATAGGATACTTTTTGGATATGTATTCAGAAGTATACGAAGAGTATCGTTGTCTAACATAAATACCACACATTCCTTTTTCATTTTTGGAGTATCCAAGCTTCATAGGTTGAATGTCTAACCAATGTAAAAGTTTCAATTTATTTACAAAAATGATATTGCATTTTTGTTTATACCGATTTTTCGTGAACCACTATAAATGAGTTTGTAGTGAAAATTCAATTGTGCACTAGTTTAATTATTAAGGACTCATTGCAATTTGTTTTGAAGAGGATAATTTAATGATAAAACATGAAATTAACTAAATTTTTTTATTAAATTAAACAACCTTACAAACATTAAAGAGAAAAAAATATAAAACAATTACATAGATTTAAAAAAGATGTATATAGAAGCACCAAAACTCTAATTTCTGCGGTTGCTGAGTACCTAACAAGCTGAAAGTAATCATCAAGAATTGCGGATATTATGTGGTCAACCATTAGGATCACTTTCATGACTTTGAAGCATTTGGACCACTTGGCTCATGGTTGGCCTTGCATCTTTGTCTTCCTCTACACAGTTCAAAGCCACCTTAGCCAAAAGGTCTATCTTACATTCGTCGTAGTTTGTTTTAATTGCAGTATCAATGATGTACTCTAGCCAAGATGTGCCACTCGTTTTTTCTTTCACCCATGTTACCAGCCTTCCATTATATGAGTCTTCTCCATCAATGCTTTGAACACCGCTTGTTGGGCTTTTTCCAGTTATCATCTCCAAGAGAACAATTCCATAGCTGTAAACATCCACTTTAGAGGTAATGGAAAAATTGTAAACCCACTCGGGTGCCATATATCCTCGAGTTCCTCTGATCATTGAAAATCTTGAACTGTTGTTGAGGTTATTTCTGTTTAGTAGCTTGGACAAGCCAAAATCTGCTACCTTGGGCTGATAATTAGCATCAAGAAGTATGTTTTGGGGCTTTATATCACAGTGCAATATCCACTCCAAGCATTCTTCATGCAGATATGCTAGAACTCTTGCCGTTCCAAGAGCAATGTTATATCTCTTCCTCCAATCAAGTGTATTAGATGAGATATTTTCTGCCAAAGAACCATTTTCCATGTACTCATACACCAACAACCTATGCTTTCCCTCAGCACAATATCCCCACATTTCAATCAAGTTCATGTGGTTGAGCCTTCCAATGATGCTGACTTCAGCAAGGAATTCACCTTCTCCTTGTTTAGCTTCATAGAGTCTCTTAATGGCAGCATGTCTTTGATCTGATAAGATGCCTTTGTACACAACCCCTCCAGCACCCCTTCCAATCTCTTGGCTGAACCCCTTTGTTGCCTCCTTCAACTCCGAATAACTGAATTTTCTGAATCCCACTGCAGCAGGATGGTAGCCTTGTTGATCTACACCAGACTTTTGGCGCGTCCTAATCAAGAACACCCAAATCATGAAAAAACAAACAATTTCTAAAGCTCCAACTGCAGTAGCAAGCCACAGAGAAAATCTCACAAAACGATTTGCTGGCTTTCCGACATAGTCTTTGTGAAGCTGCACGGAACAAACATGATCATATGCACTCACAGTCACAGATTCTTCCTTGGAGAAGTTTTTGCTTTTAGGCAGTCTCAAGTAAATTGTTCCTTTATAACTTGGCGAACGCCTTCCATTCCGCAACTGTAATTTTGTGTAGCAGCTAGATCCTTGGTCCCCATCATATCTATACTGAAACCCTTTGCACTTACAATCTTGCAAACATAAATTCACACAATTCATGTAGGTACTGTTTTGGACATAATTATGGTCGTAACCGTAAAACTCAACGCCCTGTATCTCCAAAAAGGTAGACTCATTTCCATTGCAAGTAAAGTCAAACACGGGTTCACACCCGTAAGACCAATCACTATGGTTCGTCACTCTGTATCCTGGTAAACACGAGCATCTCCTTCCCCTGTAAGGATCATAACTGCAAGCACTGTTAGCACCACAAATCCCGTGAATGGTGCAAGTATCAAACATGACTTGCCATGAAACATACCATTGCCTTAATGTGTCATATCTACTGTACACACGAATGTTACCGTCAGAATCCAGCGTTAATCTTCTTGGAATCACCGTGCCATAATCATTCGTGGAAAAAATGTAATTATCCGATGAAGTGAAATTTCCAAGAGAATTTAACACTGCAAGTCTGCTGCTATTGTAATTAAACCTTCCAGTTTGCCAACTGAGTAGCCAAGGTTGTGGCCAATATTGGCTGGAAACATCAGGACCATCATAAACAAGACGAAGAACGTTGTCATCGTCAAAGAGAAGCTTATAGAAGCCAGAGGAATGGTTAGTGATGCTTCTTGAAGACACAAGTTGTGTGTATCTAGTAAGAGGTTGACCCGGAAGAAGAGTGTCAGTTGGGGAATCAAAACTTTGCCACAAAATGGTTCGTTGGAGGTCGCTTAACACAAGATTGCCATCATCTTGGAGATACAACTTTAGTGGGGCCTGTGACGCTGTGTTTGATGACCAAGTGGTGATTTGAGCTGCGTCAACCAAGACAATGTTACCAGTGTTTAAGAGGGAAAGCTTTGATCGCTTTCCATTAACGGGTTGTTCGCGGTTTGCCATCCAAACCACAGTGGTGTTGTTGTGAGAATGAGGGTCGTTGAACCATATGGCAAAGGAGAAGGCGTTTTGTCCAACTTGAAAGAAGCCAGCGCAGAACATTTGATTTGAAGAGACAATAACGTCTTCTGCGTGTTTCTCCACTGAGAGGGAGGACCCCTTATTCAGTGCCGACAGGGAAGAAGAACATTGGAAAGGAAAAAACAAGAGTAGAAAAAAGAGTGAAATTGAGAAATACATGATCGTGCAAATATTGCAGTTAAATTATGGATGATTTATGTGCGAATGTTTGTAAGAAAAAGCTGAATGCTAAATTGCACGCCAAATTGTTGTATGAAAGCGTTGAAGACTAATAGTAGGAAATCGCGCCACTAGTTCATTTTTTATTAGATAAGCATGTAATTTAAGAAACGACATTGCTACATGACAAGAAGACTATTTGTAAGAAATAGCTAGCATGAATCCTACTTACTCATATTTTTATCCGATGCGCAGGTATGAAACCATATATTTATATACCAATCTATTCCCACAAGTAATAGTTACTTGTAGTATCCTCTACAGAATTCCAACTATGTTATGCATAAAAAGACTATTGGTAAGAAATAGCATGATTCCTATTGGCTGATTTTTTTATTGGATAAATGACATTAGAAGTTGACCGAAATCATCCAAGTTCTTCATGCACAACATTCGTATTTCTTTACAATTATAAAATAAGAAATGCTGCTTGTATCATTATACAATAAATTTTATAGTGAAGAAAAAATAGATAAAAAAAGAAATATAAGATATAATAAATATTATAATAAAAAATATATATAAAATAATATTATGTAAGTAACTATATGAATTATTGTATAAATAATCCACTTCAAATACCAATCATCATTTTCTTTTAGGAATTAAATAACAATAAAATCATGTCATATGCGGTACGGCTATATATATTATATGATAATTTTTCTGGTCAAAAGATGGATTCTTACTTTTCCAGACATTATTTTTCTTGTACAAGCGTCCGGGTAAGAAAAACATGGTGTCTGCGGTGCGCATATAATATATACTATATGCAAGTGGCCCGTCTTTTATAGGTATTTTTATTGACTCGATATGTATCATACACCACTTGTTCTATATGTAACTTCTTTTTTTAAATATATCATTCATTTTATGTTACATCTTCTAATTTTTCTATCTGTTTTATAATTATAAAAAATTATAAAATTTCTTATATAAAAATATTTTTCTCATGCATATATATGAGAAATCTATTTACTCTAGGAGTGACTCCTTATTTCTTACTTTTTATTTTTTATTATTTAATTATTTTAATGATAACACATTTATTTATTGAATTATAAGAAAATGAAGATGAGGATAAGAAATTATTTTCTTAGAATTACTTTTAAAATAAGTATATATATGTATATATATAAATAAAAGAAAGCATATTTGGAACAGATGAAACAAAAGCAGAAAGGGAACAATCGTTTCAAAAAATGATTCTTAGTCACTGGTTAGATCCATATACCCGATAAAAAGAAAAAAGAAAAGATATAATAAATAACATAAGAGATAAATTTTCATGTTAATTAAATTTTATTTTAGATATAAATTATAACATAATTATTATAGATATTAATAAACTCATCATCAAAAGACATACGCTTATGAATTACATTTTAATAACATGTATGTCTTTAACATTATATCGTTCTTCTTCTTTATATTAAAAAATATAATCATATTTGGACAGATTTAAATATATAATATCTTAATATTTTAATTATTTTTCAAAATTTTCGTTAAATTTTTTTTAGTTTCTGTTAAAAAAAATTAAACCAAAACATCATTTGCAATATCAGTCTATCAAATTATCTCTTCATTTTTACCTTTAAAATATTACTTAAAAAATTATTAGGATTTATGCTAAATTTATTTATATATTTAAAAATATTTATTTTAATTATTATTATTTTCGAAAAATATATTTTAAATTAATAAGATTCAAAGCAATATATATATATATATATATATATATATATATATATATATATATATATATATATATATATATATATATATATATATATATATATATATATAATAAAACTAAACACAAGTATTATAGTACTATTTAATTGATGTCATTAATACAGTATGTTTATAAATATTTAAATAAGTTGATATTTTTGTTATATAGTATTAATCGTTATATTTATTAAATATAATATATAATTCCTTTTAATAATATTAATAAATATTATATTTACTGAATTTAATAAATATAATGCTAATATATATTTATTAAACATACAACTTTTTAAATGAATCTATTTATATTAAAAATTTATTATTAAATAAAATATAATTATTACTAAATTTATATTAAAAGATTTATAAAATATAAATTAATTTATTTTTTATTTAATTATATGTTTTAAAAAAAATTATTGAGTAAATGAATGTTAAATTCATAAATTATAAATGTTTTAATATATATTTTAATTAAAAATATGCATTATAATATTATAATAACTATTTTTAAATAATATTAAATTAAATATAATAAATTATATATTTTAATATAAAAAGAAACTGTAATACATATATTTTCAAATAAAATTTAATTTTATGTTTTTTGATATTTTAATATTTTAATATAAAAATAATATAATATTCGTATTTGTAAAAATAAAAGTATAATTTGTTTTAAAAATATTAATTAAATGTACTAAAATATGTATTTAAACATAAAAAGTAATATAATACTCACGTATTTACATTAAGATGAGTATAATTTACTACAGTTGTACTGTTCAGATACATGACGTTGGCTTTTAGTTTTCAATACTGATTTAGGGTAAAGTCGTTTGGTGTGATTATTCATTGGATATTCCTACAACCACACGTACACGGGTTAATTGTTTCGTTTTTCTCGTTAATTTACTTGTTGTAACTAATAATTAAAATACAAACAGGAAACTGAGTATTAGTAATTATATGAATTGATTTTCATTTAATAAATATAACTTCAATAGGAAGAAAAAAGGATAAGTTAGTTTTGATTAAATTGGAGAAATCAACTAAAATTTAATTAAAAGAAAACAATAAAACATTTGCTTTCAAAATTCTCTATTTTAATACCCGAGCATACAAGAATACAAAGAAAATTAATTTAACTCAAATTGGTAAAATGGATTAAGGTTTATTTTATTTCACCTAAAATTCATAATTTGGATTTTAATTTAATTTGTTTTCTTATTTTTTCTATTGATTTTTTTTTAATTTATTTAACTTCTATTTCGTTAGACAATTAAATCTTTATTCTTAAATAGTGATCCAAATTCTTTAGATGAAATTAAAGAGAAATGAACATTAAGTTTATAAATTTCTAACAGTAGGGAGCATCCAATAACTATTCCTATAACTTAAATGATTATTAGGTTTGTATGTATATAATACATTCTTATTCAATCCCTAAGGATGATTAAGTATGAATAAAAGATAATACTTGGAATGGCAAGAGTTCTAGCATATCTGCATGAAGAATGCTTGGAGTGGATATTGCACTGTGATATAAAGCCCCAAAACATACTTCTTGATGCTAGTTATCAGCCCAAGGTAGCGGATTTTGGCTTGTCCAAGCTACAAAACAGAAATAACATCAACAATTCAAGTTTTTCAATGATCAGAGGAACCAGAGGATATATGGCGCCTGAGTGGGTTCTGAACTTAGCAATCACCTCCAAGGTGGATGTTTACAGCTATGGAATTGTTCTCTTGGAGATGATAACTGGGAAGAGCCCAACAAGCGGTGTCCAAAACATTGATGGAGAAGACTCATACAATGGAAGGCTGGTAACATGGGTGAGAGAGAAAAGGAGTGGCACATCTTGGCTAGAGCACATAATTGATCCTGCAATTAAAACAAATTATGATGAATGTAAGATGGAGCTTTTGGCTAAAGTGGCTTTGGACTGTGTAGAGGAAGACAAAGATATAAGGCCAACCATGAGCCAAGTGGTTGAAATGCTTCAAAGCCATGAAAGTGATCCTCAGTTATACTAATGGTGCACCACGTTATATCATCAATTCTTGATGGTTACAGCGACATATTTGGTACTCACGGCAAACTTTTGGTGTTTCTGTACTTTTTATTTTTAATCTCTGTTATAGTTTTATATTTTTCTCGTCATGTTTTAGCGTCCGCAAACTCACTCATATTGTAAGGTTGTTTAATTTAATAAATTTTCTGGTCTCAAGTTTTATCTTAACATGACCTATTTGAAATAGATTGAGATGGGAAAAAACAATATAATTAATCTTCTTCATTTTCATTTTCATAATAGGCTTAATATATAGCCACTCTTAGTTTTTTTATAGTACTATAATGAATTACAACTTATAGAGGAATACAAATCATCCGTCTTTTCTTATCTTCTTACTGGTATATTTCAAAGTTGCCATCTCAATGAAAAACACTATTCTTTAAATAATTATATTTTGTCATAAAACATGGGTTTTATGTAAATTTTATTATATTTATAACTTTTTTATTTAAAATTTAATTGAGTTTTCTAGTTTTAATATAAAATGAAACAAGTTTTATAGTTTTAAAAGCAGTTGAACGCCTTTAACAGGTGGAATCACTTCCTTACCCAAGACGCAACAACCATATAAAGTCTTTCGGCCAAAATTTAGGCAAAATGAAACTTGATTGTTTCGGTGTATGTTTTCCTCCGAAATTTGATGCTTAGACACAACAATATGAAGATTTTTCCTTTTATTTCTATTGCACCCGTATTTGCATGTAGCTCTAAAAGTAAAGTTATTAAAATTTAAGTTTTAGATTTATCAAAAAAAATTATATGTTAATAATTTAATAAAATAAAAAATTACATATATTATAATAAAAAATTAATGTATAATTTTCTTATTCAAAATAAAAAAAAAATCTCTAAAATTCTATTTAATTATAGTCTCTCCGGTGACTCGGCCTGCGTATTTGTCTCAAGTCCTCGATCTACACTACTAGAAATGTCTTTATTTTTTGCAAATTTTTACTTAATTTTGCTTTCAAAAATTCAAGAGGAAATGTTTCTGCAAAATTTCCTACGATTTTAAATTTGTAGAAAAATCATTGGTAGATAATTATTTCTTGCAAATTATAAATTGGCAAGAAATTTATCTACGGATATTTCGCAAGAAAATTCGCAGGAAAATCTGTAGGAACATTTGCAGAAAAATTCGCAGAAAAATTCGCAAGAAAATCTATAGGAAAATTCGCAGGAAAATCCACAGGTAACATGCTATTTTCCTGTAAATTTTCCTAAGGTTTTAAATTCGTAGGAAAATCATTGGTGGATAACTTTTTCTTGCGAATTATAAATCGGCAAGAAAATTATCTGCGGATATAGTTCGCAGGAAAATCTGTAGGAACATTCGCAGGTAAATCTGTAAAAAAAATTCACAGGAAAATTCGTAGGAAAATTTCGTAGGAAATATTTTCCTACGATTTTAAATTCGTAGGAAATTTCGTAGGAAATATTTTCCTACGATTTTAAATTCGGAAGAAATTTCGTATATTTTTCTACGATTTTAAATTCGTAGGAAATTTATAAGAAAATTCAGAGAAAAATTTACAAAAAAAAATTTATAGAAAAATCAAAAAAAAATTCAGATACACAGACACATACACACATGTGTATGAATGCATAAATTTAACTGCACCCGTGAAGAAAAGTCTTGCGTCATTAATTATTGCTTGTGCTGAATGTTTATATTTCTTTCTCTTTTTTATTACATCACATCTTATATCTATAATATTTTTTTCTTGCTTATCTCTTTCTTCTTAATCACGGTGTTAATAACATTTTTCCTTGGTTCCTCTTACAGGGATACAATATAAATCCAAATTGGGGCCTTCAAGATTTTTTTTTAGTCATAAATACATATCTTTTCTAAAGATTTTAGGAAGCCTGCGGATCTAGGGATTAATTCTTTTGTTATGTCATTAATTCATATGAAGCAACCTGTTGTTTATTATATATATATATATTAATGCTGTAATAGATATGGTGGTTCAGTTCTTGGCCTTGCAAAATTGAAGGCCACATTCACAAGTTATTTTTATATTAGAAATACTAATAACACATTTTTAATACTTTAGTTTATTATTTAAAATATATTAAAAGTAATAAAATTTAGTAATTTTATTTTATAATTTTTAATAAAAATTAACTAATAATAAAAAATACATGACAAAGAATGTATTACCATTCATCTGGCCAAATTTGAGGGCCACATCCACAAATTAATTTTGGATTGGAGCCACGGGAATCACATCATCTGAAGGTTTACTATTAATATTATCCTCTTAATGCTGCATCAATTGGTTAAGTTGCATCAATCTTACAATGCAATATGTGTATGTGGTTTGTTGGTACCCTCAATCAAATATCAAATAGCTACTGGTCTACGAGGGTCTAAAAATAGCTACTGGTTCTAAAAATAGCTACTGGTTCTAAAAATCATCACTGCACCAACAATTTATTCAAGAAAACTGCACCCATCCCCACCTTGGCAGTGAATATAACATAATAGAGTACAACTTGAAATTCAGTTTATTCAAGCATCAATATGATTCTAAAATGGGAGTTCATTTTTCTTTAAAAATTTCACCACTTGCTTTTCTTTACTATTGTAAATCTGAGTACTTTCAATAACCTATTCCAGAACACCACTAATCACTTTCATAGTTCATACAATGGTCAGGTATAAACTTTTTACAAAACTGAAGCTAAAGTAAAGAGACTGAATCAACTAACAGCAAGCAAGATGAAGGAGCTATTCCAAAAAGACGTGGGAGGAGCTGAAGTTGATATGCAAGAAATCACATGTGGAGATTCCTTCAAGGGAAGAGATAAACAATATAATTAACCTTATAAACTCAAGTGAATCCAAGTATCTAACTAACATGTGTATATTCCATTTAAAAAATTATACATGTGTATTTACAATAAAAAAAATCAGCCTAGAAATTGACTTACATCTACAACAGGGGAGATTGACCACTCCGATCTCCTCCTTAGCCTGGATGAATAGAAATCAAGATCAAAAGAAGAGGCCTATAGCAGGAACGCTATCATGGAGAAAGTGGAGAAATGAATGTTAGCACGTGATGAGGAGCGTTGGCTAGAAGAATATAGCATGGTTAGAATTTTCATTTGAATCAATCTTCATAAATAGAAAAATAAAGTGAGATATCAAGTACCATCCTATCTGGTTTGATCACTATCTTCATCATAATCTTCGTCTTCATTTTCATTATTATGTTGAGGAGATGAAGGTGGATGAGAAGAAGAGCCGCTAAGAAATCCCAAATATTGCATTAAGGTATGCATTTGTTTCCTATTCTCAGATAACTCATGTCTTATTTCAAACTTCTCTTGCTCTTGTCTTTGCAGTGATTCATTTAATTTTTGAATTTGGCTCCTCAAAGCATCAATGTCCCCTGAACTAGTAGAAGACTTTGATGGTTGACTTGAAGACAAAATCATTGTTCTTCCCATGGATCCAAGTCCAGATATCCTTCCTTTTTTCTTTCCAACTGCATTTACCCATATATCAAAATCAGAAGGCATGTGATTTGTAGGCGATTGACTATCAGCTCCATCTTCTCCCAGTGCAAATGTTGAATTTTGAGAAGATAGTTCGAATTTTCTTTTTTCAAACTTCTCCTACATCATACAAATTTCAGCCAGGAGAAAAATATTAGAGATACATAATAGAATGAATACCTACGTACTATACTCAAACCTATTTGAATTTCATATAAAGAGAGGAATGATGGCAAGTACTGTGGTAGCACTAGACATATGAAAACTTACGTAAGTAGATTTTGCATGAGGACCCACCCAACTTTGATCCTTTTTTCGATGTGTGCGAAAATAAAACTCACTTAATGATGGATCTATCCCCTTTGCCTCCTTCTATAATTGATAAAAGAAGTTTTAGTGTCATTAATTTTGGAACCTAAAACATAAAAAATAACAATAATTAATAATATCATTCTCTTCCAATGCAAACGATGAGGAATTTATCCACCAGTGTGAAGAGATGCACCATCCATAGATTCACGATTCTTCTATTTGTTTCACACTTTTTCTTGAAACTTGAAGACTCCCAATGTGCCTTCAATTGTGTCCATACACTGTCTCCCATCCAAATTGGTTTTTTATTTAAATCTTTTCGAACTTCTTGCATTAGTTGAATCATTTTAGCTGCACCTCTTTTCTCAAAGTTACGTCGCACCATGTCATTATATTGAGGTTGCCATGTAAATTTTGACTGCATTGTTTGACAAGAAAAAAATATTAGTTAGACATATTTTAAAAAATATTATAAATACTAGAATCTTCTTAATCAAAGTTTGAAATTTAATTACTTTAAATATGTCAAACCATGAGTCTCTTTGATCTATTGATAACTTCTTCCATGATGGTTTTGCCTCTTCCAAGTTACTACGCATGATTGACGAAATTGTTCCAACCACTAACTTGTGTTGGTCAAACCTATTGAAAATAAAAAAAATGGATGAATAATAAAGAAAACAAATACTAAAATTCATATATGATAAGAAAATAAAATGACTCACCCATCACCTTTTGGAAATATCAAGATTTTGTGTCCACTGTTATTTTCACTGACATGACTAGATGAAGAAGATGGAACTTCATTGACCATTGGGTATTCATGCATATGAAGGACTTGAATAGGGATAGGTTGAGATTGGGTGGTCCGAGGTGGAGGTGGAGGTTGAGATTGGGTGGTTCGAGGTGGAGGTGGAGGTTGAGATTGGGTGGTTCGAGGTGGAGGTGGAGGTTGAAATTGGGTGGTCTCAGGTGGAGGTGGAGGTGGAGGTTGAGATGGAGGTGGATGTTGAGATGGAGTGGGTTAAGATCGAGGTTGAGTAGATTGGGGTTGGGGTTGAGATTGAGTGGATTGAGGTCGAGTGACTTGGTTGGCATAAGCTTGAAGGCTAGATGATGGTATTATTAATGGTATATGAAATTGTGCACGCTTCTTTTTTTCCAGCTTTTTAGTAGAATCTGACATCTACTTATAAGAAATAACAACATCCAAAGCAATATATGATAAAAAAATAACAAATAACAAATAAGATAACAATGCACAAAATGTATTTCAAGAATAATAACATCCAAAGTAAACAAATAATAAAAAAATAGATTAATCTTCTTCATCTTCATTATCATCAATGAAATCATCATCCTCTTCATTATCACTAATGAAATCATCATCCTCTTCATTATCACTAATGAAATCATCATCCTCTTCCTCATCTTCATCATTCATGAAATCATCCTCTTTTTCAAGTTCGTCATCAATGAAATCATTTTCTCCATCATTTACTTGCAAATCAACCTCTTCGCCATCAATCTCATCATCTCGTAGGTGTTCAATTGGGTCATCCTTAATTGTTGCATTGACTTGTGACTCATGCATTTGATAAGCAACTTCTAGATTATGTCTATCATCAACAACTCCCCTTGGCTTTGTCTTGATAACTACCAACCAACCAACCTTATCCTTTTGTCGCCCAGGATATGGCGAATAATAAACTTGAATTGCAGCTTTTGGAAAAATAAAAGGATCAAATTTTCCATATTTCCTCCCTTTTCTTACTTCTACAATCTTATATTGCTTGTGCATCCTCATCCCACGATTTGAAGGATCAAACCAATTGCAATAAAACAAAACTAACTTTTTTGGTGCTTGACTTGGCCATTCTAACTCTAGAATCTCTACAAGGACACCATAATAATCATTTGAGGTTTCATCATGTCCAATTCCACTAACACATACCCCACTATTATATGTTGTTTTACCTTCACCCCAAGCTATTGTATGAAATTTGTATCCATTCACAAAATAAATTGGATACGACTTTGCTAGTCTCAAAGGACCTCTTGCCAAGTCATACAAGTATGGATTTTGTAACCTGAGTTGGTGATTCTGTCTTACCTATTCACATAATAAAAATTGTCATTTAATAACATAATAAAAAAAATAGTATTATATTTATTAGTTTAAAGTAATGCTTACATATTCTTGAAACCACCGTGGAAAATCAGCTTCTATTTGTTTATCAATGATATCGTCATTGATATTTCTGTAGATACCTTTTAAACTTTGTACATATATACTACACAAGATATTTATTTAAATTAGATATGAGTATTGCTAGATGAATTAATTGACATATATAGTGTTTGATACTTACTCAATGAATGGTTTAACCTCGTTACAATTCAAGAGAACATGCAATTGGGCAGCCATCAATTCTTTGTCACTAAGCCACCTTTCATTGTATTTTCCAGTTGTTTGTCCAAAAGGTTTAAAGATAGACAAAGTAGGTTGTATGTGGTCTTGATGAACTTCCTCAGTTGCACCAGTAGGAGATACAAAATAGTGGGAACTAAAATAGGATGTCTCTTGCAACAAATATGCTTCACATATAGACCCTTCCACACTTTTCTTATTCTTCACAGTCTTTTTAATTTTATTTAGAAACCTAAGTATAAAAAATGTAATACTAATTGTTATATACATCATACAATGATATTGATATAAAAAGATATAAATGATTATTACCTTTCAAATGGGTACATCCAACGATATTGAACTGGTCCACCTATCCTAGCTTCACAGGGCAAATGAATTGGTAGGTGCTCCATAGAGTCAAAAAAGGCTGGTGGAAATATACGCTCCAACTTACATAATATTACTGGAATATTCTGTTCCATTTGTAATAAATGATCTTTTCGTACCACTGTTGAACACAAGTCTCTGAAGAATTGACTAAGCTCAGTTAAGGGCTTCCATATTGGTTCAGGAAGAAAACTCAAAGCAATTGGAAGCAGACATTCCATAAAAATATGACAATCGTGACTTTTCATCCCAAACAATCTTTTAGATTTTATATCTACGCATCTAGAAACATTAGAAGCATAGCCATCAGGCATCTTCAACCCTTTCACCCATTCACACACATCATTCTTTTGTTCATTTGATAAACAAAATTTGGCTTTAGGCTTTACATAGTTCCCACTAGGGTTTTTTTTCAACAATAACTCCTTTCTATTACAATACTCTGCTAAGTCCAATCTTGCCTTTTCATTGTCTTTAGTTTTCTCCTTGTTATCCATAACAGTATGAAATACATTTTCAAAGACATTCTTTTCTATATGCATAATATCAAGATTGTGTCTCAATAGATTGTATTTCCAATATGGAAAATCCCAAAATATGCTTCTTTTGGTCCAATTATGGGATTTACCACGACCTGGAACATTGCATATCCCAACTTCTGTTGTCTTAGAAATGTATGAAACCATTTCCCACACTTGTTCACCACTTAACCTAGAAGGAGATTCATTTTCCTCAATTCTATTTTTGTAAAATGCATCCTTATTTCTCCTAAAAGCATGATTGTGAGGTAAAAATTGACGATGACAATCAAACCAAGACATTTTTTTGCCATGTTTTAGTGTGAAAGCTTTTGATTTTTTTCATGCATACGGGACATGCAAATTTTCTAGCAGTACTCCACCTAGACAACATACCATATGTAGGAAAGTCGTTTATTGTCCACATCAGTGCAGCTCTCAATAGAAAATTTTGTTTTTTTGAGGCATCATATGTTATTACACCATCATTCCGCAATTGTTGCAACTCATCTATCAACGGTTGCAAAAACACATCAATTTTTCCTTTGGGATTATGTGGACCTGGAATGATCAAAGTCAGAAACATATAAGGAGTCATCATACATAGCTCTGGAGGTAGGTTATATGGTGTAACAATTACAGGCCAACAAGAATATGGTGTTGTTGATTGGCTAAAAGGAGTAAACCCATCAGCACATAGGCCAAGTCTAACATTTCGAGGTTCTAAGGCAAATTCAGGATATAATTTATCAAAGTGTTTCCAAGCTTTCCCATCTGAAGGATGACACAATACACCTTCTTCCCTACGATTTTCATAGTGCCATCTCATGTGCTCTGCAGACCTCACAGACGCATATAATCTTTGTAGTCTAGGGATGAGCGGCAAATAATGCAATCTCTTATAGGGAACATCTTTAGAGTTTTTCCTTGATACATTGCGTGCTTTGTATCTAGGTTTTTCACAAAATTTGCATTGCCTCAAAGTACTATCATCTTTGTAATACAACATACACCCATCGATGCAACAATCTATTTTTATCCTCGATAAACCAAGCCCTGCTACAAGTTTCTTTGTTTCCCTAAAATTAGATGGAATGACATTCTCAGGATGGCTTGACTCTTTCATAAACTTCATCACATCATTGAAACAAGCCTACGACATGTTGTGTTTAGATTTTAGACTCAACATCGTAATAGCAGCAAACAACTCTGATGTAGTTTTACATCCTGGCCACAATGGTTGCTGAGCTGAATTTAACATTTCATAAAATTTGGCAGCTTCCATATTTGGAGGTTCCTCTTCATTTTGCACAAACCCCATATCTTGGTGTATATTACCATCTTCATAACCCCATTGTTGACTACTACAAGGCACCGAATGCATATCAACATCAACATCAACATTCATACTTGTACGAGGGATTCTTTCCCCATGGGATGCCCAATACCAATACCTAGGTATAAATCCTTTTCGAAGAATGTGAACATTTACTTCATCTCGGGTTAAATATGCCTCATTTTTACATAGCTTACACGGACACCTTATTTTTCCTTCACTCAAGTAATTAGGCTGTTGGCAAGCAAAATCCATAAACCACTACTAGAAATATACTATTTACCTGCGAATTTTTCTACAAAAAATAAATTGCAGGAATTTTTTGTGAATTTTGCTACAAAATATAATTTGTAAGAAATTCCTATAGATTTTGTTACCAAAATATATCCGTAGAAATTTCTTGTAAATTTTGCTACCATTTCATCAATCATAGGAAATTTTTTTTGCAGATAAAAAATGGTAGAAAAATTCGTAAATTTTTTTTGTTTCCTATGAATTTATTTGAAAATAAATAATTGCAGGAAATATTTCATACAAATTTAAAATTCACAGAAAATAATACCTTCGAATTTATTTCACAGGAAAATTCGCAGGTATTATTTTCTGCGGATTTTAAATTTTCCCAAAAAAATTTCCAGGAAAATTTTTCATTAAATTAATAATTATTATAATTAAATTAAATTAAATAATATTTTTTTATTTCGTATCTCCCTCTCACTCACGCCATCTCCTTCTCACTCACGCCATCTCCTTCTCACTCACGCTTCTCAAATCCCAGGCCTCACTCACACATCTCTCACTCACGCTTCTTGCACTTATTCACGCATCTCACTCACGCTTCTTGCACTTATTCACGCATCTCACTCTTCACTCACCATCTCAAATCTCAGCGCTCCTCAATCATCTCAGTTCTCTCACTCGCATTGCAAACCCTATCTTCTTCTTCGATGGTGAGTCTCTTTCGTTCCCTTTCACTCTGCATTACCGTGTTCCTTCATTTATTTTCAACTCTGCATCAACAAGATTTTGTTCCTTTTCATTGTGCATCAACAAGAGTTCGAATTTGCCGAACATTTCAATTCATTGTTTCTTCTTCCATTTTTCAACTTCGTAGGAATAAGCAATGGATTTCTTATTAGAGATTCTGTGACGTCCATACGAGAAATCTCTGGTCAGAACTTTCTTACCGGGTGAATTCGTGACCAATAGCTTTGATGGTAATTTGTTTTTGTACATTGAACAATTCTGTTTCAGATTGTTCTTCTTTACTATTCAGTTTCCTAAACTCTGTTTTCTTTGTTGTTATATTGACTAGATTCCTAGCTTTCTGTTGCTCATTTACTGGTGTTTTCTGTTGCTCATTTACTTTTGCTTTCTGTTACTCATTTTCTGTTGCTCATTTAACAGTAACAGTGCTTCATTTTATACTCTGGTACTGTTGCAGAGTATGTTTTAGTGTTCATCTTCCTGATACTGTTACAAATGGTTCTAAACTTCTAATGTTATTGTTATGGGGAGTGATTGTTCTCTAATGTTATTGTAATGGGGAGTGATTGTTCTATCGAACTTATAATTGTCCTTGGCTTTGTACTTACCTCAGTTTCCTTGCAATCTTCTTTCAATCAGTCATATAACCCACACTTTAAACTGTTATATAACCTTTCTAGCCTTTTTTCACTCTAATAGCCAAAGCCTATACCTATTACTATGGTTTTTTGCCATTCTCGTTTTTGTTCCTTCTCTCTTCTTGTGCATCAATTTTTGTCGTCGTAGATTCTCACAGCAAGAAAGCTCCACTGCAACTACAGTGGTCCCTCCTCTACCTGATTGTGAATGGATGGGAATTAAGTTCACAAACCACAATATGGTCGGTGCAGATTTTGAGAAGGAGGAATGTTGTATATGTTTGAGTCTTTTCCAAGGTAATGAAAAATTGAAGATGTTAAGAGAGTGTGAACATGTCTTTCGTTCTGAGTGCTTGGACATGTGGCTTAGTGCACACCCTAGCTGCCCTCTCTGCAGGGCCTCACTCCATCACAGTCAAAATTGAAGAATATCTATCTAATTTGGATTTTACAACGGATCTCGATTATTAGAATCTTCTATACAAGTGAAGGTGGCATTGGATATAGAGTTTGAAGTGTTTTAGACTTATGAGCTCCCCAAATCTATTTCTCGATGTCTGTTATATTCAATTTAAATATGTTAGGTTTTTAGTTCTTTTTGTGCGTTTTAACGCAAATTTAGTAACACTCAAACCAATTTATTTACTTGAAAAATTTACAGTGTGATTGTGGAAGCTTTAAAGGTGGATAGTCTACAGCGACTTTGCTCATCTTTGGAACCTCTTCTCAGAAAAATTGTGAGCTACTTTTTCTTTCCTTATATTAAATAATGCATAATTTTAGAAGTTTTTTTTTTTTTACCTGCAATGGATAATCACTTTTCTGTATAATAGTAGACCTCTGCTTGAACACTTCTTCACAAAAGAAGTGACATCAAAGTACTATGTAATGACATTTAGTTACAGTCTGCAATTTAAAATTTCTTGTGAGTAAAAGAAAAGAAAAAAAAAAGTGAAATGTAAGACCAACCAAAACATGGAGTAAAATGAACCGTGCTCTTACCGAGAACCCAAATGTAAAGTGTTCATTCATGACCTTATTAATGGTTTTGTTAGAGTTTGATTGTTCAATATTATGGTTTTGTTACCGTGCTCTTCTTTTATTTGTTTTTATCTCTGTCTCTTTCTTCTTTTCATCCATCATGTACTCTGTTAAAATTGGAGTGTACGATTAACTTTTTGTATTAATTTCTATTATTACTGTACTGACTATATATTTTACTATTGCCTTTATTTCTCGTGACTAATATAGTAGTAGTAGAAAAAAGAGTAGGCCTATAAAAAAAAGTGTGGACGCACTAGTCTCAGGAATCATAATAACGTGACTCTCCCATATCTTTATTTAGTATTTACTAGGTACATCTTTATCAATTTCAAACGTTGAATTCATACAAATGTAGCTTTATTTTTTATGCTGTTCTGGCAATTATTTCACTAAATATCTTACAGGACAGAAAAAATAAATGGGTGAGCCCTGATGTAAAGATAATTTAAAAGTAATAATGTATTTGTATTGTATCCGTATAAAATATATAAAAAAACTATCAAATTATTTAAAAATTGACAATGTACAAGTATTGTACTCAATATCAGTTAGGAAAGGGATATATTTTGTATTTGAGGACAGAGGGTCTCTGGAGAAGGAAGGAAGATGGAGAGAATTGGGACATAATTACAGGGTTTTATAGCATAGCAGTAACAAAATGTGATATTTGTTGTAGTTTTTGTCTAATACTCATTGAGCGTTAGGTTGTAGTTTTTTTTTTGCTAAGCAAGTATATATGTCACTTAACAAAACGGTTTGAATAAGGGTTATTGAATGACACAATGAAAGCATACATTCGACTTCAATAAAAACTTCCAAAGCTTCACCACATTAAACAAAAACTTAATAGACTAATAGTAAGATTCGTCATGTTAAGTACTTACAAAGTTATATAATTATTGTCTTCCCATCCAATAAATATATATATATATATATTCAAAGCATAGTTTATCTATGTTATAAATAACTTTAAAATTATAATAATTGAATTTATAAAATTTACTTTTGTAACATCTTTAGTGCGAATTCGTTTACTTTCATAGTGATTTACTAACACATTTTATTTTTTATTTTCAGTGAAAATCCTGATACTGTGAAGACTCTCTTTGGCATAGAATTTATTAGCAGGTATAGTCTAAGACTTTTTCCACAATTGTTGGCTACTAACGTGAAATATATTAATTACATCCTTGTAGTTGAATCTTGTCCATCCATCAACACGAACTTTGTTCGAGTAAAGATCAAAGGACAAGGTTAGAGAATCTCTTACCCTAAACCCTGCATGAATTTAACTATCATAACAACAACTTTCTTACATTTGAGATTGCATTTCACTAGACAAGATTGAATTTCTTACAAAAGTTGAAAATGGAGATATTTGTACGTCGAGCATGGATGTATGATAGGCTTCTTCCTGGTCGAAAGGGATATACCACTAAATTTTTAAATGGTCTTGAAGAATTTATGGATTTTGCTTGCCGACAACCTAATTACTTGAGTGAAGGAAAAATAAGGTGTCCGTGTAAGCTATGTAAAAATGAGGCATATTTAACCCGAGATGAAGTAAATGTTCACATTCTTCGAAAAGGATTTACACCTAGGTATTGGTATTGGACATCTCATGGGGAAAGAATCCCTCGTACAAGTATGAATGTTGATGTTGGTGTTGATATGCATTCAGTGCCTTGTAGTAGTCAACAATGGGGTTATGAAGATGGTAATATACACCAAGATACGGGGTTTGTGCAAAATGAAGAGGAACCTCCAAATATGGAAGCTGCCAAATTTTATGAAATGTTAAATTCAGCTCAGCAACCATTGTGGCCAGGATGTAAAACTACATCAGAGTTGTCTGCTGCTATTACGATGTTGAGTCTAAAATCTAAACACAACATGTCACAAGCTTGTTTTAATGATGTGATGAAGTTTATGAAAGAGTCAAGTCATCCTGAGAATGTCATTCCATCTAATTTTAGGGAAACAAAGAAACTTGTAGCAGGGCTTGGTTTATCGAGGATAAAAATAGATTGTTGCATCGATGGATGTATGTTGTATTACAAAGATGATAGTACTTTGAGGCAATGCAAATTTTGTGAAAAGCCTCGATATAAAGCACGCAATGTATCAAAGAAAAACTCTAAAGATGTTCCCTATAAGAAATTGCATTACTTGCCGCTCATCCCAAGACTACAAAGATTATATGCATCTGTGAGATCTGCAGAGCACATGAGATGGCACTATAAAAATCGTAGGGAAGAAGGTGTATTGTGTCATCCTTCAGATGGGGAAGCTTGGAAACACTTTGATAAATTATATCCTGAATTTGCCTCAGAACCTCGAAATGTTAGACTTGGCCTATGTGCTGATGGGTTTACTCCTTTTACCCAATCAACAACACCATATTCTTGTTGGCCTGTAATTGTCACACCATATAACCTACCTCCAGAGCTATGTATGATGACTCCTTATATGTTCCTAACTTTGATCATTCCAAGTCCACATAATCCAAAAGGAAAAATTGATGTGTTTTTGCAACCGTTGATAGATGAATTGCAACAATTGTGGAATGATGGTGTAATAACATATGATGCCTCAAAAAAGCAAAATTTTCGATTGAGAGCTGCACTGATGTGGACAATAAATGACTTTCCTGCATATGGGATGTTGTCTGGGTGGAGTACTGCTGGAAAATTTGCATGTCCCGTATGCATGAAAAAATCAAAAGCTTTCTCACTGAAACATGGAAAAAAAATGTCTTGGTTTGATTGTCATCGCCAGTTTTTACCTCATAATCATGCTTTTAGGAGAAATAAGGATGCATTTTACAAAAATAGAATTGAGGAAAATGAACCTCCTTCTAGGTTGAGTGGTGAACAAGTGTGGCAAATGGTTTCAGACATTTCCAAGACAACAGAAGTTAGGATATGCAATGTTCCAGGTCGTGGTAAATCCCATAATTGGACTAAAAGAAGCATATTTTGGGATTTGCCATATTGGAAATACAATCTATTGAGACACAATCTTGATATTATGCATATAGAAAAGAATGTCTTTGAAAATGTGTTCCATACTGTTATGGATAATAAGGAGAAAACTAAAGACAATGTAAAGGCAAGATTGGACTTAGCAGAGTATTGTAATAGAAAGGAGTTATTGTTGAAAACAAATCCTAAGGGGAACTATGTAAAGCCTAAAGCCAAATTTTGTTTATCGAATGAACAAAAGAATGATGTGTGTGAATGGGTGAAAGGGTTGAAGATGCCTGATGGCTATGCTTCTAATATTTCTAGATGCGTAGATATAAAATCTACAAGATTGTTTGGGATGAAAAGTCACGACTGTCATATTTTTATGGAATGTCTACTTCCAATTGCTTTGAGTGTTCTTCCTGAACCAATATGGAAGCCCTTAACTGAGCTTAGTCAATTCTTCAAAGACTTATGTTCAACAATATTACGGAAAGATCATTTATTGCAAATGGAACAAAATATTCCAATAATATTATGTAAGTTGGAGCGTATATTTCCACCAGCCTTTTTTGACTCAATGGAGCACCTACCAATTCATTTGCCCTATGAAGCTAGGATCGGTGGACCAGTTCAATATCGTTGGATGTACCCATTTGAAAGGTAATAATCATTTATATCTTTTTACATCAATATCATTGTATGATGTATATAACAATTGGTATTACATTTTTTGTACTTAGGTTTCTAAATAAAATTAAAAAAACTGTGAAGAATAAGAAAAGTGTGGAAGGGTCTATATGTGAAGCATATTTGTTGCAAGAGACATCCTATTTTAGTTCCCACTATTTTGTATCTCCTACTGGTGCAACTGAGGAAGTTCATCAAGACCACATACAACCTACTTTGTCTATCTTTAAACCTTTTGGACAAACAACTGGAAAATACAATGAAAGGTGGCTTAGTGACAAAGAATTGATGGCTGCCCAATTGCATGTTCTCTTGAATTGTAACGAGGTTAAACCATTCATTGAGTAAGTATCAAACACTATATATGTCAATTAATTCATCTAGCAATACTCATATCTAATTTAAATAAATATCTTGTGTAGTATATATGTACAAAGTTTAAAAGGTATCTACAGAAATATCAATGACGATATCATTGATAAACAAATAGAAGCTGATTTTCCACGGTGGTTTCAAGAATATGTAAGCATTACTTTAAACTAATAAATATAATACTATTTTTTTATTATGTTATTCAATGACAATTTTTATTATGTGAATAGGTAAGACAGAATCACCAACTCAGGTTACAAAATCCATACTTGTATGACTTGGCAAGAGGTCCTTTGAGACTAGCAAAGTCGTATCCAATTTATTTTGTGAATGGATACAAATTTCATACAATAGCTTGGGGTGAAGGTAAAACAACATATAATAGTGGGGTATGTGTTAGTGGAATTGGACATGATGAAGCCTCAAATGATTATTATGGTGTCCTTGTAGAGATTCTAGAGTTAGAATGGCCAAGTCAAGCACCAAAAAAGATAGTTTTGTTTTATTGCAATTGGTTTGATCCTTCAAATCGTGGGATGAGGATGCATAAGCAATATAAGATTGTAGAAGTAAGAAAAGGGAGAAAATATGGAAAATTTGATCCTTTTATCTTTCCAAAAGCTGCAATTCAAGTTTATTATTCGCCTTATCCTAGGGGACAAAAGGATAAGGTTGGTTGGTTGGTAGTTATCAAGACAAAGCCAAGGGGAGTTGTTGATGATAGACATAATCTAGAAGTTGCTTATCAAATGCATGAGTCACAAGTCAATGCAACAATTGAGGATGACCCAATTGAACACCTACGAGATGATGAGATTGATGGTGAAGAGGTTGATTTGCAAGTAAAGGATGGAGAAAATGATTTCATTGGTGAGGAACTTGAAAAAGAGGATTATTTCATGAATGATGAAGATCTGGAAGAGGATGCTTTCATTGATGAGGAAGAGGATGATGATTTCATTAGTGATAATGAAGAGACTGATGATTTCGTTAGTGATAATGAAGAGGATGATGATTTCATTAGTGAGAATGAAAAGGATGATGATTTCATCGATGATAATGAAGATGAAGAAGATTGATGGGTTTTTTTTTATTTGTTGTTTACTTTGGATGTTATTATTCTTGAAATACATTTTATGCATTATTATCTAATTTGTTATTTGTTGTTTTTTTTTATCTTATATTGCTTTGGATGTTGTTATTTCTTATAAGTAGATGTCAGATTCTACTAAAAAGTTGAAAAAAAGAAGCGTGCACAATTTCATATACCATTAATAATACCATCATCTAGCCTTCAAGCTTATGTTAACCAAGTCACTCAACCTCAGTCCACTCAATCTCAACCCCAACACCAATCTACCCAACCTCAACCTCGATCCACTCCATCTCAACATCCACCTTCATCTCAATCACCACCTCCACCTCCACCTCCACCTCCACCTCCACCTCCACCTCCACCTCAGACCACCCAATCTCAACCTCCACCTTTACCTCAGACCACCCAATGTCAACCTCCACCTCCACCTCGGACCACCAAATCTCAACCTATCCCTATTAAAGTCCTTCATATGAATGAATACCCCGTGGTCAATGAAGTTCCATCTTCTTCATCTAGTCATGTCAGTGAAAATAATAGTGGATACAAAATCTTGATATTTCCAGAAGGTGATGGGTAAGTCACTTTATTTTCTTATCATATATGAGTTTTAGTATTTGTTTTCCATATTATTCATCTTTTTTTTTGTTTTCAATAGGTTTGACCAACACAAGTTAGTGGTTGGAACAATTTCGTCAATCATGCGTAGTAACTTGGAAGAGGCAAAACCATCATGGAAGAAGTTATCAATGGATCAAAGAGACTCATGGTTTGACATATTTAAAGTAATTAAATTTCAAACATTTATTAAGAAGATTCTGCTGTTTTGTTGCTTTTTTTGTTGTTTTTTTTTTGTTCTGTTTTTTTCAGTTTTTATTTTCTGTTCTGTATTTTCTGTTTTCTGCTGTATTTTCTGCATTTTTTTTCTGCTATGTTTTCTACTGTTTTCTTGCTGTTTTTTGTTGTTTTTTTTTTCTGTTCTGTTTTTTTAGTTTTTATATTCTGTTTTTTTTTTGTTTTTTTCTATTGTGTTTTCTATTCTGTTTTTTTCAGTTTTCATTTACTGTTTGTGTTTTTTTTTCTGTTTTCTGTTTTTTACTTTTTTTTCTGTTGCATTTTTTTCTGCTGTTTTCTGTTCTGTATTTTCTGTTTTCTGCTGTATTTTCTGCATTTTCTGCATTTTTTATGCTGTTTTTTGTTTTTTTTTCTGTTCTATAACTTCTGTTTTTTTCAGTTTTCATTTTTTGTTTTTTCTTGTTTTTTTCCTATTCTGTTTTTTTTTTCTGCTGATGTTTTTTTTTTCTGCTGAATTTTACTGTTTTTTTCTGTTTTCTGTTTTTTCTGTTGTTTTCTTTCTGTTGTATTTTTTTCAGTTTTGTTTTCTGTTTTTTTTTTCTGCAAGTTTAGAATCTTCAATCTTCAATCTTCAATCTTCTATTTATTTACTTTGTGCTATTTGAATTTTAATATTTTTATGAATTTTTATTATTAATGATATTTGTTAGTTTGTGAATTTTGAATAATGTTTATGTTTTTGAACTTATATATATAATATATATATATTAATAATTTTTAATATATATATATATAATATTAGAATAATAATTTATCCCATTATCCCAGGATTAAATTAATTCGGACATTCCATTTCCATTATCTGGGATTGACTACTATGTGTCTAACTAATATTTTTTTTTTGTCAAATAATGCAGTCAAAATTTACATGGCAATCTCAATATGATGACATGGTGCGACGTAACTTTGAGAAAAGAGGTGCAGCTAAAATGACTCAACTAATGCAAGAAGTTCGAAAAGATTTAAATAAAAAACCAATTTGGATGGGAGACAGTGTATGGGCACAATTGAAGGCACATTGGGAGTCTTCAAGTTTCAAGAAAAAGTGTGAAACAAATAGAAGAAATCGTGAGTCTATGGATGGTGCATCTCTTCACACTGGTGGATCAATTCCACATCGTTTGCATTGGAAGAGAATGGTATTATTAATTGTTGTCATTTTTATATTTTAGGGTCCAAAATTAATGACATTAAAACTTCTTTTATCAATTACAGAAGGAGGCAAAAGGGATAGATCCATCATTAAGTGAGTTTTATTTTCATACGCAAAAAAAAAAAGGATCAAAGTTGGGTGGGTCCTCATGCAAAATCTACTTATGTAAGTTTTCATGTCTAGTGCTACCACAACACTTGCCATCATCTTATATTTTTTTTCCACCATTCCTCTCTTTATATGAAATTCAAATAGCTTTGAGCATACTATGTAGGTATTCATTATATTATGTATCTCTAATATTTTTCTCTGGCTAAAATTTGTATGATGTAGGAGAAGTTTGAAAAAGAAAATCTGAACTATCTTCTCAAAATTCAACATTTGCACCGGGAGAAGATGGAGCTGATAGTCAATCACCCATAGATCACATGCCTTCTGATTTTGATATATGGGTAAATGCGGTTGGAAAGAAAAAGGAAGGATATCCGGACTTGGATCCGTAGGAAGAACAATGATTTTGTCTTCAAGTCAACCATCAAAGTCTTCTACTAGTTCAGGGGATATTGATTCTTTGAGGAGCCAAATTCAAAAAATTAAATGAATCGCTGCAAAGACAAGAGCAAGATAACTTTGAAATAAAACATGAGTTAATTGAGAATAGGAAACAAATGCGTACCTTAATGCAATATTTGGGATTTCTTGGTGGCTCTTCTTCTCATCCACCTTCATCTCCTCAACATAGTAATGAAAATGAAGACGAAGATTATGATGAAGATAGTGATCATACTAGATAGAATGGTGTTTGATATCTCACTTTATTTTTTGAAAGAGGTATGTAGCCTTAGTGTATTTTATTTGTATGGTTGATTGTTATTTCTCTATAATATACAAGTGAAATTTGACTAACAATTGACTCTTTGTCTTATTTTATTATGATGTAGGATATGCTTCACAAGACATGATCCACAAGACATGGTCCACTTGGATCCTTTCTTAGGAATATGATTTTGCCTTAGAGGTTTTTTGCTTGAACTGTTGAACCTTTAGACAGAGCTAACAACTACTTTGGAAATTTTAGTACTTACGAACTTGCTTGAGTTTTTATTTTTTATTTTTGATGTGGTTTATTGGAAAAATAGAGTATCTCTTACAGGTCTATAGTTTGTGTGATTTGTGTTTATTGTTCAAAAAGTAAAAAATAATTATGTTTTAAGACTTTCCATAAAATTAGAATCAGAAATATTCCTCTAGAGTTAGGTAATGATTACGTGTTCTAAGTAAAGATGATGTCCTGTGAATTAGAAATTTGATATTTCTAATTTGTATATACATTGTCATTAATAAAGTTTTAGATAGTGAAAAATATTTATTTATAAATCCATGTTGACTCTTTATGTTTTGAGTTTCTTTTCTTTTAGATCAAAATTTTGTTTAGTATAAAAATGAAAACTTGTTCTGCCTATTATTATAGTATAAATTATCATGTTATATTTTATATTGAACAATAAAGAAACACACCCTTATTATGAGTTTATAAAAACAATGAAGCACTTGAAGAAAATGTATTATTTTGGATGCTTTTGTACAATAAATAACTTGTAAAGAATATTATATAATTTATGTCATCTTAGATGAAAAAGGAAAATTTTAATTTATTGTCCTATATATATATATATATATATATATATATATATATATATATATATATATATATATATATGTAAGAGTTATTCCAAAAAAAAATAATTAAGATGAAGCAAGTTATTCCAAAAATAACTTTAAAAGTTACTCATTTATTTTCATTAATAAATATTTTAGGACAAAAGATAAATAATATAAAAAATTAGAAGTTAGCATTTTAAAAAATATTACAATCTTTTAAAAAACTTATTTACTATAATAAGTCTAACAAAATTTTTAGTTAATAAAAAAAACTAAGAACTAGCTAAATAAGACATGAAATATAATCAACTAATGTTTATATTCCAATGAATTTGCAAATTTTCCCGCGAAATCTAAACACTTTCCTGCAAATTTAAAACGGTGAGAAGGAAAATATTTCTTGAGAAATAATTTTAATTCCTGTGAATTTTCCTGCAAATTTTTCTACGAAAATTTATATGCAAATTTTTCTGTGAATTTTCATGCAAATTTTTCTGCGAATTTTCATGCGAATTTTCCTGCGAATTTTCATGCAAATTTTCCTGCCAATTTTCATGCGAATTTTCCTGCGAATTTCATGCGAATTTTCCTGCCAATTTTCATGCAAATTTTCCTGCGAATTTCATGCGAATTTTCCTGCCAATTTTCATGCGAATTTTCCTACGAATTTTCATGCAAATTTTCCTGCAAACTTTCCTGCGAATTTTCATGCGAATTTTCCTGCGAATTTTCCTACGAATCTTCTTGTGAATTATATCCGCAAATAAATTTCTTGCAGATTTATAATTCGCTAGAAAAAATTATCCACCAACGATTTTCCTGCGAATTTAGAATCGTAGAAAATTTCGCAGGAAACGTGTTTCCTACGAAAATTTGAACAAAATTCGTAGGAAAATTCGCAGGAAAAAGACACATTTCTAGTAGTGAACTCTTCAAGACCATTTAAAAATTTAGTGGTATATCCCTTTCGACCAGGAAGAAGCCTATCATACATCCATGCTCGACGTATAGACATCTCCATTTTCAGCTTTTGTAAGAAATTCAATCTTGTCTAGTAAGATTCAATCTCAAATGTAAGAAAGTTGTTGTTACGATGGTTAAATTCATGTAGGGTTTAGGGTAAGAGATTCTCTAACCTTGTCCTTCGATCTTTACCTGAACAAAGTACGTGTTGATGGATGGACAAGATCCAACTACAAGGATGTAATAAATATATTTCATGTTAGTAGCCAACAATTGCCAAAAAAGTATTAGACTATACCTGTTAATAAATTCTATGCCAAAGAGAGTCTTCACAGCATCAGGATTTTCACTGAAAATAAAGAATAAAATGTGTTAGTAAATCACTATGAAATTGTATTTTAAACAATACTACATTGACCAAAAAGTATGTCAAGAAGAAAGAAGTACAGAGAATAGAGATCTTTCAGGAAATCAATTTATTACGGTAGCATTTTGTCACAAGAATGGAGATACTCTAAGAAGATTTGTAAGAGGATTAGTAGGAGAATATTAACATTAATAATTTAAAATGACTAGAATAAGTTAACAACTATATTAAAAACTAAAATCAAACTTTAAATTTTACAAGATTCAAATCAAAGTTAATTTTTATAAAAATTAAAATGAGATTTTAAAATTTTGATAAAAAAAAATAATATTCTAAAAAATACACATGCAACGTATGTTATGTTATAAAATAAATAAATAAATAAGATAATAATAATAATAATAATAATAATAATAATAATTAACTTTTTTAGTAATTTGGCTTAAATATAACCTATTTCAAAATTATAGAATTAAAAAAAATGATGAAATGAAAATGAAAGACTAAAATGAATTTGTAATTTTTAAAATGTTAAATCTAGTAGCGTGTAATAGTGTTTTGAAGGGGAAAAAAATGACAAAACATGGAAGAAGGTGCAGTTTTAAAAAAAGTGCAAAAAGAAATTCCTACATTTCAACCCATTTCTTATATGTTGGTCCAATAATGAATTTCAATTTCCTAGCCCAATTTCCCCTTACTTGACAAAGAGGACTTTCCGCATTTCAACAGCAAACAGCGAAAGGTTTTTATAAACAATTCAATTAAACTTAATTTCTACTTATTCAGTTTCTAACTTCCTATCATGTCGATTCACAATATATACTACTTGGTAGATAGTAAAACTAATCAAAACTAAGGCACCTATATATATATACACATAAAAGAGTAGCATGCCAGCATGACATTTTAAATAGCTTCTCGATAAAAGTATATTGAAAAAAAAATTATATTTCAAGGATGTCATAAAATTATTTTTACAGAATTTTTAAATAAATAAAAAAGAGAGGATGAAGTCATTCCCTCCTTCTGATTCTGCTTCTCCCCAAAGGAAAAAAAAAAACTAAAAAATGTTATTACATGAACATGAAGTAGGTATTTATGGTTTTAACTTATCTATCCCAAATAGTCATTTCAACTTATCTATCCCAAACAAAAAATACTTGACGAAGCCTGGTGCAGAACACATATCACATTTGATATCACTAAATAAGGAAGTCCATCAATTTTAGGTTCTAAAGACAGAGACATATATGCAATACAATTTAAAAAAATAAAAGAGGGGAAAAAAGATAAAGTCTGAAACATCAAATAAATGGCCGATTCTTGAGCCCAAAACTTACATCATAACTTTAATGCAGCTAACTTTATTTCTGAAATTCAAATGAAATTTTTTACTCAGTGCTTGATTTGAATAACATACAGTGATGTGCAACCTAAACTCTATTGCACAATGCATTTACAAAGCCACTTAACTTGAGGAAAGTATTCTTTATAGATTAGTTTTGCTTCGTGAAGTTTCACATAGAAACTACACATTTTTACAAACTCTTGTGCAGAGTACTTGTACATGGCCAATTTTGGAAGCTGAGAGTACATGCATGGAAAATATGCAGGATGTGCCCCAGCTGAATAGTTCTAAACTGAACAAAATTGATATGGTGAAGCATGAAGAGGTTACCAATTTCGAAAGGGAATTGGCAAAGCATAATGATGAAACAAGAGGTATGCAAATTTCATTTTACACTTTGATTAGAATTTGTTTTTATCTTGTTTTTATGTATTGACAGTTGTGTCATCTACTAAACATTTAATGCAGATAAATCAATTACAATTGTATCAAAGGCTACAAGGTGTGACAAAACTTTTGAATTGACAGATTTAAGGCTAGAACAAGACCATGGTTGTGCTGAAATAGAAAACGAGGATGAAATTTCAAAATCTGAGTTAGGAAGAGTTAATCCTAACATTAGTACTGAGATACATGGATGCGGTGATGAACGGGTAGAACCTTCTAAAGGAGTTATCGACTTGATTGCCACATTTGGGAATCTTCCAAAGCACCCTAGTGAAAACTGTAGTCTCAATGATGGTAATACAACCAAGTTTGATTGTGATGCCCAGTTTGAACTTTCTTTAAGAAGTGATTTTCCAGGCAGCTCTTGTAAACAAGCAAGTGAAGCCACTAAGGAATCTCAAAGATTGAACCATTCAAATACTTTTGCCTTTTCTTGGTGAGTTCAGTGTTTTCTTGTAACTTTTTTAGTTCTTAAATGATATCTACCAAAATCAGTTGCCATGATATTTCCTCTGACTATCAATGAAACAAATTTTAATCAGCAGACGGAAGATCTTCATGAAATTTTATTAGTTTATTTTTCACCTGTGCTTTCATGTATTTTGTCAGTCTTGTTTATGATGCTATGTTAGTCTTGTCAGTCTTGGCCAATAATAAATTTATTATTATTATTACTATTCCTATTTACAGTTATGATGCTATGCAGATGCTATCCAACCTAACACTAGCTGTGGTTTTAAATAAAGCTGTCAACATCAGTTTACAAACTTAAAAGTGGCAGAGAAACCTTTTGACGTTTTGGATTTGGAAAGCTTGGATCAGAATCACTCGGTCTTCGTGATGTGCCAACATCGGCCTTTATTTTTATTTTCTATTTTCATTTTTAATTACAAAAATATCACTACTTCATAGTTAAAACATACAGACAGTAACATTCAAATCAGAGTAACACTCAAATTTGTTGCTTAGCAAAGCAAGAACAGTGGTATAGGACATGGATACTCAGCACCACAACTAGATTGCAATTAATTTTTCTTAATTAGGAACTATTCTTATCAGAATACAGTAAAACACTCTCAAGCAGAACAAAAAAGATATACAAAAGAAAATCGATTCAAGAGACAAATAAGATGAGATGATACGAAAAATCAAATTAAGGAGCACACACTAGGTTACGATATTCAGTATTTTGAAAACGCAAGTCTATAGTAGAGAAAATTCTTGCCTGGATTTGATTTGGTTTGCAGAAAATGCTTCTTCTCGGTCTGATTTGGCTTCCTCTTGTTTGAATCTGAAAAAGATGAAAGGGAGAGTGGAAGTGAGTTATATATAAATACGAAGGGAGGAGAAGACGAGAGTAGTAGTGAGTTCCGTAACAACCAACGGGAGGAGGAGACGAGAGACCGTGGTGATATCCGTAACAAACAAGCATCACGGAGGAGGAGAAGCGTAACAAGCAGCACAGAGGAGGAGAGGCGTAACAAGCAGCATAGAGGAGGAGAGGCGTAACAAGCAGCACAGAGGAGGAAATGCGGATGCGTAACAAGCAGCACGGAGGAGGAAATGCGAATGCGTAACAAGCAGCACGGAGGAGGAAATGCGAATGCGTAACAAGCACGGAGAAGGAGAGTAAAGTTAATGTTGTTCAAATCGATACTTTTTTTTTCATTTTGTTATTTTTTTTTTATTTTTTTATTTACATTAAAAATATTTTTTATTATAGTTAAATATATTTTATTTATGAATAGAAAGAATTTTATAATATAATTTATTTAATAAATTTAGTTTTATAATATATTTTATTTTGTTTTATTATAATAGTTATTTAATGAAAATTTTTCTTGCGAATTTTATTGCCAATTTTTTTTGAATTTTATTATAAATTTTCCTGTGAAAAAAATTCGTAGGTATTATTTTTTGTGGATTTTAAATTTGTATGAAATATTTCCTGCAATTATTTATTTTCAAATAAATTCGTAGGAAGCAAAAAAAATTTACAAAATTTTCTACCAAAAAAAAATCCTACGATTATTAAAGTGGTAACAAAATTTGCAAGAAGTTTCTATGGATATATTTTGGTAGTAAAATTCGTAGGAATTTCTTACAAATTATATTCCGTAGCAAAATAAATTTCCTATGATTATTGAAGTGGTAACAAAATTTGCAAGAAGTTCTTACAGATATATTTTGGTAGTAAAATTCATAGGAATTTCTTACAAATTATATCTCACACCAAAATTCACATAAAATTTCTGCAAATTATTTTTCGTAGGAAAAATCGCAGGTAAATAGCATATTTCTAGTAGTGCTAAAAGCCTCGCCATTGCTCTTTTTTGTGGTCCTCGCACTATCAACGCAAGTAGAGCTTTCTAGGAAATGTGCTGCATGTACGTGATTGCGCACTCTGCATTAAATTTTGTTGAAGTACATGCAATTCTTTTTGGGTCACAGTTGGTGTACAATTCTGTGTTCTAATTGCTGGTATTGAATTGCCTTACAAATTAAGCATGCGTTTGTCACACCGTGACATATGGTTTAGACAAATACAGATTCTTAAATTTTATATCTTTTTAGTTCGAGAACAATAATCCTGTGTGTATTCCTCAAATTTCACAAAAATCTGTTCATACTAGGCACTCTATATTCTGAATACGGTGAATAGAGATTTCATTTTCTCTCTTTTCTTTGTTTAAATTAATTTCAATCATAGAAGATTATTAAAACAGACAAAAATACACTATAAATAATATAATAGAACACATAAAAGTTTAAGATTCAATATGTTTGTTTTTTATCTGTATAAAATATGAAATCACAATATTTAATTTCTTAAGTACTAACAAATATTTATATAGACATCTTAATTGACACGGAACAACACGAGTGGGCACTCACTATATTTGGAAATCACGTGAGTTGGATTTGCATTCTACTTAAACCATTAGTGATTAAGCTTCTTCATTTCAATGAAAGAATGTTGGTTGTCTCCAAAGTCATGGACAATGCGACGTCCTTGCCATCAGTTGTGAGAAAGAATGTCCAAATTATGAAGTTGACTTTCATAAAATAAAATGAAATGTTAGAAATTTATAATTTTTTTTAATTCTTCAATACAAAAAAAATGTTTTTTAGCGACCGAAATTAGTGATTGATTTCCACGATGGCTAAATAGAGACAGAATTAGCGACGGAAAGGGATATTTTTAAAAAAAACTTAGCGACCGATTTAGCAACCGAAAAATATTAAAAATATAAAGAAAAATATATATATTAGAGACAAAAATAGCGACCGAATTTCAGAAAATAAAAAAATAAAAATTACGTTAGCGACCGAAAATAAAAATCATAAACAAAAAAACAAATTATTAGCGACAGAATTAGCGACCGAACTTTATAAATACTAAAAATAAAAAAAAACATTAGCGACCGATTTAGCGACGCATAATAGAAAAGGTTAAAAAAATAAAAATATTTATTAGCGACGGGATTAGCGACTGAAATTTAAAAATTTAAAATTAAAAAAATACCTTAGCCACCAATTTAGAGACCGAAATTAAAAAAATAAAAAAATAAGAAAATATTTATTAGCGATCGAAATTCGTAAAATAAAAAAAATAAAAAAAATAAATTAACGACCGATTTAGCGATCGAACTGTAAAAATAAAAATAAATAAAAAATATTTATTAGCGACAGAATTTGTAAAATTAAAAAAAAAATACATTTAGCGACCGATTTTAAAAAAAATAAAAAAAATAAAAAAATGTATTAGCGACCAATTTTCAAAATTTCGAAAAAAAATTTGCCCTCCCATTTTTCCCTCTCTTTTTCCTTCTCCCTCCTTTATTTAAACACTCCTCTTCTCCTTCCCATTACTTCCTCATCTCACTTCCTCCTCTCACTCCCTCCTCTCTTTCTCCGTCACCGCCACCGCCACCACCACCGCCGCCACCACCACCGCCACCACCGTCGCCGCCACATGCTTCCTATCCCTTCCTTTCTCTACTCTTCTCTATTCTCCACCCACCTTTCTTCTTCCACAACCACCACCACCACCTTCTTTCCACTACTCCCTTTCCTCTCCTTTCTCCCACTCTTATTCCTCCTCTCTCCCTCTTCCCTAACCACCAACAATCAACCACCACCACCACCCACCACCTTCCTTCCATTCCTTTCTCTCACCCCTTCCCTCCCTTTCATCTCTCTTCTCCTTCTCTTTTTCACCCCTTCCCTAACCACCAACAATCTACCACTATCATTTAACTATTTAAAAAAAAAAAATAACGACCGATTTAGCGACCGAATTATTTAAAATAAAAAATCAAATAGCCACCGAATTATTTAAAAAAAATAAAAATAAGAACCGATTAATGATTTAATTTTTAATATATAAATAATTAAAAATAAAAAAAATCACCGGATTTTTTAATAATATAAAATAACCACCGATTTAATGACCTAACTTTTAATATAGTTACCACCGATTATTTTCGGTATTAAAATGTTTAAAGAACTCGGCTTTTAAAGCAACGGAGAAAAAAATGGTCATTAATTCTGTCGCTTAAACCATTTTGTAACCAAAATATTACGTTAGCGACCGAATTTCTAGGTTTAGCGACCGATTTTTTCGATCGCTAAAAATGAATTTTTTTGTAATATTTAAGGATTATATTTTAATATATAATTATATAAATATTTATATTTATTTCAAATGAATGTAATTTTAACATGCCAACTGTTCATGATCGTAAAACATTGTATTTTATATGAACCTTTTCTTGATTTACGAGAGGTTATAGTAAAATTGCATATATATACTTATTAATTATTTACCTTAAGGGAAACTCAACACAACCGAGAAACCGGCTGCTGAGGAGTTCCAAAATAATGTTAATTTAAGATGCCCCTTTGCGCCGCCGCTGCTTAACGTCACCGTAAATGTTCTGGGTCGAGGCATGGCAGAGAGGACCCTACCCCGCTATCGACGGTTGAGTAAAAATGACACAGGCAGCCTCCTCCGTCGCCATCTATGTTCGTTGCACCTCTCGCCGACGGCCGCAGCGCCTATTACCGCCGGTGTGCAACGTCGCCGCCGTGTGAAGACGTGCGTTTCTGGTTTCCGCTTTGGAGACGTGCGTTTCTGGCTTCCATTTTGGAAACGTGCGTTTCTGGCTTCCGTTTTGGAAACGTGCGTTGCTGGTTTTTGCTTTGGATACTTGTGTTTCTGGCTTCCAAGATGTGCGTTGCTGGCTTCCGATTTGGAGACGTGTGTCGTTGGCTTTGAAAAAAATAAATAAATAAAAGGTGGTGACCTGACATGACATCAACGAAAAGTTGGATTGCGGTAGCAAAGGGGAGGTTTAAAATTCTTCGGGGGTTTAAACCCATCCGCCCACGTGTTTCACGGGGCTTAAATTTATTTTTTTTCTCTCATTTGATTTATTATTATTATTATTCATTATTGAATAATAATAATATAAAGTATACATTATTTCAGAAATTTTAGACTTTTTCATTAATTTAGGTTGTGTAGTAATTTTTAAAATTAAATTAATTGAAATAATAAATTGTCAAAGTAATTTTTATTGTGTAAATTGATTTAATTTAAATTGTACATATATATTAATATGAAATTATTTATGTAAATTGTGTTCGAACCAAAGGAAGACATAATTTGACCAAATAATAACATACATGTGATAATAAATATGTTACAATTATAAAATTTTATTTTTCATGTGAATAATAATTTATCCAAAGAAAGACTATTATTTGATAGAACTAGTTGTCAATATTTGATTATTACATTGAAAGTACCTCTTGTAGTTAGTTCATTCAATCCAAAGATTGAAGATTAATGGTGTGTTAAGTATCTTGTTTGGATCTTTAAATTTATCTTAAAGATTAATTGTGCTTTGTATGTTTATTGTCTTTTTTTCTTTCTTCTTTCAATTACTTCTAGTAGTGTAGTCAACGAATTTGCTCAAATTAATAGTATTTCAATGTTGAATGCAACGAATTTCAAGGTCTAGAAGGAAGCTGTAGAGATAGCCCTCAGTTGTATGGATTTAAATCTAGCACTTCAGGTTGAGAAACTTATTCTTATTCCAAATAACCTTCAAGAGGTTAAAATTGGAAATGGGAAATTCTCTAATTGAATGTGTTTTACGATCATTAAGCGCTCGATTTCAGAAGCGTTTAAGGGCTTTGTTTTTTAGAGTCAAAGACAAAGAAAATATAAGAGAGTACATAATGGAGATGTCTAATCTTGCAGCAAAGCTAAGTCACTCAAGTTGGAGCTTGGTGAAGACTTGATCGTGCACTTGGTTTTGATCTCACTTCCTACACACTTTGGGTAATTCAAAGTGAGGTATAATACTTAGAAGGAGAAATGGTCTCTCGGTGAAATTATATCTCATTGTGTGCAAGAGGAAGAAAGGTTGTAGAGAGATAAGGCTGAAAGTGCTCATTTTACTTCGACCTCTCAAAATAAGAAAAGGAAGAACATTAAGGGTGTTGCGGAAGGGTCTTCTCAATGAAAGAAAATTAGGTATCGAAAGAGCTAAGGATGTCTTAGAACTAATACATGCAAATATTTGTGGTCATTTCCCTACAACTTCATGGAATGGACAACAATACTTTATTACATTCATGGACAATTACTCTAGGTACGATTACCTATATTTGATACATGAGAAGTCACAACCCCTAGATGTTTTCAAATCTTTCAAAGCTAAAGTTGAACTTCAACTTGGAAAGAAAATTAAAACCGTCAAATTTAATCGTGGTAGTGAATACTATAGTATATGAAGATGGTACAAACCTGTTCCTCATCATGTGTTTCAAATCATACCAATTCTCACAAGGCTCAATGATGCCTCTCCTTATGTCATCTAACATAGAAGTCCACCATATTAAAGCATAATCACCAAATGCCAATGTGACCAACCTCACCCCTCTTTCGCCTTGTATTCTAAAGTTGGTTGTCATCTACTCCACTTTAAACTCTTAATCTATATATACTTCAGGTTTCCAGTTACCTAAAAATATAGGTATTTTGCACTTCCCAACATCCAAAATTACACCTCTTCTACCTTCAACTCTCCTCTCCTCATCCCTCCTATGTTGCCTTTAACACTTCTCCTCCCTCTTATGCCTCCCATGCATATCCTCTCTAAATCCATGATATACCTAGATTTAGGTGAAAGACCTTCCCAATTCACACTAGAACATTCTACCAATCTCTCCCAAAAATCCTCCTAACCTCTAAGACTACAAAGCACCAAAAACAAGGAAAACAAAACCTTACTCTCTAAGTGTTTCACTAACACTCGTGTTTCACACTTTTTAGGCCTTTTCTCTAATGCACTCTCTAGCCTCTTACCTCTCAACTCTCACTACCTAAGATTGACTAAGAAACCTACTATCTACAAATCAAGCATCTCAATTGCAAGTGAAAGCCAAGCAAATTTCAAGATACTCTTAGAAAAATTTAATGAAAGAAAACTCAAAGACAAAACTAAAGGAAGCCAAAAATTGGACAAGCAAAACAATTAAGAAAAAAAGCTGAACTTAAGAGGAATTAAATGTGACATAAAAGAAGACTCAAGGAACAAAGAAACGACTCTAAAACACACCAAAAACTCAAGATGATTGGCCGAAAATTACTACACATTCCATGTACCAAGTCTAGCAATTCAAGACTCCAAATTTTACACATGCACCTTAGAACTTTTGGGACCTTATAACAGTTTTTTTTTTAATTTTTTTCTAAGTGGCTACACAATTTTTTACTAACAATCATAGAATACTCTTTTTACTTTCACTTTTTTTCTAGTTTCTTTTTACACAAACACTTGGTGCATAAACTTTTAGCATAAGAGCAAATTTCTAACACATTTGCTTAGTCTTTTCATAAGCATTTCTACAAACACATGTAATCATATCTTTATGGAATTTCACATAATAACAATAAGAAAATCAATTTTCTGACTCATATTATAACACGAATCACGGCCAAGATGCAACAATACATGTCATGCAAAAGAATCAACGCATGCATCAAAAACTCAAACGAAAAAAAAAATGACCAAACCCTTAACGAAAATGAATTTTAATCGTGACTCAAGAACTAAACACACAAAAAAAATTTTAGCAAACTAAGATTATGACCATAAACTAGACTCAAAGACAAAAAGAATGCAACAAGAACGAACGAAAATGGATCAGAAATGAGCAAAAATTGAAGCTTGCGAACTTACTAGACGTGGTTTGTGTAACTACTGCACGATGCGACAAAAACATCCAAGTTGTAGCGTTTTGCGAGCTGCCACCTCGGTTCTCTAGCGCAAAAGCTGGCTCTTATACCACTTGACATGACTAGACTTGACCTCCCACCAGAACTTACAGGAATCACTCAAGAATCCTCCAAGAAAGCCTATGAAGGCTGCGTAGAAGCAAGAAACAAGTAAATGGAAGAAAATGAAAAATGTGATGAAGGAAGAAAGGAGTTTCGCCACTAGCTTTTGAGGTTAGATAAAAGAATTGAGATTCATTACAAGCACCATGAATGCTTGATGAGAATAGGTTTCTTGGGCAATCCAAGAAGGAGAGAACTCTCTCAAAAGTGCAACGACACTATTTTATTCCTTTAGGAAAAAATGAATCAAAAGTTCTTACACCCTTGAATGGGGATCCTTTTATAGCATGATTAGTGATTAAGTGGGCTTTATTAATCATGCCTATGACCCATGACAAGGTCTAAAACACATAAGGTCCAATAAGCAAAACTACCCTTAACCCTAGCTTAGCAACCAAAACAAGGCTAGCCTTAACCATGGATTTGGAGACTGAAAATGGCTAAGTAGCTTGGCTATCCAATGCCCTTTGTCTTAAGGCTATCCTATCCTACAAGCTATATGAAAGAAGGTACAAAGATACATAATATTCCTAGTCCTATATATTCCTTTCAAGACAATTAATCACAAGATATACAATAGGACCTTTGTGGCCTTCTCCTAGGTCCTTATGTATGGTCAACTGGTGTTGAACTTCCTTTTGGATCCTCCTCAGCCTTCCCCTAGTGACGGGTCCTTGAATTGTAGGGTTTTCCCTTTCCGTATATGCATCACAATACATCATCTGCATGTAACACAACCTTTTAATATCACCCATAGTGATGTTTGGAAGGTGACACCAATTATATCTCATGCCAATTACAAGTATTTGTAAGTTTTATTGATGATTATAGTCATTTCACTTGAATTTATTTTATCTGCTCAAAAGATGAAGCATTTTCCATTTTCAAATTCTTTTATGCTTATGTTCAAACCCAATTCTCTTTCAAAATCAAATTTTTTGCTCTAATAATGGAGGGAATACATCTCGCACTCATTTTAGGAATTGTTGTTATCCAATGGAATTATATCTCACACATTCATAAGCCCTAAAAAGATACGTAAATTCCTTGATAGAAACATTATCATCTATTCTTATTCCTTCTTCTTATAAACAAACCATGGAGAATGAATGCTAGCAAGAAGCTATTGAAATTGAACTTATCACATTAGATGAAAATTAAGCATGGGATTAGTGTCATGTCATCCATCTATTAAACCTTTAGGCAACAAGTTTGTTTCTCGATAAAGTTGAATTTAGATGGATCCATAGATCGTTACAAGACTCAACAGGTTGTGCTTGGAAATAAGCAAAGAATGTGAAATGGACTATGATGAGACTTTTGCTCCAGTTGCCAAGATGACCATTATGTGTACTATTTTTGCTTTGGTTGCATAACAATCTTGGCCACTACATCAAATAGATGTCAAAAACGCATTCCTCTATGGTAACCTCAAGGAAGAATTTTACATTAAACTTCCCAATGGTATGCTCACATCTTCCCTTAATATTGTTTGCAAATTGAAACACTCTTTATATGGATTGTAACATGCTCGAAGAGTATGGTTTGAAAAGTGTCACTCCATACTACTTGGTTATTCATCCAATCAACGTCGGTATGATCCATCTCTTTTCCTCCAAAAGACTCCTAAAGGCATCATGGTGCTTTTTGTTTATGTGGATGACATTGTGGTGATTGGTTATGATAAAGAGGAAATGACTAGAATCAAACACATTTTGCATTCCACTTTTCACAAGAAAGTTAGGTCATCTAACTTATTTCTTGGATTTAGAGGGGCATTATCATCCTGAAGGCATTTTAAATCAACAAAAGTACATTCAAGATTTGGTTCAATTAGTTGGACTCACAAATTCAACTCCTATTGACACTCACCTCGAACTTAATGTTAAATATAGACGAGATGAAGGAGACACTCTTCATGATCTCACTCTATATCGCAAGCTACTTGGTACTCTCATCTATGTAACTATCACTCGCCCAAATATTTCTTTTGTTGTACACATTGTTAGTATGGTCATGAAATCTCCATGACAAATTTCAATTTTTTAGCACTAAAACAAATCATTAGATATCTCCTTAGCACCTCAAAGCGTGGTTTATTTTTTCTTGATGATTCATCTCTAAATCTCCAAGCATATAATGATGTTGATGGGGCTAACTATGTAGATATAAGAAAATCTACTACTGGCTAGTGTATGTTCCTAGAGAATGCTCCTATATCATGGAAATGTAAGAAATAAGATTCGGTCTCAAAGTCATCAATTAAAGCCAAATAACACACAATGTATGTTGCTTATTCTAAAATAATATGGATGTGTGATCTTCTTATAGAGTTTGGATTTCCTCAAGCACAACCAACTCTCTTGCATGCTAACAACACCCACCTATATAAATTCTAGCAAATCTAGTTTACCATGTTGGACAAACACATTGAAGTTGATTATCACTCGATCCAAGAAGCATGTGATCACAAAGTCATAAGTCTAGAACGTGTCTAAACATCTATCTAAACTAATATTTTCACTAGAAGTTTGACATATCAAGCACATAAATTTTTATTTGCCAATTGCAAATTGATGCTTGTAGATTGACCAACATCAATACGAAGGAGGGGATGCTAAAAAAATTAGTGACAATAGCAAAGTATATGCGATAGTAAATTTATTTGTAATTCTTATTCTCTTAATTAAGATAATTTACTACATCATAAATGTATATATGACAATTAACTAATTTAATGAGTTGACAATTTAACTAATTTAGTAGGCTAAAAATGAGCTTGACAACTTATAATTATATTATATTTATATGAAAACTATCCAACAAGAAAACACACTATATTAACATAATATTATCTAATTTTAACATATGGGAGGCAAATGAAAGCACAAATTTCATGAAACTAAAAATAATTAGTTACTATATTCCATTACTACCATGAGAGAAATTGACAAATAAAATGAAGATATTCATGATGATAACACGCAGGGGAGTACATTTAGAACCTAATTTCTACTTATAATAATCCTACAAGTGTATCATCCTAGTTTAGAAAAATGAACATAAAATAACATTAAAAAATAAATAATATAATATTCTAACTCTATCTTATAAAATTCTTAAAGCACTTAATCATTATTTTGGGCCTTTCTAGGCCCAGCCTATCAATCACTTTCATGGCTTTGAAGCATTTCAACCACTCGGCTCATAGTGGGCCTTGCATCTTTGTCTTCCTCTACACAGATCAAAGCCACTTTAGCCAAAAGGTCCATTTTACATTCATCATAATTTGTTTTCATCGCAGGATCAATGATATGCTTTAGACAAGATGTGCCGCTCCTTTTTTCTCTCACCCATGTTACCAGCCTTCCATTGTATGAGTCTTCACCATCAATGTTTTGGACACCGCTTGTTGGGCTCTTCCCCGTTATCATCTCCAAGAGAACAATTCCATAGCTGTAAACATCTACCTTGGAGGTGATTGCTAAGTTGAGAACCCACTCAGGTGCCATATATCCTCTGGTTCCTCTGATCATTGAAAAACTTGAATTGTTGATGTTATTTCTGTTTAGTAGCTTGGACAAGCCAAAATCTGCTACCTTGGGCTGATAACTAGCATCAAGAAGTATGTTTTGGGGCTTTATATCACAGTGCAAAATCCACTCCAAGCATTCTTCATGAAGATATGCTAGAACTCTTGCCATTCCAAGAGCAATGTTATATCTGTTACTCCAATCAAGTGTATTAGATGAGAGATTTTCTGCCAAAGAACCGTTCTCCATATACTCATACACCAACAACCTATGCTTTCCCTCAGCACAATATCCCCACATTTCAATCAAGTTCATGTGGTTGAGCCTTCCAATGATGCTGACTTCAGCAAGGAATTCACCTTCTCCTTGTTTAGCTTCATAGAGTCTCTTAATGGCAGCATGTCTATGATCTGATAAAATGCCTTTGTACACAACCCCTCCAGCACCCCTTCCAATCTCTTGGCTGAACCCCTTTGTCGCCTCCTTCAACTCAGAATAACTATATTTTCTGAATCTATTAATCACAGGATGGTAGCCCTGTTGATCTGCAGAAGACTTTTGGCGGGTCCTAACTACGAACACCCACACCACAAAAATGCAAACTGACTCAAAAACACCAATCGCAATAACAAACCAAAGAGAAAACCTCACAAACCGGTTTACATGCTCTCCGACATACACTCTGGGAATCTGTACAGAACAAACATGCTCATTTGAAACCGAGGATTCTTCCCAAAAAAAAGCTATGATTTTAGGCACTTTCAAGTACATTTTTCCTTTGAAAAATGGTCTATGCCGGCCATTGAGCAGCTGTTTCTTGGTGTAGCACTTGAAATCGTTCTTGCCATCACTGTATGAGTACTGGAACCCCATACATTTACAGTCTTGTAAGCACAAATTCTCACAATAGCTATAGGTATTAGGTTCCGAAAAATTAGCATCATAGCCATAAAACTCAACACCCAGCAACTCCAAGAAGGTAGACTCATTTCTATTGCAAGTGGAAACAAACACGGGTTCACAACCATAAGACCAATCACTCTGGTTCTTCATTCTGTGTCCCGGAAGACACGAGCACTTCCTTCCATTTTTAGGACGAGAACTACACACGCTGTTAGGTCCACAATTTCCATGGATATAGCACGTGTCTCCTTTCACTTGCCACGAAACATACCATTGATCTGACAAGTCATCACGCAGACTATACACTCTGAGGTTACCATCACAATCAATTTTCAACCTTCTCTGCTTAGTAATGCCATAATCAGATGTTGTGAAATTAAAATCATCCGAAGAAATGAATCTTCCAAGTGAGTCAAACGCCGCATATCTACTGCTATTGTAAATAGACCTTCCCGCATCCCAACTTACTTGCCAGGGATATGGCCAGTAAATGCTGGACACGTCAGGACCATCGTAGAGAAGACGAATAACGTTGTCATCGTCGAAGAACAGCTTGTAGAAACCAGAGGAATGGTTACTCTCGCTTCTTGAGGACACGAGTTGCGTGTGTCTCGTAAGAGGTTGACCTGGGAGGAGAGTGTCAGTGGGGAAGTCAAAACTTTGCCACAAAACGGTTCCTTGCAGCTCACTCAACACGAGATTGCCGTTATCTTTGAGATGCAACTCTGTTGGGGCTAACGAAGCTGTGTTTGAAAACCACACGTTTTGTTGACCTGCGTCAACTAAAACAAGGTTACCGGTTTGTAAGAGGGAAAGCTGGGAGCGCTTTCCGTTAACGGGATTTTCACGGTTCGCCATCCACACGATTGTGGTGTGGTTGTGTGAATGAGTTTGTGTGAACCATATGGCGAAGGAGTAGGCGTTTTCACCGATGGCGACGAAGCCAGCGGAGAAGACGCCATTTGGGGAGACAATGACGTCTTGTGGCTTTTCTACTGAGAGGGATGAGCCCTTGCTGAGTGATAAAAATGAAGAATGTGAACAGTGGAAAGACAAAGCTGGTAGGAGAAGAAAGAGTAATAAGATAGAGGAAGCCATGTTTGATGTTCATGCAATGCAAACTCTGAATGCTTGTATTACTTGTTGTGGGTCTCAGTGTAGATGTTATTACATATAGATAATTAGGTTGACTGACTCACTTCTTAAGACCTGAGTCAAGAGGAGGCGTGAATTTGGACAATTAGGTTCACACTGACTTGGCTTATTATATATAGATAATTAGTGTAAAGTTCCAATCAGGAAATTGTACTCCTAGCCACCCACCGCACCATTTGCAGAGAAATTATTAGATAATTAGCGTAAAGTTCAAATTAGGAAACAGTAGTCCAGTCCTAGTCACCCACTGCATCATTTTGTGCATAAATTATTAGGTGCAACGCTACTAAATTTATCGTCCCAACAAATATTTACTGTAATTAATTTTTTATTATGTAAAAAAATCTTCGTTACATATTAAGTCGACTGAGACTATAGACTAGGTAGTGGTAAACCACCTTATAATTTTTTTATGTGACAGTTTATTTTAAAATTTTAATTTATATATAAACTAATTTTAACTTAAGAAATTTTATTTTATTTTATTTTTCTTAATTTCTTCTCGTACAAGCGTTTATAGAAAGATTTAATAGATTGAAATATTTGATAGAAATTCTAATGACGCTCTATGAAAGCGTTATCGGAAATTCTAGAATCACGTATTCTTAGAAATTAGAAAACGATAAGGGGGGATATATGTGAAATGTTACGAGAACGGAGACAAAAGGGAAATAATTGTTTGTGCGAGCTTGTGTTGCCCAAACAGTTATATAAAGATAATTATCTCATGATTTTTTTTGTCAAGAATTTAGTTTCTATTTTTTATTTAATATAATCTAATATTTTTTTAGCAATTGGATTTGTGTTGTTTTAAGGAGGGATATTTATATTTAATTTAATTTAAAATAAAGTTGTAAATCCATAAAATAAATTAAAAATGAAAAATATTTTTATATTATTTTTGAACAGTTTTTACTCAATTAATGTGAATGGATCAAATTTTAGATGAAATTTATAAATTTGAATTAATTTAAATTTAATTGATATTTTTAATGCATATAAATTATTACGTGTTTCAACATAATTTATATAATATATATATATATATATATATATATATATATATATATATATATATATATATATATATATATATATATATATATATATATATATATATATATTGAGTATTTCATCAATACTTTATTATATTAATTTTATGTATATTACTAACGTTGTAAAACTATATATATTTGCTAAACTATATGTACTTTGTCTTTTTTAGTTTTTATATTAAAAATGTATTTTTTTTTCCTTAAGAAAAAAAAACTATATTATAAGATAATTAATTAATATATTTTTTATTTTGTTTTTTATTTTAAAATAAATTATTAATATATTTATACTTAAAAATAATTATCAATATTTAAATTAAAGATTTTTAATAATAATAAATTAAAAAATTAGTAAATAATAAAATTAAATTATTTAGTCTAATTCAAATTTCATTTTATTGAATTCAACTCAAATCAAATTACACATTATTTTAATGTTACGTCGGATGACTTTATTAATATGCAAACACCTCTAATTTATAAGTAAATTTTAGCCATTACACACTTGGTTTAACCATCTAAACTATATCTACTAATACACACCCAGTTCAAGTATTGTATTTTTTTTCTTATTATATTTTACATTTCATATATTATTTATTTATAAGACTCTTACATCACACACTTTGTTTGAATCTGAAATGAAGGAAGATGGAACGTAAAATATGAGTTTTTTTTTCAAAAAAATAACCTACTAATATATTGATAAGATAATATTTCATTTATTCAAGTTTAAAAGATCATCTAAATCATAAAGTTTAGAACAATTAAAATTAATAACTTAATTAGAGGTAAATTAGAATGTTTAAATTCAAAAATTAACAATAATAAATAGAATTATTTTATTAAAATTATATATATATATTTATTTATTTATGTGGGTGGCGGCTTCCGACTAATATATTATTTACTTTTGGCAGCTTCCGACTAATCAGCCATTTCTTTCTTGTTCTTATTATTCTTTAAATTGGTGGACGGCTGGCGTCTAGTTTTAGTCACTTATTTTCATTATATATATATATATATATATATATATATATATATATATATATATATATATATATATATATATATATATATATATATATACACGTCAATAATAACTTATAGAATAATAACTTAAGAAAATTATTCTTAATTTTAAATTTATATTTGATGATTAAATTAAAAAATAATATAAAAAATATATTTTTTTAAATTATTTTTAAAGTAAGTGCATTATTTATTTATTTATATATATATATAAAAGCATTTCCAGAAAGTTGTAGACAAAGAAAGAAAAAAGAATTCTTCTTTTGTCCAGAAACCGCAGGCTTTCTCGATAATACCACGGACGAAAGTAGTGAGAAGCATACAGGGCAGCCACGCCCACCCCTCTTATCATTTATAGTTAAAAGTCAAGTTCGGCTCCTCTAAATTCTAAATAATTATTGGTATAGAAGATATATTTTTAAATAAAATAGAGAAAGCAACAAAACTCAAATTTAAAATATTGTATGTACTAACTTGACTATTTTAGAAAAAAAAAATTGTTTATCACATTGACTGGGATAATTTTTACTCTCTTAATAATTTTTTTATATCTGTCTCTGGATAGCATTTCTCCTTCCTAACTTTAAACTAATACAATTTGTTTTATACAATCTACTAACACAATTTTAATGATGACACAAAAGAAAAAATAAATAAATAAAGGGAGAAAAGCATGGGAGCCAATTTCTCTGGAAATCGTTATAAAGTAAGAGAGAGGGAGAGGGACAAAGAATAAGGTAAGATTAAGATAGGAGAAATTTAGGAAAAAAAAGTGAAGAGGAAAGAAAATTAACACAAGGAAAGACTATAAATTTCTATTTTAGGTAAGAAATCCTCTTTAGTGTGGAAATATTGAGTGTGGACGTTATAGATAATACAAAATAGGTTGTGTGCATCTAATAGCAGGGAAAATGAGTTTTAAAATATTTGATAAATTAGATTGAGTTGAAATTAAAAATATTTATTTTAAATAAAATTAGATTAAATTAGTTTAGTCAATTCAACTCATTTGATTGGATTATGCTATAAAATTGTTTGTTTGAAATAAATAGGATTCGTTTTGTTTTTTTTTTTTTTAAATTTTTTAGATTAAATATTTTTAAGAGGAAAAAATTAGATCCAAATTTATTCAATTTTATCTACAAAATAAATTAGTTGATTTTTACGATAAATATCTTAAAAGTCACGTAAAAAAAATAATTTTAATTAGATGATAGTGTAAATTATTTTATATCATTATTAAACTTTATAAATAAGAGAAAATATGTTATATAATAGTTTAACACTATCATTGAACTACATCCTCCCATCAATATCAATCGTTGGCTCCAATCCCAACCTAAAACAATTTTGGTAGAAAGTTAGGCATGATTAAGGCTTGCCAGGTTAGGATGGTAGCTTGTGCCTTTGGCAGAGTCTAAATTGGGTCGTGACACTTGGTTTAAATATAAAAAATTAAAACATTCACTTTTTTTTATTAAAGATATTTATATTATTTTATATACATAATTTTTTTTTATCATTTACACAATCAAATAAAATTAAAGAAAAATTTATAAAATTATTTTACTTTCTATTTTTTTTATTCTTTTCTTTTCATTTCATTTTTTCTTTTATTTTTTTCTAAATTAAATATACCATTGGAGTAAGTTCAGTAGAATTTCTTGAGTTACTTAAACTAGAAAATTGTTCTTTATTTTTTTTCATTGGAGTTTATCTAGCTAGATGATGAGTTATTTAAATTAAAGCATCGTTAATTATATAAGTAACAATTGCTTATGAGTAAAAACTTAATTGCTTATGGGTAAAAAAATTAATTCATTGCTTTAAAAATTAAAATTTTAATAGTAAAATAAAATTAAGTGTAAATAAAAAGTATAAAAATATGGGTTACACAAGAGAAGTATCATTAGAGTAAAATGTGGCTAAATTACTTAAATGCGATGTTGCATGATCGAATCTACTCAGAACCTACTTAAGTACTCACAGTTAGTTGCTTGAATGTGTATCATTGGAGATGCTCCTAGAAAAACTAAGAATTGCAACATACTTAAATAGTAAATACGCTGTGCCTTGTTTAAAGATGCACTATTAAATTAGTATATTGTCTTATTTCTAAGAACCATAATTATATCATAAATATTTAGTATAGTACTAGAAATTTCATAATTAACTTCTATGATTCCTTCCTGATTTTGAAAATACTTGAACTCTAAGCTTATCATGAAAGTGAAAAAAAAAAAAAACTGTATCGAAATATACTTTGTAAAGATCTTTGCAACTTGATGTTTAAATTTACAAAACTTCAACTCAATACGTTCTTTTTCTACCTTCTTTCTAGTAAAATGAAGTCTTAATTCAATGTTTTTTGAATAAGTATGAAAAATAAGATTTTGGTGATTATTTTTTAAAGGCATGTTGTCACAAAAAAGTGTAGTTGCAAACCCATGATTTTGCTTCATGTCCTTCAAAATTCTTTTATACCAAATGGTTTCACATGTTATCCTAGTTGTAGTAGCTACAATTTGGTCCTATTAAAGTTTAGCGACTATCAATATTAATCATTAAATTTAAAATATCGATCGTTAATTTTAAAAAATTCGTTTAGCGACTGATATTGGCCAGTTACTAAAATCCCACCACTTAATCATTTAACGACCACATTTGATTTGATGTTTGCGACTAAAATTTTGGTCGTTAATGACCTTAGTGGTTGGGTTACCATTACTAAAGGATCAAAATAGTGAGTGAAACTTCCGTCGCTAATTTAATCGCTATTTAACGAAAAATATAAATTTCAAAAATTAAAATAGATCACTAATTATTTTAAATTCAATTTTCTTAAAAGGAAAATCAGTGGCATTTTTTAGAAATTTAATTTAAAAAATAAAATATCAGTTACTAAATTGGTTACTATTTTTTCAAAAATTTAATTTAATAAAAAAAATCGATTGTTAAATTAGAAAATAAAAAAATAATCGATCGCTAAATGAGCATTTTTATGTTAAAAAAGGATCACTAAAATTAACGAAATAGATTTGTTTAGAGACTAATTTAGTGGCTGAGTTTTTAGCTGCTAATTTTTTTTTTTACCTTTTTTTCTACCGTTTTGTTAAATTAGTAATATATATTATGAACTTATCAAATATTTATCAATAATCACAATTTTAATCATACTATAAATAACATTATTGCGACCTAAATCGTAGTGTGAAATTGCAGGATTGAATTTGGATATTTGAAATTGCATACCTCCCAAAGGAGGAACCAGTCATGCAATGTCGGAACTAGCTCGGCCAATCCGGATGGATGGTTGAGACCAACTCGACTTTGATTGGAGTTGTCACCAGAATTTTTATAGGGAAACACCAAGAAACCTGATATGGATAAGATTGGTCACGAAACAGGGTCTAAGTTCGGAGTCGATTACGCGCAGGGATCACATGGTACCTCCACACGTGTATCACATGATAGTCACCCAAATTAGCTGCATGAATAATAGAGATCCTCACATTATGTTCAACACTTCTTTATAGCTAAACTATGCTTACAATGAAGATGTATATACTTTTTGGATTTTTGGAATGAATAACTTGACAAGAGTATCTTCTTGCTCTTACGTATCTCCTTTTCGTCAAAGAAATCAAAGTTCATATAGTTCTAGACAAGCTATTGGGTGCAAAGAAATGGACTATCCCTTAGGCATCCAGAGGTTAAATGACATTAAAGAGTGATAGACTTTCCATTAGGCATCCACAAGCTAACTGACAATGGAAAAGGTTAGACTATCTATTAGGCGTCCTTAACAATGAAAGAGATTGGACTATCTGTTAGGCGTCTAGGGGTTAAATGACATTAAAGAGAAACAGACTACCCCTTAGGCGTCCTTGACAATGGAAGAGGTTGGAATATTCGTTAGACATCCAAGAGTTAAATGATCTTAGAGAGAGATGGACTATCCGTTAGACGTCCATAGGCTAACTAACAATAGAAGAGGTTGGACTATCCGTTAGGCGTCCAAGAGTTAAATGACATTAATGAGAGGTGGACTATCCATTAGGCATCCGAAGGAATTTGGAGAAACACGTAACGGGAAAAATCGTGGATAGATGCCAGGATATTTTAATAATAAATGCTGGGAAGGGATCGAGACTCAACCAACTGAATCGGGAATGACGTAGTCTTCGGTTATGTAGAGTCGGGACCAGTAGAGAACCTATCTAATGGAGAGATGCACTGAGTTCATAGGTCATAACTCAAAAGGAGGACCAAGACCGACTTGGTCCCTGCAAGTGCCAACTACATGTTAACTACTCTAACTAATGCTGAGAACGACAATATAGTGTAGAGATGTGGATGTCAACCTATGACATGCTAAGCTATCTATTATGACCTATGAAGATGTATATCTTCAAAACCTAGGGGACTAACCTAGTATCCAAGGGTTTGATGTTGTTCCTCTTCTTTGCTTTGGTTGTACTTTCTGCCTCTCCAGGAACCAATAACAGATCAACGTTCAGGGAAGCCTTCTCTCTTCCTCAGCTTCAACTTTCGACCCAAGCTCTTTGACTCTCTCTTCTGCTAATCTTTCTACTAATCTTTCTGTCAACCTCTCAGAATTTCAATTCAAAACTCTCGACCCCTTTCTCTTCATTCTGAGGCCTTTTATAGGCTACATTTAAGGTCATCAGTGCGTCAGATTTGGTCATGTGTATTGACCCCAGCCCTTTGATTCTTCTCATTCTCTTATTACTAATGTCAAGGGTCTCCAAGCCAGGTGCTTCAAATCATATGTTGGGTCATGGCACGTCCACTTCAGATCATGGCACGTTCTAGCCTCGAGCTCAGCTCCTTTATCACTTTCTTCCATGTTTTGGTTGCTTCTGGGTAGACAATGGATCAAGGTAGTAGATCTACGCAAGATTCTTGTCTCCTTTTGCTTACCTGGCCGGATCTAGGGTCCTACAGTGTGAGGTGTACAGGTTCTTGTCTCCTCTTACTTACTTGGACAGGTCAGAGAGTTCTACACTGTGAGGTGTGCAGGATTTTGTCCCCTACTTGGACAAATTCGGGGAGTCCTACAGTGTGAGGTGTACAAGATTTTGTCCTCTCTTGCTTACCTGGACAGATTTGAGGTCCCACAAACATGTAATAAATAAATTTCAAATGAACAATTATATATGAAAACATTAACAATTAAAAGTACCAACATGATTACTAATATTTCAAAATCATAATAACCATCAACATAATTATCCTAGACATTGTGAACGTGATTCTTTAGTACATCATCTTCAAGATAACCATCCTAAGCATTATTATCATGATCGTCATTATTATCTGACGAAGTGGAGCCTGACATAAGTGATTTCAGTTGCAAGTGTTGTAAAATAAGTTGCATTTGTTGATTTTGTTCCATTTTCTCACTTTATTGTCGAATCTGCTCACTTTGCTCCTCATGACTATGCAACAATTGCACCACTTTGTCCTCAAGTGACTTCTCTTTAGCTTCTTTTGCAATAAGTTCATTATTCAATTTGTTTATTGTCTTACGCATCTCTTCCATATGTTGTACCATTGACATCTCAATCAAATTAGTCGGAATACGTGTTAAGCGCATGAACTTGCTGGTTAATTTGCCAAGTCCATATACGTTCCCTTTTCATTCTTACATCTAACAACTTGTAAATATATGTCATTATCATTGATTGAGGCAGAAGACGAGTCATTTCCAAATGTTCCTTCTTCCATGATAGATTGTTGCAGTTCTTCTCGACGTTGTTGATATTTCAGCTTCAAAAAAGAAATTGAATATTAAATTAGACTTTTATTAATAATTAATAAACTTCAAAGTAATATTTTAAAAGGTAAAATATTGAATTTACAACAATTTCACAAGTTTTGTCATTGATCCATTCTCTAGACTTTAATTTTTGTTTTCTCCACCACCTCCCAAGCACTTGACGGTCGTTGAAGCTATGTAGTCTACTTAAATTTAAACAAAAGTTGAAATTATAGTATATCCAATCAATTAAGTAAAATAAAAAGCAACTAAAATTACTATTTTTTTTGTAATAAGCTGATGTAGATATAGATCCATCATAATAAGTTGAGACTCCTTTATCAATAGCTCGCTTTGTCTTGGTAATCGAACTTATTTTGAAAATCGGTAGAACCCCAATGTCATCCAAAATTGTTCAAACATTGGGCGAAATCCAAGTTGCACGATCATGACCATTTCTAATCTTACTCAATGCAATTTTGAAAATATGTTAACCCTTTTGCTGAAAAATGGCTCTAATACTTTGCTCCCATGATGGGTCCCACCTATACTCTTTCTGCATTAAAAAGGATTTAAGCAAAAAGGAAAAATCAATGAACAATACAATTAAATTGAACCAAAAGTGTAAATTACCTTAAACTCTCCGAACCACATGTCACGAACTTCAAGTTGTACCTTCTTCCAACTAGGCCATGACTCATCAAATTTTTGTTTAATGATCTGTGAGATCACACCAGAAGGACCATGAGATGGTATAAATCTACGGAAAATGATTTTGTGAATGTCTATATTTCAAGAATGATATTTAAAAGATTAACTATTATATTAAAATTGATGTAGTCATTATCTATTGCTTGAAGGAAAGACCTTTGATCCACTGCATGTTTAGAGTGTGGAGATGGATAATCAGGTGTGAATGAATCTTGTAGTGTTGAAGGTGTGACCACTCTATCACCTACTTTGGTAGGTTGTGGTTCCTCTTCAATTGTAGGAAGAATGCCCTGTTGGTGAATGGAAATTGTGGACTCTAACATTGAGATGTGACTTATAGAAGTGGGAGAGTTGATGGTGGGTTGACTTCTCCCACTAACATCACGACCTTTGTCATGGTTAAGTGGTCTACGACCATCACTTGTACCTCCATTTTCCATCTGTATGTAGTAATTGTTATATATATGACAATTGGGACTGAAGATTAATGAATATAGTGAAATATTATATGTTTAAGGTTTAAGAAATTAATGCAACTTGCAAGAGAAAAGTTAAACCTGATCATTTTTTACGACACCAAAATGTGTCACTTATCTTTCCCGTCATAATCACTACAAGTAATTGTTACAAACAATAGTCATACAAATATAGAAAATAATTAACACAATGAATCTAATTCATCTTAATGTATAAATTACATAAGAGGTATTTGTATCACTAAAATCACTCTCAATTGTTATGTATTCATCCTTGTTTGGTTCATCAAATTCTGTTTGATCTAATAATTGTCTATCTAATTCTTCTCCACCACCATGAATGTCAACAAGAGATTTGTTAATGACATCTGGGTCAATATGCAATACTACTTGAAGCCCAACAAAGTCATCATCTTGGTATGGAGCATCTTGCTCAATCTGAGGTAATATATTATGAATAATTCTACTCCTTGTCTTTGTCTTGATTATAACCAACCAACCGTGATGTCCATAGGGATATGGTGTGTAATAAACTTGTTCAACTTGTTGTGCAAATATGAATGGATTGTATGCTTTATTATATCTTCTTGATGCCCGTACTTCAACGATTTCATATTTATTATATACTTTTATTCCTATATTATGAGTGTTATCAAACCAATCACACTTGAATAGAACTAACTTCATTATTGGGAAATCAGTATACTCTAATTGAATGATATCAAACAAGTTTTCACAAAAATCAGATTCTAATTGTTTGTTAGTTCCTCGTACATAAACACCATGATTTATGGAATTTATGCTTTCACTCTAGAGAATTATGTGAAATTTATATTCATTTATAATATACATAGGCCATGATTCAACTTTTCTCTTAGGCTCCCATGCCAGATTAACCAATAGTGAGTCTTAGAATATTATTTTCGGAATTTAGAACCTAAACAATAAAACGATCAACATCATACACTATATTAGGGTGGACAATATAACATTTAATTACACCAAAAAATGTTAACGTACATATTGTTTGAACCATGCAAGAAATTTTGATAAAATGTCATTGTCAACTTCAGCATCTAAAGTTGTGGGATTAAGCTCTCTTAAAAACTCAATACATATCCTACAATGAAAAAAGTAGATTAATCATAGTTGTTAATATAACATAATTAACATCTATAATTAGAGTTGTAAAATATGGTGAGCAAATTCTTACTCTAAATATGGCTGAGCATGTTCACAATTTAAAAGAACATATAAATGAACAATTTCAACGTCAACTTGGTCCAAAAAATATGTTATGGCTTTGTCACCTGGTCTTGTTGGGTAGTTAAAATTTGATATAGGAGGAGTAGATGAAGAACCTTCACCTGAATCAATATTACGAGATATCTTGGTCCTTCTTGTTTCAATTTTATTAGATAGTAAAATGAGGCAATTGTTGATGTCTCCTCCAATAAATAAGCTTCAAAAATAAAAGACTCTACCCTTGCCTTATTCTTGACCTTGTTTTTTAGGGAATGTAAAAACCTAACAAAGAATATGAATGCACAATCTCAAGAACTAATTGTTAACATATCTAGGGTATTGGGATATAAATGATTACTAGTTTTATACCTCTCATAAGGGTACATCCGACGATATTGGACTAGGCCACCAACTCTAGCCTTATATGGTAGATGAATTGGAAGATGCTCCATCGAATCAAAGAAGCTTGGTGGAAATATTTGTTCCAACTTACACAACAACATAGGTATATTACCTTCCATAATTGTTAGTTTTCAATATTTAGTGTTATTGAAGTTAGTTCCCTAAAAAAGTGGCTAAGTTCAACCATTGCATGAAAACATGACAATCGCGACTTTTCATTCCATGTAACTTTCCTTAGTTAAGGTCGACACATTTACCCAAATTAGAAGCATACTCATCTGGCCACTTTAATTCTTTCATCCACTTACAAATAGCCACTCTTTGAGATTTGGGTCAATGCATAAGTTGCTTTTGGTTTGAAAAGTTTGACATGATCAATGTCTTTCAACTCAAGCTCTTTCCGATTGCATATTTATGCTATATCCATTTGAGCCTTATGTGTGTCCTTAGTCCTACCATTAATGTTCATCACAATGTCAAATACATTCATAAAAATATTTCTCTATGTGTGCATGACATAATGTTATGACGTAGAAGATGTGTGTTCCAATATGATAACCTTCAAAATATGCTTTGTTTTTTCCAATTATGTTGAACACCATAGCCAGGAACTTCTTCTTGTAATTCATACGAAAATGGTAAGTGTGAAACTCTCTTCCATATATCAAGACTAAACAACTGGGGAAGAGGATGTGATGTCTCAACATACTTTTTCTTGAATGAATTTTTGTTTCTTTTGTACGGATGATCGAGTGGGAAAAATTGACAATGACAATCAAAATAGGAGACTTTATGACTATGCTTCAGTATGAATGCCTTAGTTTGTTCCATACATATGGGACATCCATAAGCTAGGAAGTCATTATTGTCCACATCAAAGTAGCTTTCATCATAAAATTGTCTTAGTGACATATCATAAGTTAGTATACCATCATTCCACAACATACACATCTATTTATCAATGGCTGTAAGTAGACATCAATCTTATGTTTTGGATTTGATGGACCTGGAATTAAAAACTATTAAAAACATAAATTCCCTTTTCATGCACATCCCAAGAGGAAGATTATACGGAGTTAAGACAATCGGCCAACATGAGTAACTTTTTCTGTATTCACCAAATGGATTAAAGCCATCTATACATAACCCTAACCCAACATTCTTAGGGTCTTGAATAAAATGTGGATGAAGTCTATCAAAATGCTTCCAAGCTACACCATCAGATGGATGACACAAGAGAGATGAGCCCCTTTCATTCTCACTATGCCATCTTATGTGAGATGCAGTGGCTATTGAAGAGTACAATCTTTTTAGTCTTAGAATTAGTGGAAATTTCTAACATAAATGTTCTTTTGAACTCCCCTCTTAGTGATTGACTTGTATTGATCAATGTTACAAACAAAACACTTTGTTATGGTCTTGTCAAAATTTTCGTTATAATACAACACTTTGTACCAACTTCCTAACATGATACAAATTTATAACCATTATGTTACCTTTAGGCATCGTTTCACCCATCAATTACACCATTCAATTAAAACACCCTTCTGACATGTTATAGTCATATTTCAAGCTTAGAGTTGTTAAAGAAATTGAAAATTTAGAGTGATTATCGCATCTTTCCCATAATGGTGCTTATGCAATTGTAAGCATATCAAAGAATTTTTTAGTTTCAGGACTAGGGTTTTCTTCCAGGTTTTCTACATGTTGACCAACTAAGGGTCCAGCATGATCCATGATCAACTACTTGTAAGGATTGAATTATTGTTGTTTTTCACTACTTCCATAGTATGAACCTTTAACGACCATTGGCGGAAATTGTGGCAATTCATCACCATGATTTGTCCACCAATAATAATTAGGCATAAACCCTTGCTTATAAAGATCGTACCCTACTTCATCCACAAACTTGAACACTTTACATTTGCATTTATTACAAGGACATCTTAGTCTTTCACCTTGTAATTGAAATTTGTCTTGAGCAATAACAAATTATAGAAACTCATGTACTCCATTAATGAACTCATTCGTCCAACATTTATTAGCATCTAACCTACAATACATCCACCTTCGATGCTCTGGAATATTCATTTATGTATACTAGGTACAATTATATAAACTAACAACTCTTTTATGTATGTATAACATAATTATAATACAATTAAATTTCAAACAACTCCAATCAATGATAAACTATTGTTTTAAGGGTATGTTATAATAAAATTAAATTTCTAACCACTTTAGTCAATGATCAACTATTTTTTTCAAAACATATTATAATCCAATTAAATTTTTTACAACTCCAGTCAATAATAAACTATTATTTTTAGAGCATATTATAATACAATTAAATTTTGAACAATTACTAATTATGAAAAACCATTAATAACGATAAATAATAAAATAGTATTTAACTTACTTCAACTCCAAGTAAATTACAACATCAGTGGAAAGGTATTGGTTTTGAGGAATGGTGGCAACGTCCTACCAGATTGAATGAGATTGTAGCAGTTTAGAGTGAATCACAACAGCTCATAGCAAATCAAAGTATATCAAAACAAATAAGAGTAGGTGAAAGTAAATCAAAGTAGATCAAAGAAAATCAGAGGAGATTGGAACAAGACCAAGCGATGTGTCTTTGGCGAATTGAGCGAGGCGGAGATGGCAGTAAAGGTGGTGGTAGCGGTTATGTGCGGAGGTGGCGAGTTGGCCAGTAGCACGTAGAGGTCGTGCGGATCTAGGTCGCACGAAGGGTTGGTGGTCACGGGGGGTCGGTAAGCAACTAAGGGTCGTCGCAGGCGAAGCTAGGGGTCGTGAGTGCGAAGGCATTGTGGAGGCAGGGGTCAGTCGTGGTCCTGGGCGGGAGCAGGGGTTGGTTGCGATCCCGAGCGGGATCATGGGTGGGCACGACGGTAGGAACGATCGATCGGACGATAGTGGTTGGGTGGTAGCGAGATCAGGGAGACAAGGAGGGAGAGTGATTTATGAATAAATGTTAGAGTAAAGTAGGAAATGCTTATCTTAGACTTGAGTGGAGAGGGAAATGGTTAAGTGTGAAGTTGGGAAATATTTCAATAAAGATGGAAAAATTTAGTTACTCAAAATTTCAAATAAAATTTCCATTATTATCTCTAATTTATTAAATTCAAAATTTACTTTATTTTAAACATAAATAGACTTATTCACTTCAAAAAAACTTCAACATCATAATTACACATAATTTAAGCTGAACAAACTAATTTAATAAAAACATCATTATTATTTGGATACATAATGAAATATGAGAAATTTAAATACGAAAATTCGAAATTTACTTTATTTTAAACATAAACTTAATTCACTTAAAAAAAATTTCAACATCATAATTATACATAATCTACACTGAACATACTAATTTAATAAAAACATCTTTATTATTTGGATACATAATGAAAATATGGAAAATTTAAATACAAATTTTTGAATTTTACTTTATTTAAAACATAAATAGACTCAATTCACTTTAATAAAACTTCAACATCATAATTACATATAATCTAAACTAAACATACTAATTTAATAAAAACACCATTATTATTTGGATACATAATGAAAATATGAGAAATTTAGATACAAAAATTCAAATTTTACTTTTTTTTAAAACATAAATAGACTCAATTCACTTGAAAATACTTCAATATCATAATTACACATAATTTAAACTAGACATACTAATTTAATAAACACACCATTATTATTTGGATACATAATGAAAATATTGGAAATTTAAATACAAATTTTTAAATTTTACTTTGTTTTAAATATAAATAGACTCAGTTCACTTGAAAAATACTTCAATACATGTACAAAAAATGTTATGCTCATTGTGAAAAGATTACTCAAAAAAAAAACATGAAAATGAAAGTCCACAATTGATTTACAAAAGAAATTGTATAATTGAATTCATTGATTTGCAGTAGTAGCTTGTACTTGTATTTTCTAGTACTGCTTGGATATGTACCATGCACACGCACCTTTAATTAATTAATGAATAGAGTGTAAAAATGAAAGTGGTGTAATTGGATGTGCTATAAAGAAAGACTATGTACTCTACCTCTACTCCCTGTTATCATGTTCTTGTGTGAACTTTCTTTAACACAAATTCTTGATTTATATTCGTAGATAACATATAAAGTAAGGATAAATTCTTGTTACATATTGACATTACGGGAGTTTTCCACGTATGGGTTATTTACAAGAAAAATAACCCATGAAACTATTTTGAGAGAATAATCAAATATCACAAATAAACTTTAGATTATATATGTTAGATTTGATGAAAATAAGTACAAAACGCAATATGTTAGATTTAATAAAATATCACAAACAAACTTATTGCTTGAATTATCACAAACACAATATGTTAGATTATATATGTTTTATTTAACCGAACACTTCTACATTTTTCTTTCACTTAATTTGCAAGGTATAGCATCATTCAAAACCTTACTTCATATTAATAACTCTTTTATATTTTTTTAATCATGTTTCACATAATTTTATTTGGAATATTTTCTTATATTTCTATAATCTTTTTGTTTATTTAAATGACATTATATATGGTAAAAAAATTATTTAGTACTATTTTTCTTTAAATATTATCACAATGATAATATTTTTTTATAATATTATTCTTACGTGACATATTATAAAATAATATTTCAATTTTGCATTTTTAAATTTGTTATGTTAAATACACTAAAATAATTTTCATGTTCATTTATGGAAATTATATCTATTAACTTAAATGGTTATATATAATTATTTTTCAATATTTTTAAATATAAAATATGTACATTTTTATTTATAAAAACTAACTTTAAAGCGCAACTCCATTGAAGATTTCTAAAAACTTCAACCTAACCCTCACACTAAGAACACTAAAAAATAGAAAAAATAATACAAAGAATTTTGTAATAGCCATTCAAAGATTCTGCAAAAGTTACAAAAGATGGCTAAAAATTCATATTTATAAGTTGCAAGCATTCAACTATCGACTTGTGATATTAGACCATCACAAGGAGATACTATTAAATATCATTGATGGTTATTGTTAATATTGTTGTAAGGTGATGGAATCCTCCATAGGACGGTGGGAGATGCTACTTCAATTGTGAGGTGTAGGAACTATTGTGAGGCAATGAAGAGAAAAATTCCTCTTTTTATACAATTACTCATGAAAATTGTAAAGTATTTATACTAAATATATTTTCTATAAAAAATCTTAATGTTTACAAAACTATTTATTTTAATGGATTCTGTGAGATTTCTTATTATTTTTGGTATTTAATTTCGTAATTGGTTTCATAAATCTTCATGAGCTGAATATTCATCATAATTCCAAATGTAAACCTTTTCTTCCCTTCGTGCAAAAGAAAAAAAAAAGAAAAATTCAAGAAATTTTTAAAATTAAATTTTCACTTAAAAATCTGTGTTAATTTCAAAATTGAACAAAATGAAAGGAAACTTGAAAAGCACTTGTTAGCATTTCAATCATTATATTGTTATGAGTTTGAGAAAGTAATACAAAGCTAAAAATTGGCTTTTGACTTCTTTGTAATGTATGATTATTCTCATTTACTTTATTGGATCAAGTATTTGCATCCTCTAGTGTTTAATGTTCATTTTATTGGTCAATCATTATTATCATCATCGTCATCATCATCGTCATTATCATCATCATTGTTATCGTCATTATCATCGTTATTATCATCGTACATTTTCTTATCATATGCATGATAAGTCTCTTAAGTTTGAATTGAATCTATCATTACTTGCAATTATCAAAAGGACTTTATTTTAAGGTTGTAATGTGGTCAAGATATGGGTAGAATGTACTTTTAGGAAACTAGGCATGAATTAGTTGAAACTTTTAGAAAATGTTTTTGAAAAGTCTTTATTGTTCCTAAATTGAAAATTTACGAGCAAAATTCGATACCAAAAATCTTCTTGATTTTGGAGATGATTTCTCTTTTTCCCTTATTTTTATTCTTTTTTCTACTTATTTTGCACCTTTTTTTTTTTTAGCATTACTTTTTAACATTTTTACTTTACTCTTGACCTTAATAGCTTTGACTTTTTTTTGTATATTGTTTGCTTTTTTCTCTTTTCTTGGACAAAAATTCTCTTTTCAAAATTTATTGTAATGAATGCACAAAAAAAACCTATAAAATATTGAAAAAATTTTGCATGTATATTCCCATCCCAATTTTGAAATTGTACTTGTCCTCAGGCACATAAACAATCCTAGACTTAAAGATTGAATACCGTCTCCCAAAGTTATTTTAATTTCTTTTAGTTAATTAGAACAATTTGATTTTACGTTTTATTGTCTTGTAATATGGCTCTTGAAATTTAAAAAAAAAAATTATTCAGGCTCAAAGGAGTTAACAATAAAAAATGTAGGATATGCTTTATTTGGCTCTAAGTTAATTATTAAAAAATATCTAAATCATCTAACTCCAAGTTATAAAGAAAAAAATGCATTAGATGGAATTACTTAGTTAAAGGATATGTGTTTTGACTCAACTTGTTCACAGGTTTTTAAATATAAGAGAAAATTATGAATCATAGTTTTGCCGGTGTCAAGATTTAACAAAAAAATTGCAAACTCAAACTCATTGCATAATCATTCTCACATGCACTAATGCAATGCATGATAATCGACATATATGCTCAATGATAAAATTACATAACAAAAATCAAATATTGAGCAAAGAATTAAAATTGAGGATCAAAGGGTGATTTTGTGTTGATTTCAAAAGTGCTTGGGGGATAAGTTGTTATGCAATTAAGAATTTCATTTTCTCCTTAAGTGTTGTCCATGTGTAATGTGGTGTGAGTAAAAGTTGTGAAAACACAATAAGTAATATCATGAACAAATTTAGTAAATAAATTAAAAATAAAAATAATGAAATCATCACAACAAATATATAAAACTAAGGAAATTCAAAAACAAGATAAATAGGTCCACAATATCCAAACATAATGGTACATAAAGTGATATCAACAGAGAAATTGAAAGTAAAATAAAGCATGGAATCCTCAAAAGAAACATGAGTTCACGTGAGTTAATCAAGTGTGTAGTAGTTATCAACAAATCCTCAAAAGAACCATGAGTTCACATGTGTTAATCAAGTGTGTAGTAGTTATCAACAAAGTCCTATTTGTAAGCATAGTTGAGGTATCAGTCACATAGGTTAAGTTAGGTCTTCACCTTGGAGAATCTTGTCATCACCTTCACCTCTAATAGGTAAATATGTCAAGTGTATTACATGTAGAGATCAAAATTAAAAGGTTGAAACAATTTGAGACCATATCCAAACATGGATTCTCAATACTTCCAATCATACTAGAAATTAGTTCACACAAAATGAGTTGATAATGTCATCATATCAAAACACAAATTCATCTCATGCATTGAATAGTTACATAACGGATTTGAAAAAGAAAATGTACCTTTCTTACTTGTCCCTATGTATACAAATATCAACTTTATTGATGAAAATGTTTGATGAAATATTCACAGAAGATCAAAGTAGAAATATATTAATCAAATTACAACATTTCCCTTTGCTATGTATAACATCTATAGTTTATATATCACTTAAGGATTATAAATGTTGAGAATGATTTCCCTTGAGCTATTTAAAGTGGTGAAATGAATTCTTGAATGAGAGCTTTTGTAGGGTTTGCACAAGTAAGAGACATAAGTACATGAAAGATGCTTTAAAAAACAAAGAAAAATGAGAATGGAACACATTCTTTCCTTTTTTTTTTTCTAACATTGGTTAGAGGAAAAAAGGAATGAGAGTGAAAATGAATGATGATGGTAATTTACTAGATTTTTAAGTTCTAGTGATCATCACCTATTGATGGGTGCCATCATGAGGTAAGGCCAAACTCGATAACAGGGTTTCTCTTATCACATGGTGATGGAATGCCATCATAGAGTGATTAAAAACCCAAGAGTATGACTTCTCTTATTGCATGGAGATGCATGTCATCGTAGATTTATATATATTTTTTTAAATTGTTTATTTGTGTTTTGTTTTTTTATCATTATTTAATTGTTTTTAATTTTTTTATTTTTATATTTACTTAGGTTTAACTACTTGTTTACTAAGTTTCTAACAAATTTATAAAAATAAAAAATCCTACAACTAATCATAATGAATTTCCTAAGCTAACAAAAAAACACCAACTCAATTACTTCATTCCTTCCATGAAGGACTTCTTTTACATCATTAGGTTCCTCCCATGATGGACTTCTTTTACGCCATTAGCTTGACGCATACATTTCCTTATCAAGAAAGCATATATGATACAAATAATACATTATCTCCTAGCGTTTTTCCTTTTTAACTAGAAATTCCATGTATTTTAGGCATCCGGGGACTTGCTTGAATAAACATGCAAAAAGGATGTCATAAAGTAAGGTAGGGAAGGTATCTTGCAATTTACCTTTCTTTTTAAACATTTCATCCCTAAAAAGCAATTGCTGGACAGTAACCTTGATAAATGAACACTTTTCTTGTTGAACTTCTAATTCTGGAAATTCCTCCTATTGTTGATTTATTCCATCAATATTTTTTTTCCTTTTCTTCCTCATTTGCATTATTCATTTCTTTAGTAATTATGTGCTTTTATTTTTTAGGTTAAATTATAACTATGATCTTTTATCATATGGTAAAAATTTGTTTTGGTCCTTTATCTTTTTAAAAAATCATTTTAGCTATTTAACTCCTAAATTTAAGTTGATATTGTCTTTATGAAAAAATAATCATTTTCTAATGTTGGGATGTGATTTTAATTAATTTTTTTGTCTAATTTAAGACATGAAATTTGTTACATTAAAAATTTATCTACATAAAAACTATGAAGCTTAATTAAAGTTCGAATAGAAAATTGATCATAAACATAATGAAAATTGTGCAAAATGTGAGTCCCATGAGCATTTACAAATAATTTGATATGAACTTTTTTTTTTTTAGTTTTTTGGTTGTTCATAAGATTTACTTTTCACATGATTTTGATTTTGTTTATGGTTCTTTTTAGTTCGAACATTATTTGATTTTTATAGTTTTTATGTAAATGAATTTAATGAGACAAGTTCCATATCTTGAAATAATAAAAAAATAGTTCAAAATTATATTCTAAAATTGAAAATAAACATTTTTTTTAAATGACAACATTCACTTAAAATTGAAAGTTAAAGGACTAAAATAAATTATTTAAAAGATAAATGACCAAAATAAATTTTTACTATAAGATAAATGATCAAATATATAATTTAGTCTTTCTTTTATAAGATTTTTGTTCGTTATGGCAGGAGAATCATTGACTATAAAATACTACTTTATGGTTCAATGATCTAACTATGGTTGTACTAGTAATAAAAGAAAATAATATTATCTTAATTTTTAACATAATAAAATAATTTATTAAGCAAAATTAAAAAAAAATAACATAATGTACATAATTTCATAATATTAAAAATTAAATTTCACTTATAAGTGTCATCACTCAACTCAACACATGACATAATATTAAAAACTAAACATGAAATTAAATCAAATATGTGATGACATTTTAGTTGAATAACAAATAATAATATCTACTAGAAACTACAATTAGAAAACTAAATAAATATAATTATCTGTCATCATAATATTAGGTTAAAATTATAGCAATCATTATAATATTTGTTTTTAATTAAAAATAAAAAATACTCAAGCAAATCCATTTTTTTTGCTAGTTTTTGTTGCTTTAAACAATTTTGGACCGCTTCAACCAATTTTATAGCGATTCTTTACAAGATCAATTTTTAAGGTTAAATGAACTGATTTGGTTACTAATTTTCGATTCAATTAATATGATCGACTAGTTTACTTTTGTTCTAACAACACTAACAAATTATGAACAAGAAACTTTCATTTGTTTACCATCTTTGAAAGAACCAACCCTTTTCCTACTGTCCCTTCTTTTACCATTTATGAAAGAACTAACCCCTTATTTGTAGTCTCAAACACAAAAGTTTAATAGAGAATGGCACAAGGTAGCGAGAAGAGAAAAATGGGAAGATAAAGAAGATAAAACAAGAACAAACGTGGGAAGATGGTGGCAATTTGGTCCTCGAAGGTGTTATTAGTTTATATGACATGGACGTGACGTGGATACTTATTACATGGATACCAATGTAACACACAACAATAATAGATTGAGAGACATAATTGATTAACATTTATACAATTTTAAGGACTATTTTAAAATTTGTTAATTTGAATGACAAACTTAACATTACTTTACACTAGAGACAATTTAGTATTTACTCAAAATGGATTCCTAGTATTACAAACTCCATTCTATATTTTTTATACATATACAGGAATTGGATTAGTTAAAAATTAGTGGATGATATATATGAAAAAATGTAGAATTGCTAATCTAGGGCACTAATTTATTAATAATTATTTATGATACGATCAAATAAGTCAAATGAAAACACCTTTCTTAATAATTCCCAATATTTTCATAAGAATTAAATTAAGATTTCATTATGTTTAATGGAGTATGTTTCTATCTCGCTAGCGAATCGAATTTCCTCTTAAGGTGGATGAAATCTCATGTTATTCAACCTAGTTGTGTGTTTGACCCTGCATTGCCCTCTCCATATCCTACATTGATTAGTGTTTTCAAGAATCAATTTAAGTGATGATCACTTTTCAACTGAAAAGTGTTAATAACAAGATAGAATATATGTCCTGAAATAGAAAATAAAATCAATCCAAATTACACTTAAAGATTTATTGAAACCCTAGAATGAGAAGTTTGAAAAATAATACTATAGTAAGAGTAATAAATGGATGAATAGGATAAATTTTGATTTAAATTATAATGGATAGATTAAAAGCAATCAATTAATTTATTTATATTTATTAAAATTTTATTAAAAAATAATTTCATTCATAATTCATTTAAAAAAATTCATCCAATCCATTTATTAACAATTTTTATGAATGGATATCTATTTTATTCATAATTTTTTTTAAGAATAAAAAATCATAACTATTTCAAAGATATTTTGATCAAATGTCTATAAAAATATTTTTAATTCAACTTTGTCTAAAGTAATCTCAACTCGACTTTGGACATAATTTCTTCAACTTGGCTTCAACCATAATTTCTTTAATTTGGCTCCAATCAAAGCATCTTCAACTCGACCTCAACCAAGGTATCTTTGACTCAGTCTCAGCTAAAGCATCTTCAGCTTGGCCTCGAGAAGAGCATCATTAACTCAATCATGACCTAAGCATCTTTGTCTCTCCCTCACCTAAAACATCTTTGGCTCGACGTCAACTAGAGTATCTTCCACTTGACCTCGGTTAACATCTTCAGCTTGGCATTGGTTGTAGAATTTTCAGCTTGCCTCAAGCCAGAGTATTTTTTGACTTGCCTTAAACTAGAGAACTTCAACTCATCCTTCAGTTGAAGCATTTTTGGTTTGGCCTCAACCGTAGCAACTCCAACTTAGCCTTGATTGGAGCATCTTTGGTCGACCTTGGATGAAGCATCTTCGGTTGAACATCAGTTGGAGCATTTTTGGCTCGACATCAACTAGAGCATGGTTGGCTCGATATTAGCCGGAGCATCTTTGATTCAATGTTGGCCATAACATCTTCAACTAGGGATCAATCAATATCTTTGGCTTTGCATCTTCCAAAACATTTTTAACTCATCTTTAGTCATTTGGTTGAACCTTTTATTGTCAAAGTATTTTTGGTTGACCTTTCGCTGGAGCATCTTTGATTTGCTTTTGGCCAAAGCATCTTTACCTTGGCCTTAGCCAACAAATTTTGCTCAACATTATCCAAAGCATTTGTAGCTTGATTTAGCTTCTGTCACCATCTTCGACTCAGCTTCAGCCAAAGCATCTTTAACTTGGCCTTAGCTAACATCTTTGACTTGGACATTGTTTGGAAAATTTTCATCTTAGCCTTAGCCTCAACAGGCATATTCAGCTCGGCTAAAGCATCTTTGACTCGCCTTATATCAAAGCATTTTTGGCTTGCCTTTGGACAAATCATCTTCTGCTTGGTCATAACATTTGTAGCATAGCATTGTTCGAAACATTTTGCTTTTAGCCTCGACTAGCATATTCGATCAACGCATCTTTAGCTCACCTTGGATCAAAATATCTTTAGCTTAGCCTTACCTAACATCTTCGACTTGACATCATTAAAAACATTTTCGACTCAACCTCAACCAGAGCATCTCTGGTTAACCATCGACCAAAACATCCTCAACTTGCTTTTGATTGAGACATCTTTTGCTCTACCTAGGTCAAAATCTTTGGCTCAATCTCAGCCAACATCTATGACTTGACATCGTCCAAAACATTTTTGGCTTAGTGTCAACCAACATCTTTGGCTAAAGCTTGACTTACATCTTCGTCTATTAGAGCATCTTTATCTTGGTCTCGAGCATAGCATCTTTGACTTAATCTTGATGAGAGCATCTTCTACTCGACCTCGAGCATAGCATTTTCTGGTGTCTCTTGCACTCACTTATTTGGTATATAACTCTACCTCTAGTTGAGATACTACTCTTCTATCTCAAAAACCTCTAAAGACTTGTTGAATAAGTACTAATTAATTACTTTTTAAAATTTCAAACATTATCACTTTTAGAAATTATCATGGTACACTTATTTATAGTTACTACCTTTAATTGTCACCAATTTATTATGGACAGAAATCCAAAATTTAAATAATTTGAATATTGTTTTATTTAAAAATTTATATTTATCATTCCTAACACGGTCAATCCAAGACCTGCAAAATTATGTCCCTCTACAATACCCATATCAAGCCTGATAAGTCTCCCTCATGCCACGATTTCCTCACACTTTATCACAACTATGATTTTTAGACAATTTTTGGCGTAGCTTTTTACAAATTTTTCCTCTCTATATCTATCTATATATGAAGTGAGATGTGAGAAGCATTGTATTGCTTGTTCATCATCTCACTTAGATTACTTGGATTTCTCTTAAAGTTTATTCATTGAGTGTGTGATACGATCTCACAGATTCCCAATACCTTAGCTCATATTATTTTCAACCTTCACCACTATAAACAGGTTAATTAATTTATTACTTCACAACTAATGATCATAGGAAGAATGAATAAACCACATTAAAAAATATAAAGAATCCATAAAAAGCTTCTCCATATTAATGATACAAGTGTTCAAAAGTTTATATAGGAGCTGTGGATCATACAACACCAACTTTCGTAGAGTGTCATGTAAAAACGTGCACTTGAAGTGGCAGTCGCGATTTTTTTCTCATATACAAGTAGCTTTTGAGTTCTCAGAGTAAAGAATGAGCGTCTCTTCCAGAGAAAAGCCACAAACATATACGTACATACATATTAGACTGAAATTATTAATATGTATAGAATTGTAGTGGATTTAGGATGAGGAAGGACTTTCACGCGGTGGTGTTCTGTTCCTAGTATTTGTACCCCACTCAATGGCTTCAGCAACTGCCCTTTGGCGTTCCAAGGCACTTTGATCACTATCAAAAATACTCAAAGGAGAAGAACTCTTAGCTTCTTGCTCTGGTGGTGGGGAGGGCATGTCAACGGGTGTAATTCTTGCAACGTCTTGACTCCCTGGACATGTCCCAAGGAAACTAAGAGCAGTCACAACATCACTGATCAAGGGCCTCACTGATGGTTCCTCGTTGAGGCACATAGCTGCTACTGCCACTGCTTGATGCAACGATCTTATTGGAAAATTTCCTTTCAGAAGGGGGTCTTCTAATTCTTTGTATCTGTGAGGGTCCTTGAATATTGGATATGCCTGTTTGGTTTCAAAACAATTAGTGCAAACTTAATTTACATTACTATACTCAACAAAAAGATAACTACATGTATTATTGTTGAAAATCATATGGCTCAAGAGTTTATGTCCAAAGGCACTTCTAAATGAAGCATGTATTCCGAAGATCAAGTTCTCATTAAATCAAACAGTAAAAAAAAATTTCAGTATTAAATAGTTTCCATTAAGGATATATTATTGAATTAAATAATATATTCACATGCCAATTGTTTAATAGACAAAACTTTGATTCAGAGTGATATTTGTGTTGTCCTTCTATTAGAATTAGATTCTTCTTAGTAACCACTTAATAAAGTTTTGCATTAAAAGACTCTGTACACTACCGAGGTGAAGTTCCATTCTGTTTCGAGAACAAGATAAAAAAAAATGTAAAGCACTATATAGAAGTTTTGTTCTACAAACAAGTGGTTGGTTTGAGTGACATTGAGTTTGTATTCCTTAAGCATGTGGTCTGTACAAGTTTAAATCTTAACTGGTGCATACAGAGTAAACTTTGTTAGAAGAAGACATATCACTTATGAGTGACAACATATTTTCTGGAGGAGATTAAAATTTTTCGTGATTGACCAGATACTTTTTTACAATCATATGTATCCAAAAAAAAAAAAATTGTTCTTGTTTAATTTGTCAACATGATGACATCAATATCAGGGATTGATGCAAGTGTTGTTTTTATTATATTAGTTGTAGTTCTATTTGAAGGCAAAATTTCTTTTCAGGCCAGAATTGTTTTCAATGATCAATTTGCACAATTCTTCTATTTGAATCCCTGCAATTGATTAAATTATGTGGTTTACTCTGAACTTTTCTCTTTCAAGTGAAATTTAAATTTTTTGCTGGTGACTCATAATCAAAATTACCCTTCATCAAATTCATCAAACACTTAAAATTGCTGACAGAATATGAATAGGGAAACTTACCCAAGAAACTAGATTATGCTCCCGTGTCGTTCTTGTGTTATCAATGGCTCTTTTTCCAGTGATCAATTCAAGCAAAACAACTCCAAAGCTGTATACATCTGATTTTACAGTTAGCTGACCAGTTCTTTGATACTCAGGAGCACAATATCCATAAGTACCCATTACTCTTGAAGAGACATGAGACTTGTCCCCTGTGGGTCCTAACTTTGCTAGTCCAAAATCAGAGAGTTTTGCATTGAAATCTCTGTCCAGCAAGATGTTAGAGGATTTTAAGTCGCGGTAGATGACTGGAGGATTGGCCTTGTCATGCAAATATTCTAGACCTTTTGCAGCTTCCAAAGCTACTTTCATTCTGGTGAACCATTCTAGAGGCTTTTGTTGTGGAGGAAGATCTGCACCAAAGTTCAATAAAGTATTGATAATGAACCAATGTATTGTTTTCCTGGTTAATGAATGAGTTTGATTTATATGTAAGTATATTTACAAAGTCAAAAACCAATACCAGAATAATTCTAGTGTATAGTAGGTTGGATGCATAATTATTAGGTTCTCAAAATTAGATATTTCAATAATAATTATATGTATAATCAATTATTGTTATAATTAATTATAATTAAAATAAGTTTTTATTTAGATAATTTTTTTGAAAAACGATTTTAAAATAATTAATTTCGTTTAAATAAAAAAATCAATTTTTACACCGTAAATTACGAAAAAAGAGTATCTAACTGTTGGGGAAAATGTTGAAAGGGAAAAAAACTATTGGGAAAATCAAGCTTTTTAGCAAATTTCAGATGAAGTCCTAAACAGATTGATTATTTTTTCAAGCAGTTTTTTTTTTTTATAAAAAGCTGAAATGGAGAAATTTTAGTTGTCCCAGACATTATCTTAGTAGTGACATTAAGGACATATTTTTTCAACTTACTATTAACTTTCTAATTCTTCTTATGTTAATGCTAAATATCAACATTTAAAATTTCAATACAAAGACACAAGCAAGGAGAATCTTACCAAGCAGATGGTCCTCAAGTGATCCCAATGGCATGTACTCATACACCAATAATCTCTGATCTCCATCAGCACAATATCCAATTAGATTCACTAGATTTTGATGGTGCAAGAGGCTCAACATTAAAACTTCAACAAGAAACTCTCTGTTCCCTTGTAACCCATTCCTGTCAAGTTGCTTCACAGCTACTTCCTAAACATTTAAATAACCAAATGTCAATGCCAAGTTCTTAAAAAATTTACCAATATTAGCAGAAACAAAGAAGTTAATAAATACAACTGAAGTGTCATTATCCTACCTGGTTGGTTTTTTCAAGTTTTCCTTTATAAACCCTCCCAAAACCACCTTCACCTATTAGGCATTCCTTCCTGAAGTTCTTTGTGATAGTAGCCAATTCCCTGAACGTGAACGTTTGGGCAGCAATGTTGTTGTTCCCATTATCTTTGTTGGCCTCCTTGTTTATTTTAGGTTCTGTACGTGGGGTTTCCTTTGCCTTGTGATTATGATGCTCTGTGCAAAACAAAATGATGCATCAAGCATCCCCTCAAGAGACAAATTTTCATCACATAACTCATTCATTTGTTTCTCTTTCTAGAAAAATATTATAAACAGTGTCCAAGGAAAGATTATGTTAATAAAACTTTCACATATGATAAGAAGAAATGGTAGAAAGTAGTCACAAAAAATTAATTCAACCCTCAATAAAAAATACAATATATGGTGTAAAAAATTATAACAAAGTTAATGGACTTAACAAAGAAGTAAATATAGGATTGAAATCACCAATGTCTTGTCTCTTGTCCCTCCCAATTAAAAAACATTTTTTTAATTGGTGGGACAGAAGGGGTGATTTGGTTCCATAATTACAATGTAAAATTGTGGCTAATGGGAAAATATGCAAATGGTTTTTATATTGTTCACAAAGAACTGAATTTTCCTAATAGTTAATATTTATTGTAACAAACTATATGAGAGTTAATGTTGATCTTTTACAAATGAAATATATTTCATTTTCAAATGATTTCACCTGGCCTTATCTGAGCTTGTTGGGCTGATGCCTTGGGAGATTGAGTAGCAGACTGTTGTATCCTCTTTCCTTTGTTAGACTTCTTTGCTTGTTTCTTTTCGTTCGACGAAAAACATGAAAAGCAACTCATTTCTCTACGGAGTTGATTCATATATATACTAAAACTGAAAATCTTAATATTTTTTTAGGTAAAAAAGAAGGCTCTTTATATAGATTTAAATTTTAAAATCCTAGAGACTCTAAATTTTCAATCTATCAACAAAAGCTTCCTTATCTATTACTTTCCCATGATCGCAAAACAAAATATATTACAAATTCAGAATGATTTTAGAATTTTTTGATGACGTTATGCCGAGTTTAATATTGTCTTACGGACCAATGAAAAAAAAGAACGAGAGCTTCAAAACAACGATCTCAATTCTTTAACTTGAGACTTTTTAGAAATTCGGAATAAAAAAAAGAAAAAGATATCTAATGGGGATCCAAAAACAAAGAGAAATAGGTACAAAGTTTCAAGGTCAACCCAATTGAAGATGCAAACCCCATCAAAACCCAAATGCCATGCTGCTAATGGGGCCTAACAAACAAAGACAAAGGAACACAATGGAGAAGCGTGGTCAGGTCAGTTTGGGAACAGACTTGGTTGACGATATTTTTTGGTGTTTGCGCACAAAGTGACGAGGAAAACGGAGAGAAGTTTTTAAACATGTCCCAAACTGTAAGAGAGAGAAAGAGAAACTGAACCATGTATGACCAATTCCAACGTGTGGAGTTGAGTTTATGATGCCGTTAAACATGACAATTATATAATCCATTCAAGAACGAGGGAAGACAGATAGATGCAAAAGAAAAATATTATCTTTCCTTGAAAGGATAATGACCCTGATCATAACAAGTTTAGAGAACAAGTCAAATATAAATATTCTAGAAAAGGACCAACAAAGAAGTTTTAGGAAAAGGACCCACAAAATATTATTTATTGACGTAAAAAAAACTGCTAAGAAAGGACACAATTGAATATTGCACGCCAGATAATTCACTAATATGGTGTATTTTGATGGAAAAAAGTAATAAGGTATTAGAAAAATCAATAATGTACACTAATGTGGTGATAATATATCAGATATAAATTTTCCTAATTTATAAAAATTTATAAGGAGTAACCACAAATAAAAATGACAGTAATAATGAGAAGAATCTCATAAGAAACATCAAGATTCTTAATGTGGAGAACTCTTGTGAAAAATAAAAGTTATGGACCGCCTAGACAAAAAAAAATCAATCCACTGTTATGAAATAAGAATATAAGAGTGTTTGGTCAAGAACACAATTCGTGCATAAAATCAGCTAACAGAAGAGGAAAAGTTTGCAAATGATGAATAAGAAATAAAGAACAAGAAATAAAGAACAAGAAAGTAAATAATTCACAAAATCGTACTGCTATGCAAGTACAATTTCTCACACCATAAACCTCTAAATCAAGATTCAAATGGTCAAAACGTAGAATTACTAACTCAATCCAATGGTTAATGAAGTAGATATTACAATTTTGACGTGACAGTTATATGTTGAGATGAAAACATAACACTTTCTTTTTCTCTTTTTTTTCCTTTCTTTTCTCTTTTGGCAAAATCCACACACTCTCTATTTCTCTCTTCAATCTAAATTCTTCTGCTTCTATAAGAGAGATCTAATGAATTTAAAAATATTAAACTTTTGTTCATATAGTTGAGAGGCTAAAAATAATCCAATACATTTCCCTCGACATTTGGAATAATCTATCTCATCCTTATTATACACTTAAAGTGACATATATCTCTTAAAATTATATGGTTAGACTTACCTTTACCCTTATAACCTTAACCTATTCGTCACTTACTGGACCAACTTATTTATATTGATACATCAGTGGAGAAAGAAAAATAATAATAAAAGTTAATAGTAAATGGGTTCTTACCAAACATGCTTCTTACCAATTACCATTCCTGCTAACACAAACCACCACACCATGAATTTTTCATCCTCAACCAACTTTAATGTGTGTGTAAAAGAATATCCACGGGAAATAAAAAAAAATATTAAAATTAAGAAATATATTTAGGGTTGAATCGATACTATGTTTTAACTTTTAATAATTAAATTAATAACTAATATATATATATATATAAGAAAATTTTAATTGAATAATTATATATACAAAGGTGTGGGTATGGGACGAGGTGACTAGTACAAAATTTGTGGAACGAATATTTATCCTACTTAAATATTTTTTGCAAGATCCTACATTCCCAGTCAAAATTGCAAATGCACTCTTCTTTTTCATGGAATCAAGTCTGGGATCGTCAGGCCCAAATAATAACCAGACAAGTTTAGGATATCGATCACTCTCTGATTTTTTTAGATTTTAATTTATATTGCATATGGATATTGGAGTTAAAATTTCATTTCACTATTTATAGTATCATATAAACCATTAAATTTTCGGATGTATATGACTAGTTATAAATTCCTTTTCTTTTTTTTTTCTAAGATATGATATGAAAAATTAAGTTGTAATGTAACCGGGACTTTTTTTTTCTGTCTTTCTACGCAACTTTGTTTCATAAATATGTAGTGGAAACAATGATAAAGTTATAATTATTTGATTTAACATGTATATATTACATGTAATAATAATATAATTTATAATTTATTAATACTTCATAATTGAATAAAAATATTATTAAAAAATAATATTAATATTTAAAATTCTAGATTAAAATAATAAAATTATATGAACATTTTAACATATTTAAAATTTTTATGATTTTTTTTTAAATTTCTAGAAAAATTACCTGTAAAATTTCTTTCAAATTTTAAACCTGTAAGAAAATCACTTACAAAATTTCGTGCAAATTAAAAATCCATGAAAGTTACCTACAAATATAAATTCGTAAGAAGTTTCATGTGCAATTTTCTATGAAAAAATTAGAAGAAAAATTTGCACAACGTTTTCTGCAAATTTTGAAATTTACAGGAAAATTGTTATCTACAAACAGTTACTTGCGGACTTTGCAGAAAATATGTTTTCTACAAATTTTTATAAAAAAAAACATTTGCCCAAAAATGTAATATTAAAAATTTTAGTAGTTATATATTTTTTCTTTATTACACGTATCTCTTCTGTATTAATTAAACTATGGGCAATATATTGTTGTTAGATAAATCTATCTCAAAGTGACAATTTAGTACATGCTGTATTGTTCAAGCTACATAGCTGAGGGATGATAAAATGTTTCTAATAGTAATAGTAACAGTAATATTCAATCTTATCAAATTTAGTCTGTAGATAGTTGTCCAAATCTTATTAATTCTCAAAAACCTTAATTACCTGCTTATTCACGTTTAAAATTCATTTGTTTGAGAATATATTGGTGATGGAATTAAAAATATTTAGTTAATAATGCATTCAATCTGAACCTAATATTAGGTGAATTATTCACTGAGATCGAGGTGATCTTGAACATACCTGCCTATAGAGACTTTAAAAGGTCATGAAGTGCAACTTTTTGCCCGTAAGAAATTACAAGCACTTGACCTTCCAAAGGTTTGGAGTTCATGAACTTATTTTATAAGAATTAAAAGTTAGTAAAATGGGTGGTTCGTGAAATTTTATAATTATCAGAGTTGAAATGGGCCGATTAATTTATTCTAATTTTTATATTTACTATAATTTTATTCTCTCAACAGTTTGACTTGGTTGATCTTACGTGTTGGGTAAATTGGTTCGTTTTCTTTTTTGTGCTATATTTTATAAAAAATAATAATAAAATATTGAGTCAAATAGGTATAGTATATTTGTTGTTTGACTTTTAAAATTCATTGTATTTTGTCCCCTTATGTAATTAAATTGATCACAAAATAATAAAAATTGTTCTTCTATGTTATATGTGTAAGTTACATGTAATCATTAACTGAGTTGTGTATTATGTGTGTAGGAAAAGTAAAGTGTGATAGGTTTTTTTTTTTTTTAGTGAAGAGTGTATATGTTGTGTGTACCTAAGACTGAATGTGTACATATATAGAATATGTGATAATGGAAATACGGGAAAATGAGAGAGTTTTTAGTGTCTTATAATATTGGATTTTATCAAGTGAGTATGTTACCTGAATATGAAGAAAATGAATGTGAGTGCTTGGAAAAATAAAAAAAAGTATAAAAAGGGTAATATGTCTTATGCATGAAATAGCGAACATAATGGATCAAAGGTAGCGGTAGCTAATAATGTTTTGTTAGGTGAAAAATATTTTTGTGTGATAAGACATGAAAAAATGAAAAATAATAGAAAAATACATTTATCTCAAACCAAAATATTACCCATAATATTGCTACAACATGTTTTGTTGTTTTGTTTCTTCATTCTTTTCTTTTTTGGTGTATTTTTGTATTTTACTTTTTTACTTTTTGTATTTTTTATTTTAATTTTTATTATTTTATTTTAAGTGCATAATGCTTAATTACTATTTAGAAGATAAAAATACATGAAAATTTTGAAAGTCAAGAACCAAAATAAATGACAAATAATTAGAGGCAAAATGTACACAAAAAAGTTAGAAGGCAAAATTCACAAAATCATGAAAATTTAGAAACAAAATATTCAATTTAATTTTCTTGTCACATGGATCGGTAGCTATCTCGTCAACATAGTCTTATGTACTACCACATCATTATCAATCTATCATTTGAGTATTACATGTTACATTAGTAGTCAAATTATCATGTTAACATTCAATTAACAAAATCAAACGGTCAATTTACAATAAGACAAAATTTATGAAAATTTAAAAGTTTGGAAACAAAATAAATGAAAAAATTATTTTGAGATAAAATTTGAAGTAAAAAATACAATTAAACTTTGCAAGAAAATATGTACACATTATAAAAGTTACCTTATATATATCTAACCAATACAAATTAAATTACAACCAAATATATGAATCAAGTGTAAGAGATTATCCTAACTTAATCAATAGTTTCAAGTTTAAACACTAAATATGTAATTATATTAAATATTCGATGGAAGAATTTTATTACTAATAATAATCTTATTCAAATCAAATAAAGATTATCTTTAAAAAAAATACATGTAATTTGTACTAAAAATACAAATTAATTTATAGAAAATATAATATAAAGACAGAATAAATTTTATACATCATGACACATTTTAATATATAATTTACGATTCAAAATAATTTAGAAAAAAAATAGACAAATATAATACAAACGAAGGTTGAATTTAGTGGTAGAAGTCTATACAACATGACAAATCAAAAGTTCGAAAGAAGATATATACAAAAAAAAATATTTATAACAATAGAGCTAAAAAGTATGAAGAGATTTTTGTGAAATTTGACGAATACACTCAGATTATTGTTCTTAACTAAAAAGAAATAAAATTATAAAGAAATTTCATTTGATTTTAAAACAGTCACACTAACATGTTTTGTAGCGATCATTTCACAAAAATTTCTTGATGAACTTATCTATTTAATAATGAAATCTGGTACAACTTTACACTGTAACATCTGTCAACTTCATCTATAGAGCAAAAACGCACCATTTGTATCGATAATTACATCTTAATAATATTATAATTTAAAATATCATAAAGATATTTAAAATAATACTAAAAATGATGATATATATATATATATGAGAAATGACCAAATTACTTCCAGAATAAATTTGAAAACATTATTTCTCTCTCATCCTTTATTTTTTATTAATCTAATGGCTTTAACAAATTAGGGGTGAGAAATTTACATGGATGCTATCTTTAGCAAAGTCTCTCTTGACTGACTAATTTTAGCAAAATTTTTCTTTTAACTATGGTTTTTTTTTATGTACATACTTTGGTTAAATAAAGTAACTGGTACACTAATAATGAATATAAAGAATATTAATAAAATATAAAAATAAAATTATAATAAACTAATACTGTAATCTTAAAAAAAAATTTACTACAATAATAATATATTAGTTTTAAAGTCTAAAATGGTAAAAAATATTATTATAAAGAGAAAATAAACATAATAGAACACACATAATAATTTATTGTTATAATAATAAAAAATAAAAATGATATTATAAAAAAATGAAAATTTTAAAAATATTTATACTTTTAGTAGAGTGCGCTAGACGTTTGTTAAAGTGCAGTACATTTCCTAGAAAAGCTCTACTACAATAGAAATAAAATTTGATTGTTGTGTCTAGGCATCAAATTAATTCGAAGGATAAGTAGAGAACAATCAGAATTTTATTTTGCATAAACTTTTGGCTGGATTTATATTGTTATTGTATCATAGGTAAATAAATGATTCCCCAGGTTAAAGATATTCAACCCCAGCGTATATAAAAAAATTAGATATTAGATAAAATAAATTATATGTTAACTAATATAATATTTAAAATAATTATTTTGAAATTGAAAATCACTCTGGTTAAATAACGAAATTCTATTATTAAAATAATTAGACAATCTTACAAAGATGAGTGAGTTTGCCGGCACTAGTACGTGAAAGAGAAAAAGATAAAACTATTACAGTGATTAAAAATTAAAAACGTATAGAAGCATAAAAAACCTAAGATGTTCTTCGTTTACTAACGTAGTATTTAAGTGAGAGGTCCATCGTATTCTGCAGTGCACCATCAATAGTACTGAGAATCACTTTCTTGGCTTTGAAGCATTTCGATCACTTGGCTCATGGTGGGTCTTGCATCTTTGTCTTCCTCTACACACTTCAAAGCCACTTTAGCTAAACGGTCCATCTTACATTCATCATAATTTCTTTTAACTGCAGGATCAATGATGTCCTCTAGCCATGATGTGACACTCCTTTTCTCTCTCACCCATGATACCAGCCTTCCATTATATGAGTCTTGTCCATCAATGTTTTGGACACTGCTTGTTGGGCTCTTCCCAGTTATCATCTCCAAGAGAACAATTCCATAGCTGTAAACATCTACCTTGGAGGTGATTGCCAAGTTTAGAATCCACTCAGGAGCCATATATCCTCTGGTTCCTCTGATCATTGAAAAACTTGAATTGTTGAGGTTGTTTCTGTTTAGTAGCTTGGACAAGCCAAAATCTGTTACCTTGGGCTGATAATTAGCATCAAGAAGTATGTTTTGGGGCTTTATATCACAGTGCAATATCCACTCCAAGCATTCTTCATGCAGATATGCTAGAACTCTTGCCATTCCAAGAGCAATGTTATATCTCTTACTCCAATCAAGTATATTAGATGAGAGATTTTGAGCCAAAGAACCATTCTCCATATACTCATACACCAACAACCTATGCTTTCCCTCAGCACAATATCCCCACATTTCAATCAAGTTCATGTGGTTGAGCCTTCCAATGATGCTGACTTCAGCAAGGAATTCACCTTCTCCTTGTTTAGCTTCATAGAGTCTCTTAATGGCAGCATGTCTTTGATCTGATAAGATGCCTTTGTACACAACCCCTCCAGCACCCCTTCCAATCTCTTGGCTGAACCCCTTTGTCGCCTCCTTCAACTCAGAATAACTATATTTTCTGAATCCCACTGCTGCAAGATGGTTGCCTTGTTGATCTGCACCAGACTTTTGGCGGTTCCTAATTAAGAAAAACCAAATCATCAAAAAACAAACCATTTCTAAAGCTCCAACTGCAGCAGCAAGCCACAGAAGAAATATCACAAAACGATTCGGCAGCTCTTTGACATATTCTTTGCGATCTACACAGTCACAGATGCTCTCTTGGAGAAGTTATTGCTGTTAGGCAGTCTCACGTAAATTGCTCCTGTAAAACTTGGCGAACGCCTCCCATTCAACAACTGTAACTTTGTAAAGCATGAAGAGTAGCCTCTGTCCCCATAATTACTGTCATAATCGTAAAACTCGACACCCTGCATCTCCAAAAAGGTAGACTCATTTCCATTGCAAGTAAGATCAAACTTGGGTTCACACCCATAAGACCAATCGCTTTGGTTCTTTACTCTGTACCCTGGTAGACACGAGCATCTCCTTCCCGTTTTAGGATCATAATTGCAAGTGCTGTTAACACCACAAATCCCGTGAATGGTGCAAGTGTCAGATATGACTTGCCATGAAACGTACCATTTCTTTGAAGCCTCATTTCTACTGTACACGCGAATGTTACCGTCAGAATCGAGTGTTAATCTTCTTGGCATCACCATACCCTGATCATTCGTGGAAAAAGTATAACTATCCAATGAAGTGAAAATTCCAAGAGAATTTAACACTGCAAGTGTGCTGCTGCTGTTGTAATTAAGCCTTCCAGCTTGCCAACTGAGTAGCCAAGGTTGTGGCCAATATTGACTGGAAACATCAGGACCATCATAAATAAGACGAAGAACGTTGTCATCATCAAAGAGGAGCTTATAGAAGCCAGATGAATGGTTAGTCATGCTTCTTGAAGACACAAGTTGTGTGTATCTAGTAAGAGGTTGACCGGGAAGAAGAGTGTCGGTTGGGAAATCAAAACTTTGCCACAAAATGGTGTGTTGGAGGTCGCGTAACACAAGATTGCCATCATCTTGGAGATACAACTCCAGTGGGGCCTGTGAGGCTGTGTTTGATGACCAAGTGGTGATTTGAGCTGCGTCAAGCAAGACGATGTTACCAGTGTTTAAGAGGGAAAGCTTTGAGCGCTTTCCATTAATCGGTTGATTACGGTTTGCCATCCACACCACGGGGGTGTTGGTGTGAGTGTGAGGGTCATTGAACCATATGGCAAAGGAGAAGGCGTTTTCTCCAACTTGGAAGAAGCCAGCACAGAACATTTGATTAGGGGAGACAATAACATCTTCTGCGTATTTCTCCACCGAGAGGGAGGATCCCTTATTGAGTGATGATAGGGAAGATGAAGATTGGAAAGAGAGAATCAAGAGTAGAAAAAAGAATGAGACTGAGAAAGCCATGATCATGGAATTGCAGTAAAAAGTATGGATGCTTTATGAGTAAATGTGAAGTGATGCTCTCTATATGTAAGAAAAGCATGACTACTATGTAAGGTATGAGGTCCTTCTTCTACGGAGACCTTAGCTTAGTTGACGCTAGTCAATCTTTATTTTCTCTAGAGCGCTTTATTTGTCTTTATTAATTATTACACACTAGACTTTGAACCATGCTATGCTCGGTCAATGATGACTCGGTGTAATATTTTGTATAATTTTAAAACACAATTACTTAAAAGTTTAAAATAGTAATAATTATATATTTCTATTATAATTGAAGCATAAAAAATAGAAAAAAGTAATATCTTTTCATATATTCAATAATGTAAATTAATTAATTCTTAAACGATTATGTATTCTATGTTCATAAAATAGATAATATTTAATATGATTGACAACAATTACCACATTCAAATAAATTAAAAAATGGTTTCCTATATTTACACCTCCAACAAGTTACTCCTTGAATCATTCCAAGGGGGAAAAAATGACTAAAAAAATATAAAAGTTATTTGGACTTGTATGCTTAAACATATATGGTTGATCTACAGGTTTTAAACAGTTATGACCGTAAAGTTCAAAACGTGGGTGTAGATTATAATAGTTGACACAATTATAATTTATATTGTTTTTAGATATTTTTAAAATAACTTTTGTAATTTGAATACGGAACTTAAAGAAAGTATTCTTAACCTTTTTATATTCCTATAAACATTTTATTATTTAAATTGATAACCTTTAATTTAGTAAAATGTTTTTTCTTTTAGTTAAAAAATCATTTCTTAAATGAATAATTTTGTTGATATGTATAATGCGACTGTTATTTTCTTTTAAAAATATTAAGTCAAAGCAATTTCGATTAATTATATTTTGTAAGCTAATTACTAGAAATGTGTTATTTTTCAGCGAATTTTCTTATGAATTTTTCTCAAAATTTTGTAGAAAATACAAAATTTTCTACGACTTTAAATTCGTAGGAAAATCGTTGGTGGATAACTCTTTCTTGCGAATTATAAATCGGTAAGAAATTTATCTGGGGATTTATTTTGCAAGAAAATTTGCAGGCAAATTCATAAAAAAATTCGTAGGAAAATTCGTAGAAAAATCAGTAATAAAATTCACAAAAAAATATATATGTGCAAGAACATTTCCTGCAAAAATTTCCATAGAAAAATCCATAAAAATATGAGTATTTCCTACAAATATGTCTGTAGGTAAATTTGTAGGTATATTTTTATCATGAATATTTCATTCAAAAATTTTCGTATTAAAATCAGTTGATATATTTCTTAGGAATTTTGTTATTCCTAAATAATTTTCTTGCACATTGTGATTTTGCACAAATTTTTATATATATATTTTAATTAAAAATATAACAATTTTTTTAATAAAAATTTTCTAATTTAATCAATATATATAAATTAAATTTTATATTTTTAGTATTTAATAATTTTATCAAATTTATAGAATATTAAAGACAATTGTTGATGTGATGTTACAATCAAAAGTTCAGTATTAATAAATATACTGTTGAAAAGCCAATAAAAGCGGCCATTTTTTTATTGTCAATAAATTGCCATTTTTATTGTCAATAAAACGGCCACCGTTTTTATTGTCCATAAACGGCCACCGATTTTTTTATTGTCCATAAAACGACCTCCGTTTTTTTTTTTTAATTCCTCTTCCGTTCGCGGTTTCTTCCCTTATATAAAGGGGCGTAGGCGATAGGAAAAAAACACCCCACCGAGAGAAAATAACAAAGAGTGTCCAAGCGATTGTGGGAGAAAATTCCCAAATTGTTTCCTTGTTCTTTTTGTTGTAATTACTTTATTAGTAAATTACATTCTTTCTTGAATTTGGGTAGTGTGTTGTTCTCATCTTTTATTTTAGTTGTGTGTTCTTATCTTTATTATCCGAATCACAACAAAGATTGGTATCGTGAGCCAATCGGTTGTCTTTCATTGCTATATAGTCGGCTAGAATAGTGTTGGAGAAAATTCTTAGTATCTTTCTGTGGTTGCAGTTAATCGATCTTCCACATCGGAAAAGAGTTATTCTTCTTTGGGTGTGGTAGTGTGAACTTGTTCACGGTCTACCGTTTGTCGTTCAAAGAAGGCAATACTATTCATGTGAAGGTTGCATAAGTCGGTTTAAAACCATGACAACGAAATATGAGATAGAAGTTCAATGGGAGTAATTTCTCATTGTGGAAATTAAAGATGAAGGCCATTCTGAGGAAAGACAATTGCATAGAGGCAATTGAAGGAAGAACCGCGGCTCACACGGACCAGCGGTGGAAAGAAATCAATGACAATGCTTATTGCAAATTTGCACTTAGCAATGGCGGATTCAGTTCTATCCCAGTGTGGCAGAAAAAGAATACAGCGAAGGAGATTTGGGATACCCTCATCAAACTATATGAGGTAAAATCACTTCACACAAGAATATTCTTCAAAGAAAACTCTATACTCTTCGGATGAGTGAGTCCATATTAGTGACGGACCACATCAACCAGTTGAACACCTTGTTTGCCCAATTATCGCGAGCAGATTTCAATATAGTTGAAAATGAGCGTGTCGAGCTTCTACTTGAGTTTACCCGACTCGTATGATCAACTCATCATCAATATTACAAATAATAATATTGATGGGAATTTACACTTTGAGGGCGTCATTTGGAGCTATTCTTGAAGAAGAATCCGAAGGATGAGCAAAGTGGAAAGTTCCAAACAAGTAGAAAAGCTTTAACAATGATGAGAGGAAGATCAACGGAACGTGGCTCAAGTGGGAGTCAAAATCATTATAGGTCAAACTCTCGAAGCAAGAAGAATTTCAAATGCTACTATTGTGGCAAGAAAGGGCACATGAAGAAAGAGTGTTGGAAGAGGAAGAATGAACAAAGAACTCGAAGAATCATCTTCACAAGGTAATGTTGCAAATACCTTAGAAGATGGAGACATTCTGGTGAGTGATACAAAGTAATGAGTCCTAACAGAAAAGGGAGTTTCATGATAAATGGATAGTGGATTCAGGTGCAACTTGGCACATGACTCCGCATCGAGATTGGTTTCACACTTATGAGCCTATCTCGGGTGGATCCGTGTTCATGGGAAACAACCATGCCTTGGAGATTCTTTGGAGTAGGTACTGTCAAAATAAAAATGTATGATGGTACTTGTTCGCACAATTCAAAGGGTACGACATGTGAAGGACTTGAAGAAGAATCTATCGTCCATAGGGCAATTAGATGATCTCGGATGTAAGATTCATGTTGAAGATGAAATCTTAAAGGTGGTGAGGGGAACTTGGTAGTCATGAAGGCTAAGAAGATCTTGGCAAATTTGTATGTGCTTTGGCTGGAGATACGTTGCAAGAAGCGAATGCATCGGTTGCAAAAAGCACCAAGTCGGAAGATGTGACATTTATGTGGCATTGCAGACTTGGTCATATGTCGAGAAACGTGGTCGAAAATTCTTGCGGAACGTAATCTCTTACCCGGGCTTAAAAAGTAAGTTTACCCTTCTGTGAACACTGTGTGATAAGTAAGCAACACAAATTGAAGTTTGCTAAGACGACTACCAGGAGTAAACACAAATTAGACTTGATTCATTCAGATGTGTGGGAATCACCGGTATTATCCCTAGGAGGAGCAAAATATTTTGTATCGTTTATCGATGATTACTCCAGGAGATTGTGGGTGTACCCTATCAAAACGAAGTCAAGTATATTTTCTCAGTTCAAGGAATTCAAAGCACAAGTAGAACTTGAGACTGGGAGAAAAATTAAGTGCTTGAGGACAGACAACGGAGGAGAATATGTAGATGGAGAATTTTTAGCATTCTGCAAGCAAGAGGGTATTGTCAGACAATTTTCTGTCCCACATACACCTCAGCAGAATGGTGTAGCAGAGCGGATGAATAGAACTCTCCTGGAAAGAACAAGAGCTATGTTGCAAACAGCAGGAGAGGGCCAAGTCTTTCTGGGCGAAGCAGTAAAAACTGCCTGTTATGTAATAAATCGATCTCCATCAACAAAGAATTGGTTTGAGTACACCAATGGAAGTGTGGAATGGTAAACCGGCTGATTATTCATCCTTACGGGTTTTTTTGGCTGTCCTGTATGCGTAATGTACAACTCACAAGAAAGAACAAAGCTGGATCCAAAATCCAGGAAATGTATCTTCTTGGGCTATGCTGACAATGTGAAGGGGTATCGCTTGTGGGATCCCACCGCCCACAAGGTTATTGTTAGCGAGGAATGTAGTCTTTTTGCAGAAAATGAACTGCAAAATGAGCAGACAAATAACAGCTTGATAGAGGACAAGGTTACAGTGCCAATTGAGAAGAAGACTTGAAGTTTCCTCCGAGTTAGAAGAGCAGCATGAAGAACAGGAGCCAAATGAGGTTGGCAATGGAGAACTCCGACGATCAACACGAGAAAGGAGCAAACCATCTTGGCATTCAAAATATGTGATGACTAGTCATGATGCGTATTGTCTTCTAAATGAAGAAGGAGAACCTTCAACTTTTCAGGAGGCTGTGAGTGGTTCAGATGCTTCTCTTTGGATGACTGCAATGCAGGAAGAAATTGAGGCTCTTCACAGGAACAAGACATGGAATCTTGTGGAACTTCCAAAGGGTCGGAAAAGCCATCTACTGTAAATGGGTCTATAAGATCAAGCGAGATGGCAATGATCAAGTGGAAAGATATCGTGCTAGATTGGTACTAAAGGGATATGCTCAAAAAGAAGGTATTGACTTCAATGAGATATTCTCACCAGTTGTCAGGATGACGACAATCAGAATTGTTCTAGCTATGTGTGCTGTATTTGATTTACATCTTGAGCAATTAGATGTAAAGACTGCTTTTCTTCATGGAGAACTTGAAGAGGAAATTTATATGCTCCAACCGGAAGGCTTTAAAACACAAGAAAACTTGGTTTGCAGGTTGACCAAATCTCTGTACGGTCTAAAGCAGGCACCCAGGTGTTGGTACAAGAGATTTGATTCCTTCATTATTAGCCTTGGTTACAATAGACTGAGCTCAGACCATTGTACTTATTACAATAGGTTTGGTAATATTGATTTTGTTATTCTGCTATTGTATGTGGATGACATGTTGGTGGTAGGCCCCAACAAAGATCAAATCCAAGAATTAAAGGCACAATTGGCTAAGGAATTTGATATGAAGGATTTGGGACCTACAAACAAGATTTTAGGGATGCAAATTCACCGAGACAGAAAAGATAGGAAGGTTTGGCTTTCTCGGAAGAATTACTTACTTGAAAATCTTGCGGCGCTTCAACATGCAAGATTGTAAGCCAATTTCTACCCTCTTCCTACTAACTTCAAGTTATCCTCCAAGATGAGCCCTAGCAGTGAAGAAAGAGGATGGAGATGTCTCGAGTACCGTATGCATCAGCGGTGGGAAGCCTTATGTATGCCATGATTTGTACAAGACCAGACTTTGCACAAGCAGTGGGAGTGGTTAGTAAATTCATGGGAAATCCTGGTGGAGAACATTGGAATGCTATTAAGAGGATCCTTAGATATATCAAAGGGACCTCAGGTGTTGCTTTATGTTACGGAGGATCAGAACTACTTGTTAGAGGTTATGTCGATTCAGATTTTGCAGGTGATGTGGATAAAAGAAAATCTACTACTGGCTATGTATTTACAATTGCAGGAGGGGCAGTAAGTTGGTTATCCAAGTTACAGGATGTTATAGCTCTGTCTACTACAGAAGCTGAGTACATGGCAGCCACCCAGGCATGTAAGGAAGCTATTTGGATTAAAAGGTAATGGAGGAACTCGGGCACAAGCAGCAACAAATTGTTGTGTATTGTGACGATCGGAAGTGCCTTACACATTGCAAGGAATCCAGCCTTTCATTCCAGGACAAAGCACATAGCCATAAGATATCACTTTGTTCGAGAAGTGGTGGAAGAAGGAAGTGTGGATATGCAAAAGATTCACACTGATGAGAACCTAGCAAATGTTATGACAAAGCCAATTAGCATTGACAAGTTCGCATGGAGTCGATCCTACTGTGGCCTATCGGAAAAGTAAGCTACATGTATGGCAAAGGATAAAGAATAAAGGTGTGAAGATTTGATTAATCTAATCAAAATCTTCAAGTGGGAGATTGTTGAAAAGCCAAAAAAAGCGGCCACCGTTTTTTATTGTCAATAAACTTGACACCGTTTTTTATTGTCAATAAACGCCACCGTTTTTATTGTCAATAAAAACGGACCACCGTTTTTTTATTGTCCATAAACGGCCACCGTTTTTATTGTCCATAAAACGGCCTCCGTTTTTTTCTTTTTAATTCCTCTTCCGTTACGCGGTTTCCTTCCCTTATATAAGGGGGCGTAGGCGATAGGAAAACACCCCACCAGAGAGAAAATAACAAAGAGTGTCAAGCAGTGTGGGAGAAAATTCCCAAATTGTTTCCTTGTTCTTTTGTTGTAATTACTTTATTAGTAAATTACATTCTTTGCCACTGGGTAGTGTGTTGTTCTCATCTTTTATTTTAGTTGTGTGTTCTTATGCTATTATCTGAATCACAACATATACATCCACCCACATCGTATATTTATGTTAATTATTTTTTTATTTTGATATTAATTTCTTTAAACGTTGTATTAAACATTATTTGATTATATTTCATGTCTTATTTTAGCTAATTTTTAATTTTTTTATTAACTAAAAATTTTGTTAGAACTATTTTAGTAAATAATTTTTTTAAAAGCTTGTAATAATTTTTAAAATGCTACCTTCTATTTTTGTATATTATTTCTCTTTTATCCTAAAAATATTTATTAATGAAAATAAAAGAGTAACTCTTTTAAAGTTATTTTTTGGAATAACTTATTTCCTCTTAATTAATTTCTTTTTGGAATAACTCATATATATATATATAAAAGTAATTATAGGACAATAAATTAAAATTTTTCTTTTTTCTTCTAACATGATACAAATTATATAATATTCTTTACAAGTTATTTATGATACAAAAGCATCAAAAATAATGTATTATCTTCAAGTGCTTCATTTTTTTTATATACTCATAATAAGTGTATCTTCCTTTGCCTTTCAATATAAAATATAACATGATAATTTATATTATAATAATAGGTAGGACAATTTTTCATTTTTATACTAAACAAAAGAAAAGAAACTCAAAACATAAAGAGTCAATGGTGGTTTATAAATAAATACTATTCACTGTCCAAAACTTTATTAATGACAATGTAGATACATATTTATTAATGAAAATGTATATACAGATTAATGACAATGACAAAGAAAGGTCCAACCTATCCTCAAGAAATCCTTGATACAAGTGTTTTTTTTTCATTTATTTATTTATTTATTTATTTATCTACATGACTTGTGGCATGTCAATAGAATACGTTACATCATCAAAGGTGATGGAACGTGGTTCAAAGGGAAGAACCATTCCTGTTCTTCTATCAGCTTCTTTCCTTCTAGATGAAGACCTAGTAGAAGTGCTTCCACCATCCTGCTCATTGCTCTAAGATTGCTCTGATTTTACAGCTTGATGCTGCGCTATTGTTGCTAACCAATTTGTTATGATATTATTACACACTATAGGCTCTCTCATTTTCTTACAAAACCTTTTTAAGGTGAAGAAACTCATGGTTCAAGTAAGTGAGAGCAAGGACGTAAACAATATTGAACACTATCGTATATCCAATCAGTGCCCTAACACCTATCCAATACCATTTTGACTGAGTGAAGAACCCGCGAGATTTCAAAACTTCAATCCCTAGCGGTGTAGTTGAGTTGGGTAGAACCTTTCATAAGATCAAAATATATCCATACATTAGTTATTTATATAATAAGGCAAGCACAAAAATGAGCATAAACATTAGTATAAAAAAACTCAAATGTTTCCATCTCTTCCCTAGGAACTCATTATATATTATGGCATTCTGTCCATACATCATAGGTGATGACCAAAAACCCCATATCCACCATTTTTTCATATTGTCTATGGGCATAAAGCAAAGATAAAAGAGTAGCAGTGTTAATGTAATGAAAGGAAAGACTTCTTTCTTTGTATTAATATTATGATACCTTTTGACAGGATGAAACCACTCATAAGGATGGTCAATACAAACGACCTTGTGTGTGTGTCTGTGTCGGTCTGTATCTATGTGTATTTATGTCTGTCTCTATGTGTGTGTGTGTGTGTCTATGTTTTTGTCTCTGTGTGTGTGTGTCTGTGTTTGTGTCTGTATGTGTATGTGTGTGTGTTTGTGTCTATCTCTATGTGTGTGTCTCTGTGTTTGTCTGTGTGTGTTTGTGTGTCTGTATGTCTGTTTCTGTGTGTCTGTTTTTGTGTGTCTGTGTGTGTCCATTGGCATCCAAAGATGGCTTAAGAAAAGTGGACTATCCATTGGCGTCTAGAGGGTTGGATGGGTTGGACTATCCGCTGGCGTCCAAAGGGTTGAATGTTCTGTTGGCATCCAAAGGATTAGATGTTGAGATAAGTGTTTTTATTGTTGAACTTAAGAGGAGTTGCTTCCTGCTTCTAACGTATCTCTGCTGTAATGGAGAAGTCAAAGTTTACGTAGTTTTGCAAGCTAGATGTGGAAGGAGCCGAGACCGTCTCGGCCTAGTAGAGGTGTCGAGATCGTCCTGGCCCAATAGAGATGCTGAGACTTTCTCGGCCAAATAAAGGTTCCAACTAAGTGTCGGTTGGATGGATGTGCCGAGTGGCACTCGGCTTGTGTGTGTTGGAAAGCGTGAGATACCTGAGCCAGACTAAAGAACATCGGCTCTTGGTTTGCCTCAGTTTTAGTTATGTGGGGCTGATTCTGAATCGGCTCGCAGACTATAATATATTTCTTGTTTGGAAAAGGGAAAGGTGTAGGCTTAGAGCTTAATGTGACTAAATGGATATTCACCGTGGGGAATCTTAAAGATCTTACCTTGTATCCAGAAGTCGTATTTTAGTTCCTTGTTTAAAGGTGGATAGATGCCTTCCTTCCTTCCTTCTTGTCCCTTTTCCTACATACTCCTTTTAATGTTCGTAGAACCCCTCTCTATCAACCCCTCCTTTCTTTTCTCTTCATTTTCGGAGCCTTTTATAGATAGCTCCTTAGGTCACTGTTCTGGTATGCAATTAGAATATAGAATCAACCACGTGTTCTTCCTTCATGGACCCTCTAATACCTCTGTTATTTTCCCCTTTTCCTCTTAGGATTTGCCCTCTAGCTTTCAAAAGGTGCCAGATACATGTTAGGGGTGAAATGACATATTTCAGACCCTGCTTCTTGACATTTTAGTTACACATGTCAAGAGTAAAACGATATGTTCAGGCCCTACCCCCTGACATGTTAGTTGTAATCCATCTTTAACAAAGGGAGGTACAAGTCATTGTACAACTTTAGTAGAACTGACCGGGAGGGATTTGGCTGCTGGGACGAACTCTGTTTTCTATCTTGACATTTTCCGAGGGGAGGGCAATCAGTCCATCCTCCCTTACACACTTTTTGTCCTTTTCTTTTTCAAGACCGAATAAAAATGGATTTCTACATCTCTAATGTTCTTATTAGTTATGTGTATTTTGATACATGCACTTTTACTTATATATATTTCGTATCTCTTATAAATTGAATATGTATGTTATCAAGGAATTACTTAATATTCTTTTCTATATAAGGTGTTATCTTTATTACTTTATTTTTCAATAAAGGAAACTATTCTTTTAAACTCTGAAAAAGAAATCAACTCTAATAGTTTAATGCACTAATCAAAACATCTATAAAATAGACAACTAGAAAAATGGTTTTTCTCTGTGCTTTTGCTGTCTTAACATGTTTAAGGAAAGAACATGCAGCTCTATGCTACACATTTTTCCACTCCTTAACACAAGAAAAATTATATCAGAGTCAGTTATATAGAAAGTCATCTTTAACATTTTATGCAAAGATATCTTCATCCCAAATTGATTTGGATGGTTATCTTCTCAATTCTATATATTTAATCCAAATTGTTTGCCTTTATCCTTCTTATTAATTAGGAATAATTTCTTCAGCTTGCCCCCAAAACATCTTCCATACAAATCCTTAGCTTCAAAATTCCAAGGGAATTAGTTCGATACAAAGTAAGCGATAAATTGTTTAGTCACTTTGAATGCAGTTACTATACCAATATTACTAGGAGTGCGGCTATATGAATATATTGCTACATTTTATTATAAAATTTTTCATTTTTTCTAATAAAGATATTTTTGAAAAGTTTCGTAATTATTTATGAAAGCTATCAAATTACTTTAAGAAATATTTTTAATTTGTGTGAATTACAAAAAAAAACAAAAGGAACATAAAGAATAACAAGTGAATGAAATATTTGAGAATTAGTAGAACCAAGGACATCATTGAAGAGATAGTAATTAATTTGTTTAGAACTTTTGAATGAACAAATAAATATAAACAAAAGTTATTTCAAAAATAAAATATAAAAACAAAGTAATTACCCTTTCTTACATATGAAAAAGGCATCCAATAAATATTAATTATTATCCTAAATTACAATTCTTTTAAAATTAAATGATATATATTGTCCATGGAATCAATAATGGCACATTAAGTAATTAAGAAATCTTATTATTATGATAAATAACAACTACAAATACAAATTATTATATTATATTTGAATAGTCAAGATTAGAAAAGATAAATTTTTATATATTTTTAAAGTGGTAATGTGATTATTAACTAATTTTTATTTTTGACTATTTATATATGGTTGTATAATGAAATTGGAGTTTTTATTTCTCACTAAAAAATCACTTGATATTTCTCTTAAAATCTAAACTGCTTTTTTTTGTTGTTAAAAAGTGCAATAATGTTATTAATGCATCCACATCTACTTATTTTCAATAAAAAATAATAATATCTTAAATATTACACCCTTTTATTCGTATGAGTTTTCTTAGTATATATGCATGTACATTAGTTGTTATAAGGAAAATTGCTACAATATCGACTATGAAAGCCTTTATTATCAGCTTACATTAGAATTGCTAATAAAGAGTATTTTTCGATAGCTACTATATGGTTCGAAAATTTTTATTTAGCAATCAACATGATTTCACATTATTATGATTTTTTTACGTGATTAAAATTGAAGAATTAAATTATAGAATCAAAATTGTCCATATCTTAAACTATGAGGATAAAAATACAATTAAGACTATGAGCTATAAATAATTAAAAATGAAAAAAAAAAGGACAAGTGATAGAGTTGCGGTTCAATGGTGACAAATTGATAACATTTCTGCGTTCACATTTGAGAACTCTCCATCAGTTCTATTTTTCAAGTATCTTAACTGACTTTTGCCAACCCGGCCCATAATCAAACATGCTCTAACTATTTTACATTTTAAAAGCCACCACTTAGGATGGTCCTACAAGGCGGCCCAAAAATATTGTAAAACTAAAGTGACTTAAAAATTTTACAAGATAAAGTTAGAATATTAAAATATTATTGAATTTATTTTTAATATTATTTTATTTTAATTTTTCTAAACTAGGATGATACTTGTTGGGTCATCATTAGCTGTAATTAAGTTAAAAAAATTGTACTTCTCATTAGCTATAATCATGGATGAAAAATCAGAAATTTTATATTTACAATTTCTCTTTTCTTTAACTCTTCAATGGTAGATTCTTTAACATAGCAGTAACATTAGCTTTGTTTTCTAAGTACTTTCATTGGCTTATTACAAGTTGGATGGAGGTCTACCTCCATGCCATCTCCAAACAATTGGACGTTGTGCACAAGTAGAGCATCAGCAACAGCAGGATTCTGTCATTGTCTCCAACAAATCATGGACTCTTCCCATGAGTCCCTCACCACCATCCTCTCCTCAGCCATGACACATTTTGCCAGTAACAACCCATATTCCCCCATTCCCACTGTCCAAACCCCCCACCCTTGCCATCAATTTTTTTTTTTGGGAAAATTCACAACATCCTCTTGCGCATTGTGATAGTATTTGATTAATATGTGTTACTAACTTGATTAAATATAATCACAGTAAAATTTTAAATTTACTTATAGAAAAAATAATTTAGATAAATTGATGTCATTTTTCTTATTTTTATTATGTAATTATTAAAATTTTAAGTTATAATATCTTTATTTATGTAATTAATTAAAAATAATAATAATTACATGATCAAATAATTAGATAAATATTATAATATATTTTAAATTTTAATAATATTATAATATTATGACAATAACTCTAATTAAAGCATATTCCTCAATATATATATATATATATATATATATATAATTTTAATAATATTATAATATTATAATATTTAACTATTATCTATAAAATTTTATTTTAATTATTATTGTCATAATATATTCTTTTAATATAGAGTAATAAAAAAATCAATAATCTAACTTTTTTCATTTTATTTCCATTAATTTTCTTTTTTGTTATAATTTTTATATGTATTGTATTTTGGATTTATAATTTTTTCTTATTTGGTGATTGATACTTGAACTTTATAATAGTCTTTGATTGGATCTAATCAAGTTTAATGAACTTAATTATATTTAATATATAATTAAATTTCTTATACTTATTATATAATTTTATTAATTGTAAGTTAATAACATATATTTAAAAAGTTAAAAATGTAACAAGTTAAAATAATAATAATAATAATAATAATAATAATAATAATAATAATAATAATAATAATAATAATAAATATTATATTCTTTCTTATGCTCAATTTTTTTTTTCATATCAGTTAGATTAAAATAAATGATTTAATAAATATACAGTTTTATTTAAAATAATTCATTTACTTTAAAATATATCTGATTAACAATAATAACTAAAAAATGAAGACTTTGTAGATATTTAATTAAATTCAAATTAAAAATTAATAGATAAACTATCATATGTATATATATATATATATATATATATATATATATATATATATATATATATATATATATATATATATATATATATATATATATATATATATAATTGTATACTAATGATAATAATCATAAAATTATATGATTTTTTTAAAGAAGAAAGTCAGTTATATGACATCCTGGTTGTTTATTCGTATACCTATTATTTATAATAGATATAAAACTATTTTTCAGTGATGCATGAAAAATAGTATGTAATAATATTAAAAAAATAGTAACACATATAAAATAAGGCTTAAATATGTGTTATTTTCTTATCCTAGGTTTAGTCATTGTAAAAAAAAATTGTCACTTTTAGGTCCATGATATGAAATTAATTTTTGGTACATATTACTAATTTTAGTTAGTTTAGTGTTGACGTGTGTCGCTATCTAAATTGCGATGTAGAATTGTTATTTTTGATTTGGATATTGGAAGCCAGATTCCTTCCAGCTGGAACTGACTCAACCAATCAGGTGATTGACTAGGACTGATTTGACTCTGATTGGAGTTGCCAGTGATATTTTTCATGGAAAACGTTGGGAAATCTTGGGTGGATAATGCTAGTCGTGAATCAAAATCTAAGTTTGGAGTCGGTTACGCACATGGATCACACAATGCCTCCACATGTTGATAATTTGTTAAGAACTGAATGTATGTTTACAAGTAAAATACATACATATTTTGGAATTTTTGGGATAAACAACTTGACAAGAGTGTGTCTCTTGCTCCCACGTACCACTTTTTTGTTAGAGGAATCAAAGTTCATGTAGTTCTAGATATGCTATTAGGTAGGGGGAATGGACTATCCCTTAGACATCCAGGGGTCAAATGACATTAAAAGAGATGAATTATCCATTAGGCGTTCAAAGGTTAACTAACATTGAAAGAGATTGGACTATCCATTGAAAGAGGTTGGACTATCTATTAGGCATCCAAAGGTTAACTAATATTGGAGGAGGTTGGACTATCCATTAGGCGTCCAAAGAATGACTAACATTTAAAGAGGTTGGACTATCCACTTGGCATCCAAAGACTAACTAACATTGAAAGTGGTTGGACTATCCATTATGCATCCAAAAGAGTTTGGAGAAACACGTAACTGGAGAATAGATGTCAGGATATTTCATAATGAATGTAGGAAGGGATCGAGATTGGCTCGATAAGGAATATGACTGGATGTTAAGATCGACTCGACCAACCGAATCGAAAATGACATAGCCTTCAGCTATGTAGAGCCGAGATCGGTCAAGAACATGTCTAAATGGAGAGATGCACTGGGTTCAGAGATCTAACTTAAAGGGAGGGTCGAGATCAACTCAGCCCTTGCAGGTGCCGACTACATGTCAGCAAATCGGCGTTCCTAACTAATGCTTGGAATAACAACTTTAGTGTAGAGATATGGATGATAACCTATAACATGCTAAACTATTCTATTTTGGTTTATGAAAATGCATATCTATGGAGTCTAGAGAACTAACCTAGTATCTAGGGGGTTTGAGGTTATTCTTCCTCCTTTGCTACACCTTCAACGCTTCTTTAAAGAACCAATAGCAGATCAACATTTAGAGAAACCTCTCTTCTTTCTCAGCTCCGACTTTCACCCAATTCTTGACCTGAATTCTTTCCAACCCCTTTCCAAACTCTTTGACTCAGGTTCTTGCTCTGGATTCTTTGCTCAGAAATTCTCACCCTCCAATTTTTTGACCTCAAATTCTTGACCTCCCCTTCTCGACCTATTTCTCTTCGTTTTGAGGTCTTTTATAGGTTATGCTTAAGGTCACCAGTGCGTCAGATTTGGCCATGTGCATTGACCTTAGCCCTCTGATTCTTCTCTTTTCCCTTTTCTAATGTCAAGGGTCTCTAGGCCATGTGCTTCCAACTACGTGTCGGGTTATGGCTCGTCCACTTCAGATCGTGGCACGTTCTCACCTCGGGTCTCACTCCTCTGTCATTTTCTTCCATATTTTACTTGCATCTAGGCCAACAACAAATCAGAGACAGGGGATTGCTGTCCTCTCTTGCTTACCTAGTCGACAATGGAGCCCCTTGGTGCGGGATATACAAGATTTTGTCCCTCTTGCTGACTTGGATAGATTTGGGGTCCCATAGCGTGAATATCAAAATTAATAATATTAATTAAGATAATTAAAGGTAACAAAAAATATTTTAAATTAAGATAATGAGATTATTTCTAGATGCATAATTCAATTAAATATTATATTTATTTATTTTTGAGTAGAAATAATGTATTTATGATTTTATATAAATAAGATAATTATATATCATTTAATTTTATAATTTATTTTTTTAATATATTATGAAAAATAATTTTTTTCTTTTAATATTATTCTTATTTTTTAGTTTAATAATTAATTTTTAACATTTTATTTTTTAAAAAAATCATAATTTATTTAGAAATATATAATTTAATGTTAATATATTATTTTTACATTTTAATTTCTTAATATTTACTGATTGTAATATAATTTACTTTTAATATATTATATTTCAATTAATTTTTGCTTTTAGAGATAAAATTATTGCTTGAGATATGTTTAAAAATAAAATATATTGAAACAAGTCAAAATTAATAAATTAAAATATAAAATAACATCAAAAGTAATATTTTAAAATTAAATTATAATTTTTTAAAAAAGTACAGTGTTAAAAATAGATTAGTGAGTTAAAAATAAAAATAATATTAAAAAATAAAATCACTATTTATAATATATTAAAAAAATAAATTATATATAATTACCTTATTTATATAAAATAATAAATATATTAATTAATTGAATTAAATATCTACAAATAATTTAATTATATTAATTTAAAATATTCTTTGTTACTTTATGTATGTCAATTAATATTATTTATTTTATCACCTTAAGGATCAAGTAAAACGATATTGAGAAACATGTTTTCTGCATCTACACTTTTCCAGGTAGGAGGGGAGAGTAAGTTCTAGCTTACTATTTCCTTTACATAAGAGGGGTAGTGGGATTATCCTTATAACTCTTATTAATATTTGTTATTGTATGGTTCTGGGTGGTTTTTGAAGGGGAAACCTATGGATTAATGTTGCATCTTAATGTGATTTTCATGTGAAAGTATGTGGTTAATTGCTATAGTTACTTGATTCTCGTAATTGTTCAAGGTTTTAGGGTTTTAGGGTTCAATTTGGGGCTTTTATGTGTAATGATGAAATTGAATGGTATTTTATGTGTGTTTCTATGTGTTGAACTTGTATGTGTAGAAGAACTTAGATTGATTAGGATTTCCCCATTTAATTTTGAGAATTAGGGTAAGTTATGCAGAAAGTTGCAAACTTGCAAAGTGCTATTCGTTGCGAGAGATGACTCTCACTAGGTGAGAGATGACTCACGTTGAGCGAGAACACGTTGAATAGAGGAGTTCTTCTCTATTGGGCCTATTTGTTGGATGAGCACATTGTAGTTGATCCCACATGCATATGGAGTAGTGCTTATCATAGCATATGCATAGTATTTTGTTGTGGATGTGTGTGTTATATTTTATGTGTTGTGGTGGTGTGTGTGCTACTCAACCTTGCTAAGGTTTCCCTGATAGTAATGAGATGTATTCTCACTTCTCTTGTGTTGTTTGTTTTGTTTTGTTTGGGTTGAATGTCATTTGAAAGTGAAAAAGAATAAACATAAGATATGAGCGTTGCCTTTGTGTTATTGCCTTTTATGTCAATTTATGTTTGGATTTTTGTAAACTCTGATAGGATTGTGACATTGGGGTTAAAAACATTGTTTGGTTTAATTACATTTTATGTTTTGCTAAGACTTAAGTAGGTTTGATTGGCCTTTGGAGTGCTAGTAGGTTATATTCTGAGAAGTTTCAATGTTGAGATTACGGATGTTGAGTTTAAGGCATGTGAATTTTTTATCCTTTGAGTTTATGTTTATGAAACTTTATTTTATCAATAAATAGTTGCGTAACGTCAAGTTTTTAAAAGAGTTCAGCACTATTCATAGTTAAATAATTATTTAAATATTAGTAACTAAATCATGGAGTAAAGAGTGTCACACATAGTAATTATTGTGAGTGAGTTGCACGTAAGTCTATGATAGAGATCCAACTAACAAAGTCAAAGATAATTTGCTTGACATTGGAGGTCCCATGACTAGGCCCAAAACCCAAATAATGAAGCAATCGTTGCCAGGCCTAAGTTTGGGAATTACGGAAAGTTTAGAGCAAAGTGAATAATAAGCTGTACCAAAATGGGTCACTTTATTATAAGTTGATGAAGATTGGAGTTCATATTGAAGAACATATATAAAGCCCAAAATGATTGTCATATAATTTGGGCTGAGTAGTTAATTAGGATTTATTTACATGTATTTTCACATAAATCACTTTTTGATAGTTGGTAGAAAAAGGGAAAGTTGGATAGTTAGTGAAAAAATAGAAAGGTCATTAATGATGGAAATAAAAGGTTAATGGGGAGATATAGTGGATGAGATTTTATGTCAATTAAAGTATTAATGGACATTAAATCCATGAAATTTTATGCCAATTAAAATATTAATGAGCATTGATTTTAGGGTTGTCTAGTTATATAAATAAACTCTTGTAACCATCCAACAAGACAGAATTTGGAATTTGAATAAAATTCGTGTTTGTTTGTGAGCACTTTTCCTTTGGTTCTTAGGTTAAAGAACCTTTATAATATTGATTTTACAGGCAGGTCGCGGTTAGGGTCGCACTTCCGACAACTTTAGTTCTATCGACAAGTCGCGGCTAGGGTCAAGTTCCTTTTTTTCGTCTACTTTAAAGATGGTCCAATCTTAAGATGTGTCAATCTAGAGGACTAGTGTGGAAGGTTAATGGAGATACTTGAAGGGTATCCTTGAGGATATGGTCAATAGGTGATTCCACAATAGAGCAAGACCTTTGAAAACATGTTGACTACCTATATATGTCTATCTTGACAAGCCCTTAGTCTACTTCATTGATCAATACCATTGTCACCTTAATTATTTATGGCATGTGCCACTTTGCCCATGTGAGATGGTGTTTATTTTTGTAAAGCCCAGGTAAATTATGTTTAAACGATTTTTACAAACTTTTTGCAAAAAAATGTTGCAACATCTATTTAACTAAAAGATGTAGTTAAAAAAACACTTTTGTTTAAAGCACTAACTAAAAGATGTAGTTAGAGACTATGTTTAGTCTTTGATATACCACAAAGATTTCTCCACTAACTAAAACAAGGTACAAGTAATTTTTTTTATCACAAGTCTCTTCAAACTCAACAATCAAGTAGTATTTACCTTACCTCTTCAAGCATTATACTCAAGTATTATTTCTTACACAAAGTCTCTCAAATCTTCAATCAAATTCACAAAAAATAAGATTTAAGGGTAAAACTCATAAATAATCTATATCATTTTCCAAATGAGATATTACAATGAAGAATAGTCTTTTCACTTGAAGACTTTAAGATCAATATATAGAGAATTGTAAATAACTATTAGCTTGAAAGATTTTTAGTCTTAGTTCTCGTTGCTTGGTGTATTTTTTAGTCATCTTTATATAGGATGTCTTCATGATTTGTCTATTATGAGGATAGAAGATCATTCTAATTTCTTTCTAAACTTCCAAAGAAGGAAAGTGTATGTTTACGGGTAAAAATGCTTCAATAAAAGCATTTTACCACCTTGTGACACTGATAACATAAAACATTTCGCTTATCTTTATCTTCTTGTAATTGTGCCTTAGAGTAGGTAGCAAAGGTACTATCAAGTATAATCTTACGTTTTGTAGAAGCAGAACTTTTAAGGTTGATCAAGTATAATTAAACTTGCGCTTTGACCTTTCATATGAAACTTGCGTTGTGACATAGATATATGGATAAAATTCGTCTATATGTAAACCCGTTTCGTCATTTATTTTAGAAAACATAGTCATTTTTTTACCAAAAAGACACTTATACATGTAAAGACAATATCCTTTCTTTAAAATGATTTATATTTGTTTTCATTCTAGAAAAACTTGTTTGTTTGTTATCAAATGAAATACTTGGAAAAATCATCCTATGATCTAAAAATTTTGTACAATGTTTAAGGTGACATGTTTGATTAATTGTTTAAGTTAGAAAATCTCCATAGAATCGAGTTAATCATATCATATAACATTCCAAGTGCATAATTCATTATTTATACTTAGTGGATGATATAATTGTATTAGTTGATGGTTGAGTACCTTATATGTTTTAAATATTTTGTTTTATTCATATTAATTATATATAAATTATGTAGTTGCTCTATAAATAAATTAATCCTTACAAATATGTTTATATGTATGTGATTGTAATTGTAATTATTATGATGATTGAATCTGTAAGATTAGATAACTTGAAAATACTTATGTTTCAAATGGTTTATCTTGAGACATCTCATTCATCGAAAAGAAATATTACTAAAAGACTCCGAAGATTTGATTTAGTATTAGCATTTTTTAGAATATTGTTTTAATTACAACGCACATTAGGGAGTAAAGAGCTGTTAAATAGTTGTGATGTTAATAAATTTGCTGTATATTTATATCTATACAGTAAAATGGCTTCTACCTTCTTTTGTGTAGTGTGTACTTGTTTATTGGACTGTATAGTCAAATTTTGTATGTAGACTTAGTTAATGGTTTAATAATGGCACTGTATACTATATGATATATATTTTTTGACGCAAATAATTTAATACGAATTTTTTAAAATAACTTAATTTATAAGTTTTACTTAATTAAATTATTTTATGATTAAGCATTAGATGTCTTGCGAAAGGGGAATGTTACAGCGATCATATCCAGTCCACACAGCAACGCTTTCATCCAATGCCCCTAACCCCACCTACTTTCAATCACGTTTCTATCTCCTTGCCAAAAATTTAGTTCCCATTACCAATCGGTCGACACCTTTCTCATCCATTTTTCTGCCCATAAGCTCGCTCCACTCTCAATCTCCTTAGTACCCCACTACAACACCTACACTATCTCAACCATTGATTAATGACCCACTTCATATTCCTTTTATTTTTTCATTTGAGACAAGAACGATTAGCCCAAATACACATACCCCCACTTGCTATCTATATTCAATCTGCATCCCCATAAATCCCATGGACCATTAGATTCATCCTTAATCCAATCTCCACCGCACGTTAAAATCTCAATTTATACGTTTTCAGATTTGCCTCCAGGACATAGTTGTATGTGGGCTCCTTTGTAATGCTAGGATGGAACTAAGAAAGCCTAAAAATATCCTAAAATCAAAGTTGTTTAAGAATTTTATGGATGAAATTATAATATTATTATATTTATTTTTTAATATTATTTTATTTTAATTTTCTTAAGTTAGGACGATGATACTTGAAAAGTCATGTTAACAACAATTATATTATAAAATTATACTCGTAATTAGTTATAATAATCAATGAAAATTTAAAATGTTTATGTTTACATTATCTCTTCTTTAGTTCTTTAATGGTATAGACTCCTTAGCATAGCATGGCTTATTAGTTCTGCTTCCTAACTCCACCACAGAAGCTCCTACATCCCTGAGAACTCACAAGGGCTACGAGCATAAGCCTCCATAACAAAATCCACCTTTGACTTCCAAACCCAAACCTCCCAAGGGAGAGAAGAAGCTACCATATGGACCTGGACATCCTCCAGTGATAGAGGAGAGGACGAAGACAAGTACTACAAACCAAAAAAAAAAAAAAAGAAAAAAAAGTCTCTTAGGCTTCTGGGAAAATAATTTTCGTTCTTCTTCCAGATATTTTGTTTTTAGTTTAGAAAAAAAATAACTTGTATCTTGAATTGAATTGATTTCTCTGCTATAAAGCAATAAATGTAAAGTGTTTCGTTTTGGTTGTGGTTGTTGCAATTTGTTTATTTTTGTAATGAATTGATTTCAAATCATCATCTCCTTTTGGTTATGTTCAGATTTGTGAGGTCTCTTCTTTTTATGTTATGAAATTTAATGGCGGGCTAAGCTAAAAAGTCTAAAACTGTCCGTGAACCCCTTTTAATCATCATCTAGGTTTTTGTTTTTTTTTTTTATTGAAGTCATGTATTAGTGATTACTACTTAGAATGGCCAGTAAAGTTCCACTATTAATTATAGGGGTTTCAAACCATTAATGTAAGTTGTCAATCAACATTAGAACGTAGAAATCTAACGGATAAAATTGTTATAATAGGTGTTTAAAAATGATGGCAAATAAATTTTTTTTGTAACAGTGGCATAAGATAGTGATTTCTTTAACTCTCAATAATGTTGATTTAGAACGGGTTTGAAAACTGAAAATTCAATGAATCTCCAAAATTATCATAAATGTGGAAGACAAATTTGCTTTAGTAAGAATTTGAAGGCTTAGTTTCCAGATGGGTCCCAGTGCTGTAAGCTGTAAGCTTGTCAAATCGTTGCTTGGCCATTGACAACTGCTTCAGATTTTGCTTATCTAGCTTTTGCAATAATTATACCACAAAAAATTCAATAACCCCACGGCAGGGATTATGTATTAGAAAACGACACAAGTCAAAAGATACAGCTTTACAAAAAGGCAATTTTGAATGCAAACCAGCCCAGCTTTTTTATCCCCTTTAAATTAGAAAAGAAATCAACTACTGTATGCTATAATAATATTAATACAGTTAAATAGTATCTTTATTATTATTATAATTATTATTTATTTCTCTTTTCTTATCATATTATTACTTTATTTATTACATCTTTTAGTTCTCTCTTTTTTTCTATAAAATGGAATATATCTATAATTTTATTGATCCCAAAATATTTTTAATTTCGGTTTTAGTCCTTGTAAAAAAAGTAACGTAGTTATTATCCTTTATGAGATACTAAAGGTAGATGTTTTCGTTAAAAAATAGAGAAAAAAATAAATTTTTATAAAAATCAAGTCAAATTTCAAAATATTTTAAAAGGTAAAATATATTTTACCCATAATATAATTAGATAGGTTCATCACGTCATGTATGTTCATACAATTTGCAAGGACTACTACACTATAGATGATAGAAAATGAATTCCGTGACTTTGCGGAGGAAAAATCAAGTTGACTTTTTTATTTTATTTTAGGCCATAAATTAATTTAATAGTTTAGATTTTGTTCCTTATTTTAAAAAAATATTTTTTAATTTAAATTATTATTATATTTGTTTGTAATTTAAAATCGCCAAAATATTTCTGACAAATTCTAATGATTTAATAATTGGTAGAAACTTTCTTGCATTTTTACGCCATAAAATAAAATGCCTCTTCGACATGGCAAAGATGTGAAGATTGATCTGATGGCTGAAAATGAGGAAAATTAGGAAATGACACTGAAGTCGTGCCCAGGAGGAAATGGCTGTAACATATTAAAGTTTGTTTAGATAAATTATTTTATAATTACTGGAAAAAATAAAAAATAAAAAATAATATTTTTATAAGATAAAGTTAGTTTATACATAAATTAATTTATAAAATTTCTCGTATATTAAATTTTAAAAATATATTTTTTAACTTATATATAAATAAAATTTATAAAAAAGACTATTTCAGTTTTTGTTTTTATTTTCTTTTCTCCAGAGAAGTTAACCAAAACATACCGTTAGTCAAGTCAAGGTCTAGTTAGAATTTAAAGAAATTAGGGAATCAATTGTAATTTTTAAAAGAAAAAAAAAGTAGAGGAGAGATGGGGAGAGGGCAGGGTTATGGTAAAGTTTATGATTGGAATAGAAGCTGATTCAGCACTAGGAAATGATACTGTTATAATTATCAAATCATGGGCTCACTCATGACCTTTGGTTGGTACCAGCTTTCTTGATAGATGTGTTTGAGAAGACAAAAGCAATGTCCCAAGGCGGAAAAAAATAATTTTGCTACCAAGCAAAACAAAAGGTACCAAGTTCTCTCACTATTGTGTCATAGATCTGACACCACTGTGTGCCTCAGATTCCGTTCTTATCTGCATCTTTCCTTCCTCCTCAGTTTTGAAACCCAATAGAATCCACTCAAAGAGCCATGCAAACCTTACACCACCTACTGCTCCTTCTTGTTTGTTCTCTTGGATCCTTCTTCAACTATAGTAGTGTTTCAAATAGTGATTTCTAGTGTGACTTTCTTGGTAAAACCACACTGCTCTCTGCTTAACAAAGAAATTAGTGCATTCCCTTTCACATCTTCTAAAATCACTATCAAACACTACAACCAAATGGCACAATAATTTGACTTCTTGTGCATAAATAAAAAAAATAATTCTTGACATCCGTTATATGATTAGTAATGTAATATGATAAAAAGAAAGTTTGAAAAAAAAAGAAAGTTAATAAAATATTTTCACTTATTAAGTGTTAAAAAATTAATACTAATAAATAAAACATCTCAAGAGGTTAGTTGCTCTCCTTTAATTTGTTATTAAATAAGGATTAAGATAAATTAATAGGGATGGAAGAAGAGGAAGATTACATTGAAGAGAAAAATAATCCATAATCAATCCAAATGTTAAGGGAAAGAAAAAATGAAAGATAAATATATATATAAAATAAAACTCAATCACATAAATTCTTTGTTCTTAATTTGTAATACACATATGGTAGAAATCCAAAAAATTATCACACATAGAAGCAGATGGATTTAAATGCTTATGCCATCACCAACACCATTTTGTCGCCATCTATATAAGAAAGAAATAGGTTGGTACATACATACATAGAAAATAGAGTATCTCTTGCTATACATTTCCAGCCAAAATGGGAGAGAAATTTAATTTTGCCAACGATGATGACGACAACATTACTAACAAAGCTCTCACTGAGGACAGGCAATAATATTAATGGTGAACTAAAATAAGAATAACGAAGACGACCATTACAATAGTGACTATGCCGTTACATCTCCCTGTCATCTTCAATATTAGCTAGCTCTAGCTATATATGGTAAGGGTTCATATGGTATATATATGCCTCTGAGTTCTGACTTACCGATTAATTTGATATAGGGTTTGGACCACTTGGAACTTCATGAGCATCAGCTCCAATTTCTCTTGCAGCATCCTTAGAAGATGGACTATGGGAGTTGTGAGGGTGCATGGTTGTGGTAGACATGGCTGATTCTGATGGTTTGGTGTTATCTGAAGAGGCCATGGTGGAAGGGTGTGGTTGGTGGGATAGGTTGATGAGGAGGAGGAGGATGAAGAAAAGTGTGAGGAACTGAAGAAAAATGGGTGATTTTGAGAAAGGTTCTGAGATTGGTGATGATGATGATGATTTAGGTTCTGCCATGCAATTTGAAAGAAAAGACCACCCCCCAAGATCCCACAAGGGTTCAATATCCATCAACCAGCTCCAAGGCTAAGAGAGGGAGAAAGAACAATAGAGGCAGACTAGTAGAGAGAAAGATAGTCAAACTGGGTTAAAGAGAGAGGGAGAGAAAGGGGGGAGAGGATGAGAAGAAGCTTCAACAAAAGTGATTTTGGTTGGAGGTAGTGAAATTCGATGCACATTTGTCCAAGAACCAAGACCAACTTATTATGGAAGTTTTACATGTAAGGTCTTGGCCATAGATGGCTGAATTTACCAAAATGGCCATGCCTGATATTATAGAAATAAAAGTTAATCATAGTTAATTATTGTTTAAAGAAAAGGGTAACCTTGGTTTATAAAATAATTGAGATTTTCAGAATAAGATTCAAACAGTCTTACTGAATTATTCTCATAATTTGAATTCATTAAGTATTAACTTCTCTGGATTATGATTAATTAATTAATTTTATGTAGGTTAATTTCAGCTCATTTTAACTAATTAACTTTCAATCTGTCTAACTCAATTTGTTGACTAGGATGTATAAGTATAGTAAATTTTTTTATTCTGTGTTAACTTCTAACAAATAAAAAATAATTAATTAACTCTTTTCTCAGTTTGATCTTAAAAATTGGAAAAGTTGAATTTTGTATACGTAACCACTCATCACATTTCTCCTCCACTATTAGATTGCAATATCCCCTTTTGTGGAAATAAAATATATTATCGCCCAAATTTAATTTTTGATTTTTTGTTTTTAATATAGAATATGCATGTATCATAGTTTTTTTTTTCTCTTATAGTTCGAATACACGATTAACTAATTTAACAGGGCCACATACGAGTTTTTCATATACAATTATTCCTTTTTTTTTTAGGACATATTAGAGAATTCCTTAACACTCCGTATTACCTTGAATTTCCGTTTCATGTTGTATTGAATGAGTTCACAGCAAGCATGTTTCCTCTGGCTTGCTATTTATTTTATTATACAATTTATTATTTGAAAATAAACATTTCAACCATAAATTTTGAAAATTTAAGGAAATTATAACAGTATAATAATGAGGTCATCTTACAAAATATTGATAACAATTATGAAGGGACCATCCTGTAATTGAAAATGAAATATTATATAAAGATCTGGAAAGGTAAAGCCATTCGCACGAGATGGAAAGAAGGCGCAGAGGGTGGTAAAAGGAAGTGTGGTGGCTTTTTCTTGTTTGGCTGCTTGTGCAAGAAATCTTTCTTTGACTTGGAGAACCCTAAGAAAAGTAAAAATATCGATTATGTTCCTTGAATGCTTCACCTTTTCCCATGCAAGCACAAAGTTTCAAAGCCATTTTTTATTTTTTTCATTTTGCTCCTGAGAGTCAAGATATGTCACATTATTGGTATAGTATTTGTATTACTCAAATGATTTTTCTCAGTTTAGAGATTTTAAACCAACAAATAAATATGACCAAAATTGAGTATAGAACTGAGATAACCTTATTTCATAAGTTGATTTTGTGAAAAAAAAATTTAACTCAAATTTAAATTATAAAATAATTTGGAATTTGTTTAAATGATTATTTTTTATCTAATTAAGTCATTTCCTATCAAGTTATTATTATTGAGTTGTTATTGGACCTAATTTTTAATTTAATCATACAAATTTTAAATTTGAGATGTTCCCTCAATTAATAATATATAATCAAAATAAAATATATAAATAAGAATAATTTTTATATTACAAATTGATTTTGTAAAATTAAATTAGGTTTAAATGGCAAGGCTTAGCCTAAAAATGGAGTATTATACATACAAATGCTATACCAATTCGTGAAAGAAATCAGAAATAATTCTATTAAACTCCAATTACTTTTTTTTTGTTAAAAAATATATTACGTTGTGTTTCCTTTAGTTTTTAGATAAAATATTTTAAAAGAAAAGGAATCTTCTGAACGCATTAGACACTCTACAGATGGTTTGAAAACAATGAATCTGTTTAGAAACAAAAGAGTACTAGTATTCCCCAAGAAAGGAATGGTAATTTGCTTTATGTTTAAGATTCGAAAAAAATATATTCTTCCAAACTCAAATCCATATCAACCCCCTTTTTGTTTCTTTTCATATGAAAAACGAGGGGTGGAAAATCAATATTCCATTATATTGGTTTATTGTAAAAATGCTCGAGCAAATGGTTTCTAATACGTGACCATTATCCTATAATAGCGTCATAGTTTACGAAAATCCTCCTATTTGATAAATAATTGCATGCATTATATATAACTTTAATTAGGAAAACATAAATTTCTTTTTTACTGGTTTTCTTTATTATTTTATTTCATATTTAAGCAAATTTGAGTGTCACATTGTAATCATTGTTGACGCCAAATTTTCACGCCAGTTAATCATCAATTGGTTATTGATTTAATCAACCAACATATAAATACACATGTGAAAGAAAACAAGGGACTTTAATTCTCCTATGATTTAAGACATTTTTTTTGTGAAGAAAATTTAATGTTATTGATGTTATTAATATATGTAATTAACCTTTATCAGGAACACAGTTGTAAAAGCGAGGGGCAAACGCTGAAAAGGAGAATGGGCATGGAAGTATGTAATTTTGCTTTTGGAAATTAGAATTGGGAAAGGCACACGAAAAGTAAAGCACATATACTACTCTTTACGAAATATATGTTCATATGCAATTTTTCTCATATAACAGTGAAAGAAGCCAAAGAAGCAGAGACATATATGTCTCCCATGAAGGGTGTGCCTGGGTCCCCACAACCTACTATCCTTGTTACAGAGATATGGAGAGCATAGGACGTTAAGGTCTGCTTCGGAATTTCACTATTTATCCATCACTTTCCGTGGCCGATTCTTCATCTTACTTTTATTTTTTTATACTATAGTTTTTGCTTTTGGGTATTAGCCCCTTTCGAATTCCCACCACATTTATTTAACTTGAGAAGGGGATCGAAGATAAGAGTGGAATGAAAAAGAAAGTTAAATACATATCTTTCAATTAATTCCGACCAAATAAAAACCAGAAATCAAGGCTATATTTCCTCCACTCATTATTACGAAAACATTATATGAGAGTTTTTATGGTAAATTAGTTTGTTATGGCGCATGGTTAAATAATTCTTGGGGTACCCTTTCAGTAGTTTTCGTATATTATTTCAATGAGTACAAAGGAATCTTAAGGAAGGGTTCTGGAGACCTTTTGTGGGAATCATGAGGGAATGTACTGATGTTTGTTTGGTCTTGCTGTCGTTAACGTGCATGCCTGGCAGCTACAAGTTGCAACAATGGGATTATCATGTAGACGTTGCAAGAGAGAAAACTATATAGGCTAAATTTGGAGAAATATAATTTCTTCATTTGCAGAAAATTTACCATCCTTTTGAACTCATCGTATCATGAAATTAATCATCTCTTATATTGTTTAATACCTATTTTTTTCTTTTAAAACTAATATATATATATATATATAATTAAAAAATAAAAATGTATTCATCTTGATTTAAATTATAAAATATTTTGTAATTTCTTCATACTTAAATATAAGAAAAAAATCATAAATAATTAATTAAAATATAAATATATTTTAACTAACTTTATCGTCGTACACCTTAAAATACTTTTTATTTAATTGAGATTTTATTTCTAATAACTACTTTTTTAGTTTTTTATATCAAATTGTAATATAAAACTATTTAAAAAATTAATTTTAATAAGATTAATAATATTAAATAATTGTTTAATTAGCATATGGATTAATTTTTTTTTGTTTATACTTAGTATTTGAGTTCAGAAGTTAAGTCTTTTTAGTTAAATCATATACATTTAAAGAGAAACATTAGTGACAATATTTCTCTTACTTTTTATATTTTTTAATTATTAATTAAAATTTATTAAAAATTATATATATATTTAAAAATATATTTACTTATTTTTTAGTATATTATAAAAAAATTTCATTTTTAGTGACCGAAAAGATTTTGTCGCTAAAACTGAAATAATGTAATAATTTGGTCGCAAAATGATTTAGATACGGCATTAGCGACCGATTTGATTCCGTTGCGAAAAATCAAGTCGCTAAACATTTTGCGACCGAAACACCATCGGTGGCGGACTACATTTAAAATTCGGTCGCTAAATCGGTGGCTATTTATATTATTAAAATAATCCCGTGATTTTTTTTATTTTAAATTATTTATATATTAAAAAATTCGTCATTAATTCGGTCGCTATTTTTATTTTTCTAAAAAATAATTCGGTCACTATTTGGTGGCTAATTCGGTCATTAATCCGGTGACTATTTAATTTTTTATTTTAAATAATTCGGACACTAAATCGGTCGCTATTTTTTTTTAAATAGTTAGATGGTAGTGGTAGATTGTTGGTGGTTAGGGAAGGGGAGAAAAAGAGAGGGAGAAGGAATAAGGGTGGTGATGGTGGTGGTTGATTGTTGGTGGTTAGGGAAGGGGGAGGGAGGAGGAATAAGAGTGGGAGAAAGGAGAGGAAAGGGAAGGAAGGGAGTAGTAGAAAGATAGTGGTGGTGGTGGTTGTGGAAGAAGAGAGGTGGGTGGAGAATAGAGGAGTAGAGAAAGAAAGGGATAGGAAGCAACAACGGTGGCGGCGACGATGGCAGTGGCGGTGGTGGCGACAGAGAAGGAGAGAAGGGAGTGAGAGGAAGGAGTAATGGGAAGGAGAGGAGGAATGTTTAAATAAGGGAGGGAGAAGGAAAAAGAGAAGGAAAAATAGGCGGTGGTGGCGACAAAGAAGGAGAGAAGGGAGTGAGAGGAAGGAGTAATGGGAAGGAGAGGAGGAATGTTTAAATAAGGGAGGGAGAAGGAAAAAGAGAAGGAAAAATAGGAGGGAAAAAAAATTTTGAAATTTTGCAAATCAATCGCTAATTTTTTTTTATTTTTTTTGTTTTATTTTCGGTCACTAATTTTGCCGCTAATACATATTTTTATTTTTTTAAGATAGGTTGCTAAATTAATTTTTTTTGTTTTTTTAATTTTAGAAATTCCGTCGCTAATAAATATTTTTTTATTTATTTTTATTTTTAACTTTGGTCGCTAAATCGGTCGCTAATTTATATTTTTAAATTCAGTCGCTAATACCATTCCTAATAATATTTTTTTATGATCCGTTTCTAAATCGGTCGCTAATGTTTTTTATTTTTTAATTTTTATAATGTTCGGTCGCTAATTCCGTCGCTAATAAATTCTTTATATTTTTTATGATTTTTAATTTCGGTCGCTACATCGATCACTAATGTATTTTTTATTTTTTTATTTTTCTGAAATTCGGTCGCTATATATATTTTTTATTTTTTTAATATTTTTTGGTCGCTAAATCGGTCGCTAAGTTTTTTTTTAAAAATCCTTTTTTATCGTTAATTCGGTCTCTATTTAGCAAGCGTGAAAATAGGTAGCTAATTTCGGTTGCTAAAAAATATTTTTCTTGTAGTGGTAAATTTTATTAATATTTATAATTTTTAATAAATTTCAACTCTAATAAGTAAGAAAGTGTGTTACCGGCCTCCTCTCGTTTAATACATGTTCCGGCCAAAATTCCACCATTAATACTAGGCTTACTGACATATTTTTTTCAAAAATCAACCAAAAATTAATGGGGGAGATCTTCTAATCACAAGGATTAATTGGCACTGCATTGTAAAATTCCTCTAATTTGGACATGGGTGATATAACTAGAAATGTGTTGAGCATGAAGTTATAAGTGAAGGTATTACTTTGCCTTTAAAAGAATCGACCTGGTGAGAAGTGATTAGTTGGTAAAAAAATAAGTTTAAACTTAAGAAAAATTCAAAGTTATAATTATTGATAAGTAGTGATATCCATTATATGGATAAACATATACTATTTTATATTTTAATTATTAATGTTTTAATTAATAATTATAATTTTATAATTTTTCTTTAAATTTCATTCCTTCTTGAGTAATTTGGATAAAATATTTAAATTGTTTGTAAGAAAACAAAGGATACAGTTTGATATATTTTCCGTAAAATAAAAAACTAATAATGCATTCTTTCAAAATTATAATGCTAAATTATATTAATTCTTTCTTTTATTTGAATCAGCCTTTTCAATAGCTATTAGTAATAACTTTATTAGTGATTAAATATATGATTCATTTTTAGGAACTAATTTTGTATTGAAAATAAAATTAAAAAAAATGTAATTTTTATACTTTTGTTCAAACATAGTTAATATTTTTTATACCTTTAACACAATGAATTTGGTCTTTAAATTTTAAAAAATTATTAGACTTACTTTCTCATCTCTAAAAATCATCATGTTTTAAAAGTTGTGAAGGAATAAATTTTATAGTTTTTTAAAGTTTAAAAACTAAATTTACCAATATAAAAGTATAAGAACCTTGATTACTTTCAGTCAAAATTAAAGATTAAAAACATATTTTATCTTAAAAAGATGACTAATGACTAAATTATCCAACATGCATAATTTTGATTTATTAAAAATCAATGAAATAATTTTTTAAGAGATTTGTTTAGTCACCACAATATAGGTATGAATTATTCAAGTTTTGTCAATAATTAATCTCGACATCAAAGAACCTCATTAATCACCTTTAGTATATGAAATCTTTTCATTCAACTATGTTTTCTTCTTCGACAAGATTCGAACATGAACTTTGATTAAAAAATCTGAATTCAGTATAACTTAACCTAAATTTTTTAAAAACATTGAATTAGATATATTATTCATTGAATTATTAATTAAGTATATGTTTTTCGGCAGTTTTTATTGAAATGTGGCTGATCAACCATGAGAAACAAATAATATTTTTAATAATAAATTATGTATTACACGTGTACACATCCATGCATGTGTATATGAGAAATATTAAGTAATTTCTTATATTAAAAAATATAAATTTAAGTTATATAATTATATATAAAAACTAAAATTAAAAATTAGTTAATAATTATATAATTACTTAAAAAATTATTTTTTAATATTGATTATTTGTGCATAATCAATTACTTATATTTATATTTCGTAATATTTTGTGTATTTGTACATGTACACCAAATATCAAACTTTTACTAATATATCTTTTAATAATATTTTGTATAATATGGATTTAATCAATCTAATTATTTAATTATTTGGTATTATTTTTCTAATATATATATCAAATTTAACATAAATTAGACACTTGTTGATAGGTTATCAATTGATAAACATTTACTTATATTTTAAATAGCATAATATTCGTAAAAATAAAGTAATGTAATAAAACAATAATTAATTTTTTATTTATATAAAATTTTATAAATTTAATTTATTTTGAAACAAATTTCAATTCAACCATTAAACTAATTAATTTCATATTATATAGAAAGTTAATAAGTAGTGTATTTTTATTTTATTTTTTTATAAATAAGTAGTGTAAAACATCTAAGGTCTATTAATCCTTTCTCTCTCTTTCCCACTCTCTATCTATTTCCTTTTATATCTATAACAATATAAAGAGAATACTATCATTTGATCTCCACATTTTCTTAAGATCATTATTTTACCCTTCAATTATTTTTAAAACTACTTACTACTATTTTATACTCCCTTTCCTTTATTATTCAACATCTACTATCTCTTTTTCTTTTCTTTTATTTTTATTTTATAAAAAATGTAGAGAGACATGAAGGGTCTCTCTTTCCCCCAGTATATATAATGGGAATCTATCAAATGAATAATACAAGATGTTGTGATAAAATAAAATAATATATTTTTGGTAATAATATAAGCTCTATATTAAAATTTTAACATTCAATAAATAGATTCGTTCTGGTTTTTCTTAATATTTAATTTTAATTGTATAGTTTTCACAATAATTTTAGCCTATACAGTAGTATCTTATTAAGGGCATAAAATGGAATTCGAATTTCAATTGTGAAGCTGGTACCAATCAAAATGTTTAGCATGCATCATTTGCAGCATCATGCATACGTCAACAAAACAATAATTGTTATGATATTGCAATTTGTACTTGACGGTTTGCCAAAAGGCCAAGTAATTAGCATTGTAATCGTATCATACATACACACAAAGTCAAGCACTATCCACGTGTTTGATTATATATGGCACACCGTACCTAATTGAAATTACCTGTCTGTATAAATTGTTTATGGAACATTCAATCCACATGTATTGCAATCCCTAAGGTGACAACCAAAAAAAGGACAACAAAACAATTTATTGCAATCAATGTCTCTTTTATCAATCTGGTGAACCACTTCTTCAGGAAGTTCAGTGCAGCATCCACCTTCCTTAAAATAATTTTTTGAGTTATATATATATATATATATATATATATATATAAACATTATGATTAATATTATATTAGCTTGAGAAACAATAAGCTCTAATTCAGTGATAGATTCAAAAATTTTCTTTAGTTAGACAAGAAAATAGTTAGAATGGACTTAAAAAGGTACAGTTTCTAAAGCTCATCTAAAAAAAGCATTTGCTTTTAATTTTTATAAAGAAAAGTTCAATTATTCATTTTTTCACTGTACTTAACATCATTTTCACATTTTAGTCTTTATATTAGAAATGAGATGTTTTAGTCATTACATACACTTTTAATTTCGCTTTATGTTTTAGTTTTGTTAAGTAAAACTATCACAATTTTTTTTTACGAATGTTAAACTGCCACATATAGTACTTTAGCATCAAATTGATAATAGTTTAACGATTGCTAAAAAATTGTGAGGATTTTATATTATTAATTTCTATTTTGTGGTAATTTTATTTAATAAAGTTAAGACACACTTAGTGGTAGTGATCAAAACAAAATTAGAAGTGTATGTATAAGAAATAAAATATGTACAATTTCAAAGTATAAGAATCAAAACATATAGAAACATAATTAATAATCAAACTATAAAACAAAAAAAAAAATCATATATATTGAAAAAAAAGTTTCAACATATAATTTTCTCAATTAAATTAAAAACGTATTTCTAAAAATTTTCTTTACCTCTCACCCTGTTGGGTCATTTATGAAAGTAGTCTATAATATTTTTACAAAAAATTATTATAATTTTTACAAGATACATAATCTAATCACAAAAAGAAATCCAAATTACAATTACCTTCTAGACATTTTCTTTTTTTATATGATTTTGTCATGGTCAATACTCTCTATATATATACATGTTTCCATGTATATAACCAAATAATCACCAAGAAAATTGTCTCCATAGTCAAGCTTTATGAGTTCCTTAATATGATGTGTTATGTATCACTGTGTATGGTTAGTGTTTGAAGATCGATAACAATTAGAAGAGAAAAGCGACAAAATTAGTACCAATTTGTTCTCTCTCTTATCTCAAACTTTTTATATTCATTTGAAAAAGTTGTCTAACGGGGACAATATACCCCTTTTTTTTTATGAGAGCAAAAAAACAAAATATTTTCCACATGTAAGAATTTGTATTTGAACCTTTTAGATGGAAAACATAGGTAGGAGGAGAGACTTTATACTATAGGTGGTCAATCAAGTATCTGGATGGAAATTAATTATCGATAAAATTAGTAAATATTTTGTACTTATAACATGATAATAATTCACACACATGTATCAAATAAGAAAAATGTTTTTATAAAAATATAAAAAGAGTAAATATGAATCATATAACTATACATGAATGGTTATGATTAAAAGTTATTCAACAATCACATGATCATTTATAAAAGTCACATAATTTTATCTTTTAATCTTAACCTTTCATGATTTAATCTAGTGACCATGATTCATTTTTCTTACTCTCTTATAATGAAAGTCCTCTCCGTTGATACAAGTGGTTAAACATTCAAAGTTAACTTTTATTCTTCTTATAGATGTATGTCTGTTTGATTTCACTCAATGTCAATAAATTCTCCCATGATGTATAACCTTCCTCAAGAACATTGTTGGTGTTAGTGGCTAGTTGAGTAGCTACGATTGGACAAAACTATCTATGTTTTAATTAGGTGTCTTGGGTGTAACATCCCTAAATTTTATAAATTCATTTGATTAAAGGTTGTATGATTTCTAAATTAAAAACAAATATATAGCTAATTATGAACTTACGTTGGATTCTAAGTTTTAAGGACATATATATTATTAAGTGCACTATAAGCATGTGATATATAAACAAGTTATGTGAGAAAAAGAAGGGGAGAGAAATGGAACTAATTACAATATTAATTATCTTTTTAATTGTAGGTTAAATTATAATTTTGGTCTTTTATCTTATAGTAATGATTCGTTTTGGTTTTTTATTTAAAAAAACTATTTTGTCCCTTTAACTTTCAAGTTTAAATCAATGTTGTCTTTCCAAAAAAGAATGACAATTTTTTATTTTGAAACACGATTTTGAACTATTTTATGACTGATTCAAGACGTGAAATTTGTCTCCTTATATTCATCTACATAAATTTATAGAAATAAACTAATGTTCCAACAAAAAATGGTTATAAACAAGGTAAAAATTGTGTGAAAACCGAGTCTCATAAACAATTGAAAAACTAAAAAATCTCATACTAGATTCTTTTCGAGGCACTTGTGAGACTCACTTTTCACATAATTTTCACCATGTTTATTATCCTTTTTAGTTTGAATATTAGTTGGTTTTATAATTTTTATGTACATGAATCTAATATGACAAGTTTTACATTTTAAATCGGTAAAAAAATAGCTTAAAATTATGTCTCAAAATTGAAAATGATCATATTTTTCGAAGAACAATATTTAAAGGGACGAAAATGAATTTTTAAAAGATAAAAGAACAAAACAAACTTTTACTGTAAGATAAAATATAAAAATTATAATTTAACCTTAATTGTATTAATTACTAAATTTAAACATGGAAGGAAAAATCAATATTAATTACTAGTTTAAATTGAGTTATGTACAATACTAATTACCATTTCTAATTGTATTAATTACTCATTTAAATATAAATAGAGAAAATAGTATTAATCACTCATTTTAAGCAAATAATTACTAATTAACATACTAATTACTTTTTTTAACACTTACCACTTAACCCTACGCTATATTTATAACAAGAGGAAGGATGAAGCATAAATACTCGTCCAAAAACCTTAGTCACATGAAATTGTCGTAAGTTATTGGTGCAAAAATCAAATGAAGAGAGGAAGAATATGTTGGAAGTCGAGGGTGAGTAATCAAACTTTTCATGTTATTCTTAATTTATTACATAACTGTTTATATCACTCATTCATGTTTATTCCTATCCTGGGAAGAGTTCTTATTCCTTCATATTATAGTTGTCATTTTTTATTTATGGTGAATTTTATTCTGCAATTAATCTCATTCTCTAGTTTATTTTAAAGTCATATGTCCTTTATACATTCAACATTCCTTTACCGTTTATATATAGGAGATGTTTATACTTAGTGCAAAACTATGAAGATAACATATAATAAAATTGTATATAGTTCAAATATGATCACGAGCTAATCTTGTATATAAACTCAACATGTATCACTACAAAAAAATATCATTTTAGCCACGGAAATTAGCGACGGAAACATATCGTCGCCAATTAGCCACCACATTAGCGACGGAAATTGAAAAATAAAAAAATCATACAAATTTGCGACTGATTTAGCGACGGAATTAGCGACGGAAATTTAAAACACCTAGAACGTATGTTTTGCGACGGAATTAGTGACGGAAACCTGCTTTTTTAAAAAGAAATAACCGTTTATTTTAGCGACGGATTTAGCGACGGTTTTATAATACGGAAAATGTATATGTATGCATATTTTAGCGACGGAATTAGCGACGGAAATTTAAAACACCTAGAATGTATGTTTTGCGACGGAAACCTGATTTTTTAAAAAGAAATAACCGTTTATTTTAGCGACGGATTTAGCGACGGTTTTTTAAAATACAGAAAATGTATATATAGGCATATTTTAGCGACGGACTTAGCGACGGAAATTTAAAACACATACAACATATGGTTTGCGACGGAATTAGCGACGGAAATCTGATTTTTTTAAAAAATAACCGTTTATTTTAGCGACGGATTTAGCGACGGTTTTTTTAAATACAGAAAATGTAAATATAGGCATATTTTAGCGACCGAATTAGCGACGGAAATTTAAAACACATACAACATATGATTTGCGACGGAATTAGCGACGGAAATCTGATTTTTTTTAAAAAAAATAACCGTTTATTTTAGCGACGGTTTTTTAAAATACGGAAAATGTAAATATAGGCATATTTTAGCGACGGAATTAGCGACGGCATTAGCGACGGAAATTTAAAACACATACAACATATGGTTTGCGACGGAATTAGCGACGGAAATCTGATTTTTTTTTAAAAAAATAACCGTTTATTTTAGCGACGGAATTAGCGACGGTTTTTAAAAATACGGAAAATGTAAATATAGGCATATTTTAGCGACGGAAGTAGCGACGGAAATTTAAAACACATACAACATATGGTTTGCGACGGAATTAGCGACGGAAATCTGATTTTTTTTAAAACAAATAACCGTTTATTTTAGCGACGGAATTAGCGACGGTTTTTTAAAATACGGAAAATGTAAATATAGGCATATTTTAGCGACGGAATTAGCGACGGAAATTTAAAACGCATACAACATATGGTTTGCGACGGAATTAGCGACGGAAACCGGATTTTTTTAAAAAAATAACCGTTTATTTTAGCGACGGATTTAGTGACGGTTTTTTAAAATATAGAAAAATGTATATATAGGCATATTTTAGCGACGGAATTAGCGACGGATATTTAAAACACATACAACGTATGTTTCGCGACGGAATTAGCGACGGAAACCTGAATTTGTAAAAAGAGAAAAACGTTTATTTTAGCGACGGAATTAGCGACGGATATGTAACATACGGAAAATATATATATAAGCCAACTGTTAGCGACGGAATTAGCGACGGAATTTTAAAACACCTACCACATATATTTGACTATCTATTACAAGTAATTAGGATATTAAAGTTGATTTTACATGATTTGAATATAATTATTTATTAGATCAAGTAAAGTTACTAACTTTCTAATTAAAATTAATTTAATTTTTAAATTTAACCAAATAATAGTATGTTTACTAGTTATTTATTAAGTAATTGAGTTATTTGAGTATATATTACAAGTAATTAGGATATTAAAGTTGATTTCACATGATTTGAATATAATTATTTATTAGATCAAGTAAAGTTACTAACTTTCTAATTAAAATTAATTTAATTTTTAAATTTAACCAAATAATAGTATGTTTACTAGTTATTTATTAAGTAATTGAGTTATTTGAGTATATATTACAAGTAATTAGGATATTAAAGTTGATTTCACATGATTTGAATATAATTATTTATTAGATCAAGTAAAGTTACTAACTTTCTAATTAAAATTAATTTAATTTTTAAATTTAACCAAATAATAGAATGTTTACTAGTTATTAATTAAGTAATTGAGTTATTTGAGTATATATTACAAGTAATTAGGATATTAAAGTTGATTTTACATGATTTGAATGTAATTATTTATTAGATCAAGTAAAGTTACTAACTTTCTAATTAAAATTAATTTAATTTTTAAATTTAACCAAATAATAGTATGTTTACTAGTTATTTATTAAATAATGAAGTTATTTGAGTATATATTACAAGTAATTAGGATATTAAAGTTGATTTTACATGATTTGAATGTAATTATTTATTAGATCAAGTAAAGTTACTAACTTTCTAATTAAAAATAATTTAACTTTTAATTTTATCCAAATAATAGTATGTTTACTAGTTATTTATTAAGTAATGGAGTTATTTGAGTATATATTACAAGTAATTAGGATATTAAAGTTGATTTTACATGATTTGAATGTAATTATTTATTAGATCAAGTAAAGTTACTAACTTTCTAATTAAAAATAATTTAACTTTTAATTTTATCCAAATAATAGTATGTTTACTAGTTATTTATTAAGTAATTGAGTTATTTGAGTATATATTACAAGTAATTAGGATATTAAAGTTGATTTCACATGATTTGAATATAATTATTTATTAGATCAAGTAAAGTTACTAACTTTCTAATTAAAATTAATTTAATTTTTAAATTTAACCAAATAATAGTATGTTTACTAGTTATTTATTAAATAATGAAGTTATTTGAGTATATATTACAAGTAATTAGGATATTAAAGTTGATTTTACATGATTTGAATATAATTATTTATTAGATCAAGTAAAGTTACTAACTTTCTAATTAAAAATAATTTAATTTTTAAATTTAACCAATTAATAGTATGTTTACTAGTTATTTATTAAGTAATTGAGTTATTTGAGTATATATTACAAGTAATTAGGATATTAAAGTTGATTTTACATGATTTGAATATAATTATTTATTAGATCAAGTAAAGTTACTAACTTTCTAATTAAAATTAATTTAACTTTTAATTTTATCCAAATAATAGTATGTTTACTAGTTATTTATTAAGTAATGGAGTTATTTGAGTATATATTACAAGTAATTAGGATATTAAAGTTGATTTTACATGATTTGAATATAATTATTTATTAGATCAAGTAAAGTTACTAACTTTCTAATTAAAAATAATTTAATTTTTAAATTTAACCAAATAATAGTATGTTTACTAGTTATTTATTAAGTAATTGAGTTTTTTGAGTATATATTACAAGTAATTAGGATATTAAAGTTGATTTTACATGATTTGAATGTAATTATTTATTAGATCAAGTAAAGTTACTAACTTTCTAATTAAAATTAATTTAACTTTTAATTTTATCCAAATAATAGTATGTTTACTAGTTATTTATTAAGTAATGGAGTTATTTGAGTATATATTACAAGTAATTAGGATATTAAAGTTGATTTTACATGATTTGAATGTAATTATTTATTAGATCAAGTAAAGTTACTAACTTTCTAATTAAAATTAATTTAATTTTTAAATTTAACCAAATAATAGTATGTTTACTAGTTATTTATTAAATAATGAAGTTATTTGAGTATATATTACAAGTAATTAGGATATTAAAGTTGATTTTACATGATTTGAATATAATTATTTATTAGATCAAGTAAAGTTACTAACTTTCTAATTAAAAATAATTTAATTTTTAAATATAACCAAATAATAGTATGTTTACTAGTTATTTATTAAGTAATTGAGTTATTTGAGTATATATTACAAGTAATTAGGATATTAAAGTTGATTTTACATGATTTGAATGTAATTATTTATTAGATCAAGTAAAGTTACTAACTTTCTAATTAAAATTAATTTAATTTTTAAATTTAACCAAATAATAGTATGTTTACTAGTTATTTATTAAATAATGAAGTTATTTGAGTATATATTACAAGTAATTAGGATATTAAAGTTGATTTTACATGATTTGAATATAATTATTTATTAGATCAAGTAAAGTTACTAACTTTCTAATTAAAAATAATTTAATTTTTAAATTTAACCAAATAATAGTATGTTTACTAGTTATTTATTAAGTAATTGAGTTATTTGAGTATATATTACAAGTAATTAGGATATTAAAGTTGATTTCACATGATTTGAATATAATTATTTATTAGATCAAGTAAAGCTACTAACTTTCTAATTAAAATTAATTTAATTTTTAAATTTAACCAAATAATAGTATGTTTACTAGTTATTTATTAAGTAATTGAGTTATTTGAGTATATATTACAAGTAATTAGGATATTAAAGTTGATTTCACATGATTTGAATATAATTATTTATTAGATCAAGTAAAGTTACTAACTTTCTAATTAAAATTAATTTAATTTTTAAATTTAACCAAATAATAGAATGTTTACTAGTTATTAATTAAGTAATTGAGTTATTTGAGTATATATTACAAGTAATTAGGATATTAAAGTTGATTTCACATGATTTGAATATAATTATTTATTAGATCAAGTAAAGTTACTAACTTTCTAATTAAAATTAATTTAATTTTTAAATTTAACCAAATAATAGTATGTTTACTAGTTATTAATTAAGTAATTGAGTTATTTGAGTATATATTACAAGTAATTAGGATATTAAAGTTGATTTCACATGATTTGAATATAATTATTTATTAGATCAAGTAAAGTTACTAACTTTCTAATTAAAATTAATTTAACTTTTAATTTTATCCAAATAATAGTATGTTTACTAGTTATTTATTAAGTAATGGAGTTATTTGAGTATATATTACAAGTAATTAGGATATTAAAGTTGATTTTACATGATTTGAATATAATTATTTATTAGATCAAGTAAAGTTACTAACTTTCTAATTAAAAATAATTTAATTTTTAAATTTAACCAAATAATAGTATGTTTACTAGTTATTTATTAAGTAATTGAGTTATTTGAGTATATATTACAAGTAATTAGGATATTAAAGTTGATTTTACATGATTTGAATATAATTATTTATTAGATCAAGTAAAGTTACTAACTTTCTAATTAAAAATAATTTAATTTTAAATTTAACCAAATAATAGTATGTTTACTAGTTATTTATTAAGTAATTGAGTTATTTGAGTATATATTACAAGTAATTAGGATATTAAAGTTGATTTCACATGATTTGAATATAATTATTTATTAGATCAAGTAAAGTTACTAACTTTCTAATTAAAATTAATTTAATTTTTAAATTTAACCAAATAATAGTATGTTTACTAGTTATTTATTAAGTAATTGAGTTATTTGAGTATATATTACAAGTAATTAGGATATTAAAGTTGATTTTACATGATTTGAATGTAATTATTTATTAGATCAAGTAAAGTTACTAACTTTCTAATTAAAATTAAGTTAACTTTTAATTTTATCCAAATAATTTATAAATATAGTTAATGTGTCATTAAAATTAACATAAATTTTCCACCTTCTCAAAATTTCTCAATTTTAGAAAATAATTTTCCCAAATTATTAAAATTTATTATTTTATTTTCCCACCTTTTAAAAAATTTTCCCACATTTTTAATTAAATTTATTGCAAAATTAAAAATTATTAATTAAAATTATTTCCCTGTAAAAAAAATTTTCACTTTAAAATTTTCTTACTTTTTGAAATTAATTTTTGCCTATGTTCTTAATTAAAAGTTACAATTTTTTACAATTTATTATTTAATTTTCGCATTTATTAAATTTCCCTCTCTTTATTAAATTTCCCACCAAATCTCGTTTATTATTTTACCTTTCCCCACTCCTTCTTCAGCAAACTTAGCACTACATTTATTATTTTACTTTCCACTCCTTCTTGACAAACTTAGCATTTTTCAGCTTTCCAAGTGACCACTTCCTGCAACCGGCAACCAGAACCGGCCCGGCCACACCATCACCGCCGGCTGACCGAGCGACCCACCCGGCGAACCGCAGGCGAGGCTCCCTCCCCCCAGCGCGGCCAGCTCTGGCCCGGGTCTCTCCCGCGATGCCGCGACCCAGACGCCCGGCTCCTCCCAGCGCCACCCCCGAGCCGCTCCCCCCCGACGCCAGCCCGGCCGCCTCTCCCCCGCGACCGCCACCCCAGACGGCGGCTCCCTCCCCACGGCAGCGACTCAGTTCAGCCCCCAAGTGTATGTCTATTTTTTTTTAAATCTGCTATCTCATCTTTGTTTATTATTTATTCTGCTGTTTATTATTTTTTTTAAATTCCAAACAATATATGGTTATTATTATTGGGACCCTAGGAGAATAACAAAAATAAATCTGACCTTGATATGTTTAGGGAATTAGTTACTGTAGTTTGAGTTTAGAAGTAGACATATCCAAATAATAGTAACATATCCAAGTTGAATCTAAATTATTATGTATGTTTTATAGTATAATTTATTTATAATGTGTATATATATCAACTATCATGTGATACTTGTATTGTTATAATTTTTAGGTATTGTGTTCTTTGTAGATGCAACAAGTGAGTAATTGAAATTTATTTGTATTATAAGAAAGTTATAAGAAATTATAGTCTAATTTATTTATAATGTGTATATATATCAACTATCATGTGATAGTTGTATTGTTGTAATTTTTAAGTATTGTATTTTTTGTAGATGCAACAAGTGAGTAATTGAAATTTATTTGTATTATAAGAAAGTTATAAATATATTGAAAGTTGTTTGTTTATACAGTTTACCTCGCATAAAAATATGGATATTCCACAACATCGAAGGTGGATGTATCGTAGGTTAGATGCTAATAAACGTTGGACAAATGAATTCACTGAAGGAGTACATGAGTTTTTACAATTTGCTATTGCTCAAGAAAAGTTTCAATTACAAGGTGAAAAACTAAGATGTCCTTGCAACAAATGCAAATGTTTAGTTTTCAAGTTTGTTGATGAAGTGGGATATGATCTTTATGAAAAAGGATTTATGCGAATTATTATTGGTGGACAAATCATGGTGAGCAATTACCACAATTTCCTCCACCGGTGGTTGAAGGTTCATATTATGGAAGTGGTGAACAAAGGGAAGAATTCAATCCTTATGAGCAGTTAATCATGGATCATCTTTGGACCGTCAATTGGTGGACATATAGAAAACATGGAAGAAAATCCTAATCCACGAAGCTCAAAAATTTTTGATTTGCTTACAGCTGCACAAGCACCATTGTGGGAAGGATGTGATAATCATTCTGAATTGTCAATTTCTTTGGCAGCTCTGAGCTTGAAATCAGACTATAACATGTCAGAAGGGTGTTTTAATCGTATGGTCCAATTGATGGGGGAGGCGATGCCTGAAGGTAACAGAATGGTGAAAATTTTGTATCATGCGAGAAAGTCTGTTCAAAATTTGGGTTTGGGTTGTTTGAAAATAGATTGTTGCCCAAAAGGATGCATGTTGTATTATAATGAAAATTCTAATAAGACCATAACAAAGTGTCTTGTTTGTAACACTGATCGATACAAATCAATCACTAAGAGGGGGGTTCAGAAGAATATTTCTGTGAAGAAAATGTGGTACTTTCCACTCATTCCAAGACTACAAAGATTGTACTCTTCATTAGCCACTGCATCGCACATGAGATGGCATAGTGATAATGAAAGGGACCCAACTTTTTTATGTCATCCATCTGATGCCGAAGCTTGGAAGCATTTTGATAGACTTTATCCAGATTTTAGTAAAGACCCTAGGAATGTCAGATTAGGGTTATGTGCAGATGGCTTTAATCCATTTGGTCAATATGGAAAAAGTTACTCATGTTGGCCAGTTATCCTAACTCCTTATAATCTTCCTCCTGGGATGTGCATGAAGCGGGAATTTATGTTTCTAACAGTGTTAATTCCAGGTCCATCAAATCCAAAGCATAAGATTGATGTTTACTTACAGCCATTGATTGATGAGTTGTGTACATTGTGGAATGATGGCATACTAACTTATGATGTATCGTTGAGACAAAATTTTATGATGAAAAGCTGCTTTGATGTGGACAATTAATGACTTCCCAGCTTATGGGATGTTATCTGGTTGGACCACCGCTGGGAGACTTGGATGCCCCATATGTATGGAGCGAACTAAAGCATTCACACTAAAAAGCACAGATCGTAAAGTCTCCTATTTTGATTGTCATCGTCAATTTCTCCCACTCAATCATCCATACAGAAGAAACAAGAATTCTTTCAAGAAAAGGTGTGTTGAGACATCAGATCCTCCTCCCCGGTTGTCTAGTCTGATGTATGGAATAGAGTTGCACACTTACCATTTTCATATGAGGTACAAGAAGAAGAACAAGAAATTCCTGGTTATGGTGTTCAACATAATTGGAAAAAAACAAAGTATTTTTTGGAGGTTGCCGTATTGGAACACACATCTTCTACGTCATAACATTGATGTCATGCATACAGAGAGAAATGTTTTTATGAATGTATTTGACACTGTGATGGACATTAATGGTAGGACTAAGGACACATATAAGGCTCGGATGGATATTGCTGAAATATGCAATCGGAAAGACCTTGAGTTGAAAGACATTGGTCGTGTCAAACTTTTCAAACCAAAAGCAGCTTATGCATTCAACAAATCTCAAAGAGTTGCCATTTGCAAGTGGGTGAAAGAACTAAAGTTGCCAGATGGGTATGCTTCTAATTTGGGTAGATGTGTCGACATTAACCAAGGAAAGTTGCATGGAATGAAAAGTCACGATTGTCATGTTTTCATGCAACGGTTGATTCCTATTGCATTCGACTCATTACCAAAACATATTTGGAACCCACTTGTTGAACTTAGCTACTTTTTAGGGGGAACTGACATCCACAACACTAAATGTTGAAAACCTAACAGTTATGGAAGGTAATATACCTGTGTTGTTGTGTAAGTTGGAACAAATATTTCCACCAACCTTCTTTGATTCAATGGAGCATCTTCCAATTCATCTACCCTATGAGGCTAGAGTTGGTGGTCAGTCAATATCGTTGGATGTACCCTTTTGAGAGGTATAAAACTAGTAATCATTTATACGACATTATGTTATATATGTTAACCAATAGTTCTTGAGATTGTGGATTCATATTCTTTGTCAGGTTTCTACATTCCCTAAAAAATAAAGTCAAGAATAAGGAAAGGGTAGAGGCTTCTATTTGTGAAGCTTATTTGGTGGAGGAGACATCAACTTTTGCCTCATTTTATTATCCTGATCAAATTGAAACGAGAAGGACCAGAATACCTCGTAATGTTGATTCAAGTGAAGGTTCTTCATCCACTCCTCCTATATCAATTTTTAACTACCCAGGAAGACCAGGTGGCAAAGTCATATCATATTTTTTGGACGAAGTTGACCTTCAAGCTGCTCACTTATATGTTCTTCTAAATTGTGAACATGTTGAGCCGTATTTACAGTAAGTATTTCTAATTATATATGTCACTCATGATATGTTGACCAGTATGATTAATATACTTTTCATTGTAGTATATATACTGAGTTTTTACGAGCTTAATCCACGACTTGAAGTTGAAATTGTGGTGACATTTCATCAAAATTTCCTACATGGTTCAAACGATATATGCGTTAATACTTTTTCATTTAATTTAAATGTCATATTGTCCACCCTATAATAGTATGTTGGTTGTTTAATATTTTAGGTTCTAAATTCAGAAAATAACATTCAAGACTCGTTATTGGTTAATCTTGCATGGGGGCCTAAGAAAAAAGTTGAATCATGGCCTATGTACATTATCAATGGATATAAATTCCACACAATTAATTGGGTGAAGGCATGAATTCCATAAATCATGGTGTATATATACGAGGAACTAACGGTCAATTAGAATCTGACTTTTATGGAAAGCGTGACTGATATCATTCAATTAGAGTACACTGGTTTCCCAATAATGAAGTTAGTTCTATTCAAGTGTGATTGGTTTGATAACACTCTAATATAGGAACAAAAGTACATAACAAATATGAGATTGTTGAGAATGCGGGCAACACGAAGATATAATAAAGCATACGATCCATTCATATTTGCACAACAAGCTGAACAAGTTTATTACACAACGTATCTGAGGGGCATCACGGTTGGTTGGCTGTAATCAAGACAAAGGCAAGGAGTCGAATTGTTAATACCAAATTATCTCAGATTGAGCAAGAGGCTCCGTTCCAAGATGATGACTCTTTTAAACTTCAAGTAGTGTTGCATATTGACTCAGATGTCATTAATGAATCTCTTGCTGACATTTATGGTGGTGGAGAAGAAGTAGACACACAATTATTAGATGAAACTGAATTTGATGAACAAGGCGAGGATGAATACATAACAACTGAGAGTGGAAGTGAGAGTGATTTAAATGATACAGATACCTCTTAGGTAATTTATAAAATAACATGAATTACATTTGTTCTGTTAATTAATTTCTACATTTGTATGACCATTGTTTGTAACAATTACTTGTAGTGATTATGACGGGGAAAGATAAGCGACACATTTTCTGTCGTAAAAACGATCAGGTTTGATTTTCTAAGTTCAATTAGTTTCCTATACCCTAAACATTTTATATTTCACTATATTTATTCATCTTTATTCCTAATTGTGACATACAATAATTACTACATACAGATGGCAAACAGAGGTACAAGTGATGGTCGTAGACCACCAAACAAATGGTAGAGGTCGTGGTGTTAGTCGGGAGGTCAACCTACCATCAACTCTCCCACATCCATCAATCATATCTCAACGTCGAGTCCACAATTCCCATTCACCAAGATGCCATTCTTCCTATAGTTGAAGAGGAACCGCAACCTCTCGGAAGCAATCACACCTTCAACACTACTGAAACATTTACACCAGAAGGATCATCTCCACACCCTCAAAATGAACTGGATCAAAGACCTTTCCTTCAAGTAATAAATAATGAGTAAGTCAATTTTACTATAATAGTTTATCAATTAAATAACATTCTTCAAATATGTACATTTACTAAATCTTTCTTCATAGATTTATACCATTCGATGGTCTACACGTGTGATCTCACGAATCATCAAACAAAAATTTGATGAACCATGGCCGACTTGGAAGAAGGTACGACAAGAAGTTCGCGACCTATGGTTTGGAGAGTTCAAGGTAATTTACATTCTTCGTTCAATTTCAATTGTATTGTTCATTTTATTTTTCATTTTGCTTAATTACTTTTTAATGCAGAAAGAGTATACTTGGGATCCATCACAAGAGAATACTATCGAGTCATTTTTGAGAAAAAGGTTCATGCATTTACAAAAATACAATGAATAAAATTAGAAATGGTCAGAGTGCAACTTGGATTCCACCTAATGTTCGAGCAAGTTTGGATGAACATTGGTCTTCTACAGATTTTCTGAATAAGAGGTCGATTAACAAGGCAAATCGAGTTGTTAATAAAGGAGCCTCAGCATATTGTGGTGGATCTATATCTACATCAGCTCATTCGAAAAAATGGTAATTTTAATTGCTTTTTATTTTACTTAATTGATAGGTTATATTATAATTTTAATTTTTTTTTAAATTTAACTAGGCTACACAATTGCAACGACCGCCAACTGCTTGGGAGGTGGTGGAAAACCAAGAAACTAAAGTCTGGAGAATGGGTGAATGATAAAACTCGTGAACTTGCGGTAAATTCAATCTTTTTACCTTTTTTAACTTTACTTTAAAGTTTATTAACTATTAATAAAACTCTAATTCGATATTCAACTTTTTTTGAAGCTTAAATATGAACAACGACGACAAGAAGTCCAAAACTCTACCACAGAGGAAGCATCATCTGCAAATGACTCCAATTCTGTACCAATCAACGACAATGACATTTATTTGGAAATTGTTGGAGGTAAGAATAAAAAAGGAAATGTATATGGACTTGGGAGTTTAACCAACAAGTTCGTGCATTCAACATCCATTGCAACTAATAGAATGGACATGCCAATGGTGCAACAAATGGAAGAAATGCGTCAAACAATTGATAAATTGAATACTGAACTTAAGGAAAAAACTGCTAAGGAGAAGTCACTTGAGGAGAAAGTTGTGCAACTGTTGAATAACCATGAAGAGCAAAGTGAGCAGATAAGACAGCAAAACCAACAAATGCAGCTTATTCTAAACCACTTGCAGTTGAAATCTCTTATGCCACCCCCCACTGCACCTGATAATAGTGATGGTCATGATGATAATGCTTAGGATGATATGTTTAGCATGATGTAATAGATAATTATTTTCATAATGTTTAGGATAATTATGTTCTTAGTTATTATGAGTTTGAATATTTAGTAATAATTTGGATACTTTTAATTGTTAATGTTTTCATATATAATTGTTATTTCAAATTTGTTATTGTATGTTCTTTATAATGTGATTAAAATTGTAATTATTGATAAATATTTGGCAGGTTCATATAGTTTACTAATTAAAAAATAAAAAGGAAAAATCGGAAATTTTTAGCGACCAAATTTTTCCGTCGCTAATTCCGTCACTAACATAATAAGAACATTTACTTTTAGCCACCGAAATAGCGACCGAAAATTTTCCGTCTCTAATTAAACTCGTTTACCTGTATATGCTAATAGCGACCGAATTTTTCCGTCTCTAATTCCGTCGCTAACCTAATATGAGGCTTCATATTTAGCCACCGATTTTAGCGACCGAAATAATCGGTCGCTAATTTTCCAGTTAGAATTATCTACTGAAACATTTTGCGACCGAAAATATTCGTCGCTAATGTTGCCACCGAATTTATGTCGGTCGCTAATTGTTTAGCGACTAGGGTTTTACCTACCGACCAAATTCGGTCGCTATTTCCGTCGCTAAGTGATTTAGCCACCAATTTGTATATTTAGCGACGGAATTCTAAGGTTTAGCGACGGAAATTTTTGGTCTCTAAATTAGATTTTTTTTGTAGTCACATATTTATTATATAAAACTAACTTTTATATGAATATGATCAATATTCTACAAGATTTTTTTGATTTTACTACTAATTTTAGCTACATTTAAATTAGTAGCTAAATTCTAGCTAATTAACTATTAATTAACTAGAATATTATTTTTTTCTAGCTAAATTTAAGTTATATTCATTTATACTTCTTATTACTACAAATTAACTAGAAAATAACTATAGATTTTAAAAATTTACTACAAATTAACTAAGATTATTTTCTTAACTAATTTGTTACTTATTTCATGCTATCATTAATATTATAGTAACTTTATAACTAATTATTTTTACTAGAAATTAACTACAAAATAACTATTGATTTTAAAATTAACCACAAAACTATTTGGTAACAAATTTTAAAATTTCTAATAGTGATATAACGTGAAATTCTTGTATATGCAAATCTAGTTAATCTTCTGTAATAAATGTTGGAGCTTTGTGTACAAATTACTTAGTTATAAAAATGAGTTTGTAACCAAAAACAAACATATGGAATAATAAGTATTTAACGTTTTAGTTTTGAACCTACTTTATAGATTTTATATAACTCTGATGTAAAATTATAATTATCATATATTATTGTACCTAATTTTTGTTTTATATTCAAGCTACGGTTAAAAGTATAACTATACAGACATTTAAAAAGTAAGTTTTATCTGATGTTTGAGAGAATTATTATGGAATGCATGAAGCATGTACGAGAATGGCGAAGAATGACAATTAATCATCTTTAAGTATAACTAAAGGTTGTTCTTGTGGGTAGACCTTTCATAATTAAGATGAAAATTTTATAATTTTTATCTTTAACTTACAAATGCTTACACAAAATATTTATAATTGATAGGACAAATACTTGTTCAATGAGAAGGAGTTCTCCATGAAAATTTACTCCCAAGATTTAATGGGAACGAGTGTAGGTATGAATATTATAGTATCCACTCTACCCCTGAATGAGAATTTGCTTGCATGATTTAATGGAGATGAGGTATAAGTATTATAGTACTCATTCTATCCCTCACACACGCATGAACACACTATTAATCAACTTTAAAAGTTAAAACACATTATTAACATTACATTTAAGAATTATTATGTTGAATGGTTACTAATGTTGTATAATTGTATTAATTTTTTAATTAATATTTTATATTAATTTATTGATATTATACTTATGAAAAGTCAAGGATAGAGGCAGGGGTGGCCTAAAGGGATCGTGGGGACTCCTAATTTTTTAATGTATTTAAATTACAATAAAATAAATTTATAGCCCCCTAAAACTTATTAAAAAATTATTGAAAAATGATGGATAGATACTATCATACTAGTTGACGTCAAGATAGAGAAAGTGAAAAGAAAAAGATGTGTATGGATGAGAAGTTACATAATGTGACAAGGAGGTAAAGAGAAATAATAGAAGTTTTGTGTACTCAATAAATTTATATATTTTTATTTATAAAAAGATTATATATATATATATATATTAATGGAGGAGCCGATGGTTTCATAAACTGATGAGGTATTAATCTGAATTATTTTCATTTATTAATTTAATTAATTGAATTAACGGGAGAGGTTGAGGCGGGTTGGGGTTGACTCGACCCAGCTAGAATATTAAACAAGGGTTAATCAGTTTACCCTAATTGGTGTTTTTTGGCGTCAGACAATCAGACCTAAAGGAGAGAGAACGCAAACCTGCAAGGAGGAGGAGCTAGGGTGTTCAGATCATTCTAGAGCCGCATCAGATCATTCTAGAGCCGCATCAGATCCTTGCTGTTCTTCGCATCTAAGGTACAGGGGAGATGGGTTCAGTTATATGTGAATACGGGTGTGTACGGGTAATGAGGGCAATCCCTAAGTCCCTCTAGGATCTAAATTCTCAAATTTGTTTGATTATTATGTTCTAAAAATGTTTTAATCGGTAGAAAAGATTCGTCAATGTGTACCGTGGTTTTGGTTGACTTAATTGATAATGTAATCGGTTACCTTTAGTGTGAAGGAAAACCTCTAGAGGGAATCGCAAAGGAACAAGAAGAATGACTTTGATGAACATGTTTTCTTCATTATGCTTGCAAGTATGCAGAGATGTCAGTTCTATCTCACTATTTGGGTTTCATTTACATAAGAAAGAGCAGAAGGGTCTTCCCTAGGATCCTTATTAATAATTGTTATTGTATGGTTAAGGGGGATTAAATTCTTGGATTAACGTTTTGTCTTAATGTGATTTTCGTTTGAAATTGTATGGTTAATTGTCTTAATTACTTGATTCTCGTGGTTGTTCATGGTTATTCATGGTTGAGGTTCAATTTGGGACTCTTGTGTGTAATGGTGAAATTGGGTGGAATTCAATGACATTTTATGTGCGTTTCTGTGCGTTCTTATAAATGATTTATGGTAATGATGGCTAAATTGATATGATTTTGGCATGATTATGGATTGTGTAAATGATCTATGAATCCTAAGAATGAGAAAGTGGATGAGAATGTATTGAGCATGGACATGAGGCATGAGAAACCAGATGTGACTATAATATCCTGGCCATATGGTGTTTAACAGGGGACCTGGCCAAAAGTGGTGTTTAACAGGGTGAACTAATGATGGGAGACATTAATATGCATGAGCCATGGGTGGTGTTTAACCATGCTACACATCGGCCATAGGGGGTGTTTAACGGTTGTGTGGAATGTCTTCGCATAGGTCATAAGTGGTGTTTAATTGTGCAATACACCGGCATATGGGGTGTTTAACGGTATGACCATCATTAGTGATAATTAAGGGGATTGAGGAGGTTTGCCCATGGTGTGGAGTTTCGAATCGAGACTCTTAGGTGTGGTGATGAGCATATGCATTGTGCGAGCATGTGCATTTTGTAAACATGAACGGAATGTGATTGATTTTGAATGCGATGGAACATGTGATTGATATATGAGTATTTGTTAACTGTTAGTAATTGGGTACGGTAATGGGTGGGATTTGGGTACTATCTGCATTTATATATGATTGAATGTTATTTCTCACCGTACTCTCTTGTGGTTTTCTTCTAGGTAATGTTGAGGGCACTCGTGGTGCCGAGTTTTGTAGAGGCAGGGTCTTGCTCTGATTTGTGTGACATTGGGGCTTGGGATTTAGAATAGTGGTTTTATGTCTTTTTATACCCACTTTTGCATCTTAAATATTTGAAAATGATGGGCATATCAATAACTCACTAAATGTATACAGAAATTAAAGTGATTTATATATTTGAAATATGTGTCAAACACATGAATGACGTGTTTAGATCAACATTAATAATTTATGTGATATTTTTTTTTTATGTGTACTTAATGTTTGAACAAGATAATGACCATGTGAACCTTTTATCCTTAGTACGAATTGAGTTTCCTTGATTTTTTCTATTACCTTGTCTTCCTTTTTATTTACTTGATTATTTTAATTTAAGTATTCGGGATAGAAGGGTGTCACAATCATCATCACCATCATCATCACCATCATCATCACCATCGTCATCACCATCATTATCATCATCATCATCATCACCATCATCACCATCATCACCATCATCAACATCATCATCACCATCAACATCATCATCACCATCATCACCATCATCACACTAACTTAATATCGCTAAATTTAGCATCAACTTTTTTATTAAGTTAGCATCAACTAACCTTAGTGTCGGCCATTGTTTAAAAATAGTCATGACTTTCACTTTAGTATTAATTTGGTTAATGAGTAGCCAACACTAAAGTATAGTTTTGACAGAATTTAATTGTCACCCATAAGGTTGACACTTAAGAAACGCTAAAATCCAATATAGTGTCAGCTTTCATAATTTAGAATTGATTTCTTTTATCAAGGTTAATGATAAAAAAAATTAGAATTAAATATGATGTTTATTCATCAATTTGAGATTAATTTTATTTTTCGTCCCTCAAATTTGAAGTTGTTTTTTTATTCTCTACATTTAAAAAATAATTGATTTTAATCTCTAGTTGTACGTGACAAACACAGTACAACTTGTCATTTGCTACATATATTGTTGAAAATCGAATAAAATGGTTAAGCTTAAAGTTTTTCCTTTAATACTCTTTATTTTTTATTATACACGTAACAAATGATTATTTGTTCTTCATTTATCAAGTAAGACGAGGTATTAAAATCAATTATTTAAAATATATAAAAATTAAAATAAATAATTTTAAATTTAAGAGATGAAAAATAAAATTAATCAATTTCAAATGATTAAAAATATATTCAAATAATTTTGTATAATATAATATAATAAATGAAAAAGACAAAGGGAAGAATTGACCAGCTAGAGTGGAGCCACTTCACTTTCCGTTCTTATTGATTAAGGACATGATGAGCTAATTATTCGTCTAAATATTACAAATGGAACCTTTACTTGTAAAGCGATTTCAATATAAAAATTAAGCAAATTAAACGTCTGATGAAATGGTAAAGAAAATTCTTCCACTCATCGTGGCATTACTGCCTTCAAATCAATCCATCTCATCCACTCAAATTATTTTCAGCTTCGCTTGAAATGCAAGCACCATGTGCAGCTTTTCTATGCTTCCATAGAAGTTTGTGCTTAAAGTCAAAAGAATAGACATTATAACCCTTTATATTAATCCAAGATTGGACACCCACCTTAAAGTGAGGACAGTTATTACATATATTAACACGTCTGTTCCTCCCGTGTCATGTATGTTTTTTGTCGTACAAAAGAAAAAGTCATAACAATGAGCAAATCATTCATCTTACTTATCACCAATCTTTTCATGACTGGTCTTTATAGAAATTTGTTTAAGAAATTTTGCCGATAATTAAGATGAACTAAATAATTGAGGGCTATGTATTTCACTTTCAATAGCCTCCGAAATATTCATACAGCAAACACAATTACACCACTAAGAAATCAGTGCCATAACCGGTTAAAATTACCACAACGTGAAAAGATACCCTTCTTATTATTTGTTTATGTTAAATTTTTAGAAACGTGTTAACCATGTAGAAGCTTTGAAGAAGTGAATATTAAGGATAAAATTTAATAATGTGAAAACTTTTATATTATTAATTAATTAGAAATTATGATAAATATGATTTTTAAAATAATTTTTTAAAATTTAATAAATTTATTATACATATATTAATTTTTAATTAAATAATAATATAAAAATTCATACTATCAATATATAAATTATTTTTTCTGAAAAAAAATACCTCTTAATCAGAGATTTCTGTTTGAGAGTAAAAATTATTAAATTAAATTTTACTTCTTCTGGTAAAGTATTTTTCATAAACAAACATGATGAATTTAAAAATATATATATATATATATATATATATATATATATATATATATATATATATATATATATATATAGAGAGAGAGAGAGAGAGGAGGGAAGGATAGATAGATAGACAAATAAAAATCAAATTATATGTGTGATTCTCACAAACTATTACATCATTTAATAATACATCATTTAATAATATTTAATTAAATAATTTTATCTCAAAAATCATTTTGGATTGAAAATTTCTTTGACATAGATTATGTGTGTATGTGTGTGCGAGTGCGTGTGAGAGAATAAATTAAGTAAGAAATTTATTTAGATCATATAACCATTCAAAATTAAATCACAAAGTCATGTACCCATTCATGAATAATTTAGATTAAATAATAAAATCATGTGAATTTTTTAAGTGACCATATAACTTTTTTAAGTGGTTATCTAAATATTTAATAACTTTCGATCTTAATATTTTATGTAAAGTTATATAATTCATATTTACTTTTGTCATATTCTCATTATAAATAATTCTTTTATTTTATATGCTCATTATATATAAAAAGTTATAGCTAAATAATAAAATATGTTATTTTATGTGATTTTAAAATTATGGCTTCCAAAACAATAGAAATTTGATCTATACCAACATCAAATGATTTCAAAAGATTTTGTTGTCAATTGATTAGGACTCTACAAAAATAAAATAAAATGAAACATTGAAAAAGAAGCTCAAATGTTGACTAACATACCTCTTAGACTATATTTGAATGTGAAGGGAAGTAGGAAAGGAAAAACTCAAAAAAGTAAAGTAGAAAGAATGAAAAGAAAAAGAAATAATAATAAAATAGAATTAATTTTAAATTATATGGATGGAAAGTAATACAAAAAAAAAAAAAGGGTAAGATTTTCTTTCCATCAGATTATATTAAAAAGTAAGCGCGGCTTCTACGGTGAAGCAGGGCAGCAAGTGTTCCACCATCGACTAATAATTTTCCCTGCCATTTTTAGTCGGTAATTTGTTTTTTTAATATTAAAATTGTAAATAGTTTCATAAATATTATAATTTCATGAATATTATAATTTTATAAATTTCAGTATAATAAAATTTAAATTACATTTTTTTTATTATAATTTTAAATTAAAAAATTATTATAATTTTAAGTTATCATAATAGTAAAATTGTTAAATGACTAAAGTTTTAATTTTAATTAAATAGTAATATTTTTTAAAAATAATTTTATTATAATAACAACTAAAAACTATTATTATTTAAAATTATAATTTTTTATTAAATGATGAATTTTTACAATTTTTTATAATTTAAAAAATAAATTTATTAGATTTTTTATTTAATATAATATTATAATTACTATATTATAGATTTTTTAATAATTTATTTTATACTATATTTTACTGTATTCCATGTTGACTGCAGATGAACCACTTGTATCGCGAGTTGAACTTAGACTTTGCCAAAAGTAAGTTGAAGGAAATATAATGTTATGTGAAATTATTTTATTGCCCATTAAACCTATTTTACTTAACATTGAAAAAAGTCTTATTAATAATATTTTTATACTATAAAAAATTTGAAATTTAATTGTCATCGAAATCGATAGTTAAATTAAAAAAATCGATAGTTAATTTTAAAAATTAATAGCAAAATCTTTTAACGATCACATTAGTGATCGAATTTCGTCAATTGTTATAATTTCAATCGTTAAACCATATAACGATTGGATTAGATTTGGTGACTAAAATAGCGACGGAACGTAATAAAGTTGTGATCTAAATTATCATAAAGTATAAAAATAGCGGTTACAAAAATTGGTGTTTATTTTTATCGGTAATTTATGTAAAAAATATAAAAATAAATAAAATTTCTATCACTAAATCGACTATTAATTTTCTGAAAAAAAAAGATTTTTGGTCATTAAATCTATCATTAATTATATAAAAAATAAAAATAAATTAAATTTTCGGTCATTAATTATCTAAAAACACAAAAAATAATTAAAATTTTGGTTGCTAAATCGGTTACTAATTATCTAAAAAAGAAAAGAAACATAAAAAACAGAACGCACGTAAAATAAAACTGTATCAAAACGAGGTCACCCGCAAAACGAGGCCGCACTCAAATCAATACACTACGAGAACTAAGGGGTGCACAAACCGAAGCATCGTGGGGATGAGACAGAATCGAGGCGAGGGTGCGGCGTGACTGTAGGTGCAATGTGGTTGGGAGCATGACATGGCTTGGAGGGGAGGAGGCAGTGGGGCACACGGTGGGACGTGACGGGGCTGAGGATGCGGCAAGGCTGGGACAATGGTGTGGCGGGTAGGGGAGAAGGCAACGAGGCATGCATGGGGCGATGCAGGGAAGGCGTAGTAGCATGACGCCGGAGAAGGGAGGTCGCAGGTGGACATACACAGGTGTAAACACACTGCGGGTGGGTGGGTGGATGAGGGAGGAGGCGTGCGGGTGGGTGGGTGAAGAAGGAGGCGCACGGTTGGGCAAGGGAGGAGGCAGCGTGAGTGGCGGAGTAGGGGCGCGCGTGGCAAAGGGAGGAGGGAGAAGGGAAAAAGGAGGGATATGTTTGTTGGAGGGGGAAGGAGGGGGTTAGAGATTAAGTTTGAAATTTTTAAGTGTGGGTGGGAAATATTTGAATTATGGATGTGGGAAATTTTGAAAATGAAGGTGGAAAATAAAGGTTGATAAAAATTTATCAAAAATACTATTAATATTTTCATAAAAATTTAAAATATTATTAAATTACATCATTATTAAAAATACCATTCATTTTTTAAATTTATAAAATACCTTAATAAAAATAAATATACTCAGTTGACTTAAAATATACTTGAACACAATAATTACACATGATTTAAACTTAAAAAATCATATTAATAACAACCACAAGATTATTTGGATAAAGAACAGAAATATAAAAAATTTAAATACAAAATAATAAATTTACTTTATTTAAAAATAAATAGTCTCACTTGACTTAAAGTAAACTTCAAGACCATAATTACACAAAATATAAATTCAAAAGACAAATTTAATTAAAAAACATTATTATCTAGATATAAAATGAAAATATCTAAATTTAAAGACAAAAATACTAAGTTTATTTTGTTTTTAAAAATAAATAGTCTCATTTAACTTAAAATAAACTTCAAGATCATAATTACACGAAATATAAACTCAAAAGATAAATTCAATAAAAAAAACACTATTATTTCGGTATGAAACAAAAATATCTAAAATTTAAAGACAAAAATACTAAATGTACTTTACTTTAAAAATAAATAGTCTCACTTGACTTAAAATAGACTTCAAAACTATAATTACACAAAATATAAACTCAAAAGAAAATTTTAATTAAAAAATACTATTATTTGGATTTAGAATGAAAATATCTACCATTTAAAGACAAAAATACTAAATTTACTTTATTTTAAAAATAAATAGTTTCACTTGACTTAAAATAAACTTCAAGACTATAATTACACGAAATATAAACTCAAAAGATAAATTCAATAAAAATACTATTATTTGAATATAGAACAAAAATATCTAAGATTTAAAGATAAAAATATTAAATTTATTTTATTTTAAAAATAAATAGTCTTAGTTGACTTAAAATAGACTTCAAGACTATAATTACATGAAATATAAACTCAAAAAACTAATTTAATAATAAAACATTGGATATAGGATGAAAAAATTTAAAGATAAAAATACTAAACTTACTTTACTTTTAAAAATAAATAGTCTCACTTCATTTAAAATAAACTTCAATATCATAATTCTCACATCATAGTGTATTTTATATTATTATTTTTATGTGACATATTATCATAGTGTTTTTTAATATGTTATTTTAAATACCTTAAAATAATTTATCATGTCCATTTATATAAATCTATTAACTTAAATGGTTATATTAATTACTCTTTAAAAAAATTTAGATATAAAATAACTAGAATTTTATTTATAAAATTTAGCTTCAAATTTTAAATATTTTAAAAAATAAGATCGCTATTTTTATTTAAATAAATTAGTCTTTTTTTCATGTTTAGCGACCGACAAAATTAGTTGCTTACCTATTTTTTTTTAATTATATATTAACCTTCAGTTGTTATTTTTCATTAAAAACCTGTCGCTAATCTGATGGCTAAATTTTGTTTTATTTTAATCTTTTATTACAATTTAGTTGCTACTTCATTGGCGAAATGTCCTTTTCAATATTTTAATTTTTTAAATAAAATTTGGTGGCTATTTTTCTTTTTTATTTTTAAGTTTTAAAATAAAATTCGATCACTAATTTCGTCTTTAAATTTTATTTTTTTTATTTTTTTATTATAATTCGGTTGCTATTTTTGTGACTAAATGTCTTTTTTAATATTTTAATTTTTTAAATAAAGTTTGGTCACTAATTTTGTGGCTATTATCCTTTTTTATTTTTTATTTTTAATTGAAATTCAATCGCTAAATTTCATTTCTTTTTTAATTGTTTATTACAATTAGGTGGTTAAATGTGTTTTTCAATATTTTAATTTTTTTACAAAAATTGATTGTTAATTCGATAGCTATTTTCTTTTTTTATTTTTATTTTTTTAATTAAAAGTTGGTCATTAATTCAGTGGCTAAATTTCACTTCTTTTTTTAATTTTTATTATTAGAATTTGATCTTTATTTCGGTGGTTAAATGTCTTTTTTAGTATTAAAATTTTTAAATACAATTTGATTGTTATTTTGGTAACTATTTTCCTTTTTTATTTTTATTTTTTAAATTTTAATTCGGTCGCTAATTTGGTTGCGAAATTTCTCTTCTTTCTTAATTTTTTCTTACATTTCAGTTGCTATTTTGGTGGTTAAATGTCTTTTTTAGTTTTTTTAATATAATTTGGTTGCTAATTTTTAAAATTGAAATTCGGTTGCTAATTTTCTTAAGGTTAATCATTTAAGTATGGATTAGTTCAGTCGTTATGTTTCTTTCAAATTTCAGTGGCTATATCCGTAACTATGTGGTAGCCAAACTTTGACTTGATTTAATGAAAATAGAGAACAATTTGTTTAGCTATAATGCCTATGGATTGCTAATTTATTAACAAAAAGAAAAAATACTTTCCACCGCTGATTTGGTTGCTATTAGTGATTGAGTGTTTCAGTTGTTAATTTCGCTTGCTAATTATGATTTTTCTAGTAGGGTTGGAAAATGAAAACTAAACTGTCTTGATGTTAAAAATATTCATTCTTTAAATAAATCTTCTAAATTACAGAGTGAACAACACTATTTGATACTTGCATTTCACTTATCTAAAATTCAGACAAAGAAAATGACTAAGTTTTACTACATTTCCTCTCCCTTTAAACACGCTATTGAAGAAAATTTAAAAACTGAATTGTTTAAAATAGAGAAATATTACGCGTCATTATCTCTTTAGTAAAAGTGTCTTTGAAAAGGAAGCATCATATGTTTTAATTTGATTGATCTAAGATTATATTAATACTCTGATTGAGAAAAATAATTATTCTAATATAATATTTATTAGAGTTAATTTTATTAAAATATTTTTATTTTTATTTATATAATTAACTACTCCAACACAGTAATATTTATTAAGAAATAAAACTGATATGAAGATTTAAATATTTCATCAATAATAAAAAACTAAAAATGTCAATCAATATAATCTTGTTTTTAAGAATTGAAAAGTAAATAAATATAAAATAAAAATAGTATTTAATAAATAAATTCGTTTAACATGTAAAAGAGAGTGAGAATAGAGAGACATACTCTATGGTTGCAAAATCTAGTTAGTATTATTTGTACCATAAATGTTTAGTAAAATTATGATAAATGCGAAATGATATTTTTATATAGTTTTTAATTTTATTTTTATGTTAATTAGTGTAGTCATTAAAATATTTTAAATTATATGTATTAAAAAAATATACATTAACAAATAAAATATGTTGAAGTATAATATTAAAAATAATATAAATAGTATAATGATTAAAATAAATAGTGTAATATGAAAATATTAAAAAAAACATAATAAAATAAAATAAACTTATAACCCATCTATATCAATATTTTGAAATATAATACTAAAATATAAAAATAAATATTATAAATAGTATAATAGTTAAAATAAATAGTGTAATATAAAATATCTAAAAAATAATAATAAAATAAAATATAATAAACCTATTAGTTATCATTATAATTATATTATGTAATAAAAGGATAAAAGTAATAATTTTTTTTGTTAGGTAAAAAGGAAAAAAAATAATATAAGTCATACCTTATTAGTGGAAGAAGAAAAATAAAAAAAATAAAATATTTTCTTATATAGAAAAGGATAAAAGAAATATTTTATGGACAAAAGGAGAATAAATATAAAAAACTAAAATGTAGCATTTAAAAAATACTACTTGAAGTGTGTCTCAAAAAATGTTACAAACTCTTAAAAAAAGCTTGTTTACCAAATATTACTAATAAGGTTTGGACCGACTGACCAACTCATTCCATTGAACTTAAGCATCTACGCTTCACTTAATACTTGTGGGGTAGTGGATCGGTCGACCAACCCATTCCATTGGACTACCTTAAGCACCTACGCTCCACTTGATACTTGTGGTATTGTGAATCGACCAACCAACTCAGTCCATCGAACTTAAGCGCCTATGCCTGTAGACCGACTAACTAGGATAGGTCGGGCGACGTCCCACGCTTAACCCATGTCAGTCGTCTATGATTTGACAACACTTAACACTCTGACAGGATTAGTATGAAGCACATGTCGTAGGTGTTAGAGGACATAGCGTCAAAGACAGAAAGATGTTAGAAGTAGGTCACACGCAAACCTAAACAACTTCTAACACTCGACAAGATCAATACGTGGTACACATAATAAATGTCAAAGGAAATAATGCCAAAGGTAGAAGAACTTTAAAGGTAGGTGGACCATTTAACCAGGTTGACTAACCAAGCACCAAATGCTAGGTAGGTCGACTGTAAGCCATCCAACTAGGATGATTGACTGAACATTTGTCTAGCTGACTGAGTGACTGAGTATCTATCTAGTCAATTGATCGAGTATCTGTTTGGCTAAGCGTATTGTTCGAGCATAACAAGTCAGCTAACTTACTATAAGACAATTGGACCTCTGACCTTGGATCCAATTACATTCTATAAATAGGGATAATCCTATTAGTCACAAAAGTCAAAAAAAAAAAAAGGTATGCTAAGATATCTTTAAATCTCCTTAAAGCGTTAGACGTAAACAAAGGCAAACAAATTTTTAACTAATAAAAAATATTATAAGCTAAGTTAAATACAACAGAAAGTTACACCATAAAAGTATTTACTCAAGGGTTACATAAGTGATACATTTTTGGATGCCCTGAAATTGAGAACTAAAGAATATGAATATGGCATCCTTGCACTTCCTTTTTCTGGGTGATTAAGGTGAGGAAGGGATTACATTTAAGTGACCTACTACTAGTTGTTTACTTTATATTTCCCTCTTATTTTTTTTTTGGTAGATAGAGAACTTCGAAATTTCTTCCCAAAGAATATACCGTTTTGGAGAGCATAATGGTTAAAAAAAAAATATTACTTTTTAACTTTTCGAGCTATAAATTCTCTTATCATTGAATTGAAACACACTGGACGATCAAGTTTCACAATTTTAGTAGTTTGTATGTTGGTTTAATTAAAATAAATTTGTTTGATATATATTATTAAAAAAATTATTTGGTAGATAAATTTATTTTAGTAATTTTATATATTTTTAGAAATTATTTTAACTAGCTTTTAGCTTACAAGTTATTAAAATTTTTTTCTGTTTTTATTCTCACTAATTTACTTAAAATTTTCTTTTATTTTTTGTTTTTCATTTTAAAAACATTTTTGCATTAATTATATCATTATCAGTATTCTCACGTTTTCCGCTCTCACTACACACATTGGCAATTTGCATCCTCGATATTCCGTCTTGACAATCCTTGCTGCTCATGTAACACTCTATTTCAAGTTAGAAGTCCTTTGCATCATGTTAAAGTTAAGTTGATATAAATTTCACTAAAACAAATTAATGAATTAGTGACAAAATCTTTAGTGACGAATTTTTTAAAAATTACATATAAATTGTTCTCTCACTAATTTTAATTTTTCTTTTAGGGTTTATTTAATTAAATATATTTTAGTAAAAGAAAGAAGAAAACACATCATAAAAAAAAAAACAATTATGACCATTCATTACTTTAAAAAATAATAAATCGCTATACATGAAAACAATTAAGCAAAATCACCAAATATTCACTTCCTTTAAAATATAAAAGTTAAAAATGATTGACCTAATTTTAAAATATAAGTTATTAAAAATAAATTTAAATATTAAAAATGATAACTATATATATATAAAATAAAATAACTAAATATATCATTATATATTATTTTATCATTATCAGGTAGGATATTAACTAATAACACAGGGATGTGGATGACCCATATGAACCATGTTCACCTCCAAGACTTTTAAGTGTGTTTATATTGTAAAATATTTTTTTAAAAATTTCCCCAGCTATTTACGGTTAGCCATCAAAATTTTTGGTTGCTATTTTTAAGGATAGATTTAAATTGAACGCTAAATTGTACTCTCTTTACGTATTTAATAACTGAACTGTTTTCGATAGTCACTTTTTCACCTAATCAAACTTTAGCAACTGAAATTTTTTGTCGCTAAATTAACTCATAATTCAATTGCAACTCAATTGCTAGGTAGTTTTGGATATATATTCAATACTTGTCTTTCTTTAATGATGAAATTTGTGATCAAAATAGTTTGCGACCACAATATTTAGTCGCTGAAAAATGCACCTAGAACTAATTTGTATTCAGATACAAAATCAATCATTAACAGTGATCGAAAATGTTTGATCTGTAAATTTGGTTGCTAAAAAAAACTTTTTTCTAGTAGTGATCCTTGACATTTTACTCTCGTGGTATAACTCAGAATTCAACATTTTGAAACTACTCCTTCATCTTTTTTACTTTGGCCAAATATTTTTGCAAAAGTGGCTCATTCACCTAATAATCTTCGTTGATCTATGACACGACCAACTTGGAATTGCTCTATATGTGCACCAACTTTGTCCCTGATCACACGCCATCTTCAAGCTCATAATGCAAGCCTTGTACGTGATCTCATTGGGGCCCCACTCTTCTCGATCATGTTGGATCTAGTGCTGGAGTTTTAGGTACCCATTAATTAGATGTGGGGGTTACATATTTGTATACTTAAGGTTGCTACAAATGTTGCAATATACTCTCGTATTGGACCTATCACAAAGGAGTCCTAGTAGGGTTAGGGAGAGATGTAGTCCTAATGTTTTGAGATACTCTAATGTTACTTGTATATAAATTGTAATGTCAAAAGGTGCCATATTTATTTTGTTGTTTATAGTATACAAACACAAAATTTACACATATTTTTATAAATAAATTAATAAGAATATTAATTAAAATCAAATCTTTTAACAAGTTATTTGGTAGTAACAACGAATGGTTACACATACTTTCCCAAAATGTTAAATGTACCCCCACTTTCCTTCATTCTTTTTGTTAATAACTTAAATTTTTTTTTCTACCTCTTTTCACTCGTTTAAAAACCTATTTCTTCCCTCTTTCTTTCACTTCTCATTGTTACCTCTTCTTTACTTTCGTATTACTAGGAAATTCTCTTCATCTTTTGACTCTTTCTTCCTCAACGACTTTCACAACACAGCTTTTATTACGTTATATATATGTGTTTGGCCTCAAAATAATAAGTACAAATCCATTGAGATAATGATATTATCTAAACAAAAATTATGTGGTATTACCACAAACGTCAAAGCTCTCTAGCATTCGCTCCAATACTTTAATATCTAAACTCACGAGACAAAGCATGATTTTTTTTTTTTTCAATATAACCTTACATATTAAAAATAAGAGCTTTCAATGTGTTGTTTTATAACTAAGGAGTAGTTCTCGCTAAAAGAAGGGAAAATGTCGTCAAAGAAGGAAGAGACAAACAACGAAAGAAATGAAGTAAAAAAAAGAGTATTGCCGGATAATAAGAGAGGAAAAAGAAGAAAGCAGCAATAAATACCAAAAGAAAGAAGAAGAAAAATATTTAAACGGATGAAAGAAAAACAAAATAAAAAAGAATATTTAAATAAAGTTATTAATAAAAATAAATAAATAAATATATATAGATACTACTAGAAAATTTAAAATTTGCTACAAAATAATTTTGTGGCTAATTTTAAAATTAATAGTTATTTTGTAGTTAATTTCTAGTAAAATTAATTAGCTACAAAATTACTACAATATTAAATGGTAGCATGAAATAAGTAGCAAATTAGCTAAGAAAATAATCTTAGTTAATTTGTAGTAAATTTTTTAAAATTTGTAGTTATTTCCTAGCTAATTTGTAGTAATAAAAAGTATAAATGAATATAACTTCAATTTAGCTAGAAAAAATAATTTTCTAGTTAATTAATAGTTAATTAGCTAGGATTTAACTACTAATTTAAATGGTAGCTAAAATTAGTAGCAAAATCAAAAAAATTATTATATATATATATATATATATATATATATATATATATATATATATATATATATATATATATATATATATATATATATATATATATATATATATATATATATATATATATATATATATATATATATATATATATATATATATATATATATATACATTTAAGAATAACAAAAAGTGTCTTTAATAATTGCTAAATTATTTTACTCCATTTCAACCTTCCAAGAAATTACAGCTTAGTTATTCAATGCTAACCTCTAAGTGTTGTCAATATTTTACCTTTCATAGCAGAAGGCATTCATCTTTCGAACTTTTTTCTTTTTCTTTTTTCTTCCCATGGCGAACTAAACGGTGTCACAACATGCTGAGGATAGACACACCATGCGGCATAGGGAAAAAATATGACTTTTTTTTTTTCTCTGCGTCAGATTTTATAATGTAACCTTTTGTTCAGTAACCGGCTCGCCTCAAAATGCAAGCATGTAACAGAGGATACTTTAATTTGATATAAACATCATATTTTATTTTATTCTAAAACTTTGTGGATTCCAATCACCTAGTTAACATTTCATTCCACCTTGACTAGAAATTACACAAGGAATGGACAAAAAGAAAATAAAAAGTGATGATAATAGCCATCAATATTTGCTCCATTGTATATGCATCTATTAGCCTTTAGAAATTGTTGTAATAGGCATTAACTAACATGATATTACATGCTACCCAAAGTTTGAGACAAAAGGTTATGGTAAGGTTGTGATCTGACTATTGCCCTTTTAATGAATTCCTTTTGTGTGACTGACTTTAATTAATGATATAAAGACTAAGCATGTTTAATCCTTTAATTAATTTATTTCTCTTCATCGGCCCACAACATAATTAGTTATATTTTCCGCGTTACTTTCTATATACGCGGGAATTCTTTGAACAATCTTTCAAGATTTAAGTCAATTTATTTTATTTTTCAAGAAAAGATGGGAATTTTTAAGAAAGAAATTTACTCAAAATATCTCTTAAAAACTCATCCTGGCAATTTATTTTTTCAACATTTAAAAAAAATTTAACTTTATCAATCTTTAAATTAGTAAACCTCAAAATTGAGGATTAATTAAACTCTCAAGCAGTAAAAAGTGATGCACAAATATATAGTTAAATGTTTTGGTAATCAGCTAAAGTTGCCTGAAAAGAGATCCGGTTCAATCCGCTGCACAAATTGCTGAAGTTATGTGATGAAACAAAGTTGCTTATCTCTTTTTTCTTCAAACTAGATGTAACCTATAGGAGAACTAAAGCAATTCCTGTTGAACCATGATTGAATACTAAATATGGACTCTCATCTTAACAAATTTAAATCATGATTTATCATATCATAGAAGACTTGTCATTTAAGCCAGTCTCCTCTAATGATTAAATGCACGTGTGACTATATATTAAAGATCTCATATTAATTAATTATATAACAAAAAATAATGTATATAAATTAGAATAATTTTTATTTTATAAGTTAAATTTGTAGTGTTAAGATAAGTCTAAATCCAAGTTATAATATGATATCGAAGTCTATCATAGCAATCACTTTTAGGTCTTTTAGATTTTATCAAACTATATACAAATATTCAATTTTGTAAACTTCACACTAAATATATCTAGTTCTCAATACGTGGAGTGAAAGATGTGTTAGATATCACATATCAATTAATAATATAATCAAAATACTATATATAAATGAAAGATAATTCTCATGTGATCGATTTTGTAAGATTGTGAGATAAATCTAAATTCTAATAAATGTTGTTATTATATATAGTGAGAAAAACAAAAAAAATATGATATTACATCATCTTTTTGGATTTTTCTCCCTTTCTATGTCATGTTACCAAATTACACTTTGTAACATTTTTTTTATTTTTAACCGAATAATGTTAGATATCACATGTATAATTATAAAACTAACTTTCATTCCGAAATGCTAATTAGGTAAAACTTTTGTCAAAGCGGTGACTATGAGATTTAAATTCTTCACAATGTAAAATTCATTTGAGGGGATCACATTTTGTACCATTTGAGTTTTTCTTTTAATTTTTTCACACTAATTTTTTATAATAAATATACAAATGTAAATAAATGTTTTATATTATAATTTTATGAAACAAAAAGTGGAAGATCCACTTTTAAAATTCTACTGTCGGTTTTTCTTCAGCACATTTGATTTTATTACCTAGACAAGATTCACAACATCAAATCACTACAGTTTCATTATATGCAACCGTGCAATAAAGATAGTAAAGTGGGCACTTCTTGTGTCTGTGTGGTCCATACAAAGCACAATGATTTCCGACATGAGATGTTGTAATTATATTGGATAATAAAGGATGGTGAAAATCATTGTTATAATGTGACCTAAAGAGATATCCATTTCCCTAACAAAAATTTTTGGTTTCTTCACTATTTGTTTTGTTTTGGAACTTTGGATAGCGATGCTTCATCAACCCCTTAATCATGCTTCTCTATATGAAATAGTTTAAAGATTTTATTAAAAATAATAAATGTATTAACTACAGAGAATACTACATAATTATAAAGTCAACAAAACAATATTCTTTTATAACGAAGATTCAAACATATTTTGATTAATATTGTATTCAATTTTTTTCTTAAATATATTTTAATCTCTATAAATATAACTAAATTATTTTTAGTCTTTTAAAAAAAATTATTAGTAACATCATATCATATATATTGATGAGTACATGGATCAATTAAAGTGTGATTGTTTTAACTTAACCAATAATGTTAAATTTGAGTCTTAAATATGTAATTTTGTTAAATACTTAGAAGATATTTGTAATCTATAAATTAATCATGTGAGACCAAATTTGAAAACATTTATTATTTCTCCTTAATAGACCTATCTTGGCCGAGAAATCCCCAGCACAGCACACAGAAATGAACGTCGAACTACCCCAACATAATAATGCGTAATTCTAGTGTATCTGCATGACTCGATTCAGCCATGTACTTCATAACTGCCTAACCATTTTTCCTATTTAAAATTCATTATATATGCAGACTCTACATCCACCTATGCAACTAACCCTCATTCAATACCTCACTCTCACTCTCTTACTAACTTGAGCATTGAAGTTTTTGAAGATAGTCACCACTAGAGTCTTCAACCACTGACCTCGTTGTGTAGCAATTCTTTCCAAATTCTCTATGGTTTCTTCCCTGAACATTGGCACCATCTATGACAAGTGGATTTTGAATCCTTCTCTAAACGACTTTTTGATCCAAGCCTTGAAATGATAGAAATAAGAAACCACAATACCTCAACGACACAACCATCTTCCTCACCACTCGACCACTCCCTGTCAGCATGCCCAGTGATATTGTTGTCACCTCTACTGCATCCTCACTTCCTTCACAACTCACTCTTGTCCTAACATCTAATGCCGTCATGCTAGCTTAATTCCATCAGCAACATTGGGTGATTTGGGAGGAACAAAACATATAATTGTAGAGCTTAAGACTCAAAATGAATACAGCCACTATCACGTTAGATATTGAATATTATAGTCTCTAACACCTTGGGTGTTAAATATTCTATATTATAATTTTTGTTTGATGAATTATGATTGATTTATGATTAAAAAATTGTGTTCCTAGAAATCTAGGCATAGCTAAGGTAATATCTTCTATGATGTTATAATCAAATTATCATATCAACAATCAATATTGTCACATCAACAATCAATATTGTCACATCAATGATCAACTAATGATAATAAATGGTCAATTAAGATTAGAGAAACATGTGAGGAAAAAAAAATTAGATGGCAAAATTTGCTGAAAAGTGAAAGATTAGAAGAAAAATGTGCAACTAAGCCAAAACTTTTGACATGTAGATTGTAATGTTGTTAATGAATTTTCCTTGTCACAATATTTACATGATTGACAAACCCTACTTGAGGAGTTAATCGTGAAATATGAAGAAAATTTTCCAGGCAACTGAAAAATAATTTTTTTTTGGTAATTTACGTAATATTGTAACATCTATCAATAGAATGCCAAAGATCAACCAATTAGCCCTAACAAACAAATATTTCTAAGAATTCTCCACGTCTATTCACGTAACACATATGACATCCTAAATTATATAACTATAAGAGGCGCCCACAATCTATGAAATTATCTCGTGATAACACACAATTGACCTGACTATGAATCACCTACAATCAAAACTATATAATAAAAACAACCAATGGTATATTTGCTAGTTTACAATGTAACATGGATATTGAAGTGTAAATACCTCCTACTTCTCTTCATCGTTTTGATCTAGCACTAAGATGTAGATTTAATAAACATCAACCTTCTTTGGAGACCCAACTTGATTCCTCAATCTTGATCACATTGCAGTATATATTTTTTTTTATAAAATAAAAAAATACAATGAAGACAAGGTTAGAACTCAAGACTTATTTATACTATCTAACTCTCCTAGTGGTTTACAATCACACTAGTTATGATGTATATTACTTACAACTCACTATAATAAAAATATACTAAAAATCAATATTATATAAGTAAATACGTTTTGAATATAAAACATTTCATAAATGAATAAACATTATACTTATGCTAAATTTTTTAAGGAAATTCTAGCCAAAGACTCAGTTATAAATAATTTATATGATTAGGAATCCATTTATAAATTTTAAAATATAAAATATTTAAAAATTCTAAATAATTCAGGAACTAAAAAATCAATTTAACCTTATATTTATTGTTGAACTTGAAATATTATTACATTATTTAACTATGAATGTATATTACTTTATTAATGCTAGCTTTTATTTTATATATATTTAATTATTAGTAGTTTAATAATGATTTGACTACCTAAAAAACCATCAATCCGTGACGTCTTCGCTTCATCACAAGTCCAAATTTAAATACCTTAATGTTTTAACCCAAGAAATTTGATATTTGAAATGTTATTTGGTTGATGGTGACTTTTTCGCTCCATCAGAAATCCGATTGTAAATATATTAATGTTTAACACAAGAAATTTGATTTTTGCAGTGTTATTTGGTTGTTGAATATGCCTATGCTGATTCAGGTATTAAAAATTGCAGATATAGTAGAGAAATTATAACCGAAAAAGCCTCCTATACTATATTGGTATTCCAACCAAGAAACATGAAACTTTAATACTAAATTCGGCATTATCTCGAGATGGATTAACTTTCCCGATTTAGATACCAGTTAAAACTCACATGTCCAAAAACGAGAGCAAGTAAATATTTTCAATTTGATGGAATCTAAACATCTAAACCACAATTCTATTATATAAATGCCACCATATATGAAGCAGCAACAACAAAAAAAAAAAAAAACACAAAACTGTACCACTTATCTCACTTCCATCTGAGAGACTGCCTAATGCCTGTATAAATGAGTCCTAAAGATCTCCCAATCAAGCTAACTAAAAAGAAAGAGATAGCATCGCTCACTTTATCAATAACTGCTCTAACAAGGGGCGTCGTGATATCAGACAACTCAAGGAAAAGGCTGAAGTAATACCGCCTGCAATACATAAATTAACAATTACATTTATTGGATGAAAATTCCTCCAAAATGAGTGTTTCTAAACCGTGCAAGTAAGGGTGTCAGAGTGTACCTTGATTTGATTAAGAGTAAATATACCCCTAATTTCTCAAATTAAAAGAACCTTGTATAGTTTAGGTAAATGACATTTAAACCTCTCCTTATTAATAAATACACCTCCATTTCCACTTTTTTTTTTCAATAAACTTTACTAAAAACTCTTTTAATTTATTCTCCTTTTCAAATAATTATCGTGAAACAAACTTTCTTTCGGGAAATGTATTTTTCTGTTCACCCCTCTCTTTGCACCATCACTCTCTTCTTTTCCGATTACCCCCTGATAAGTGGAAACTTGGAATTCGAAAGAGTTTGTAGATTTTAAAGGGGATTGGACACACTACAATGAATCCAACAGACAGGGATGAATTTTAAAGTGGATCAAAAGCAAAAGAATGCGACACCTAGCAGCCACTGTTGTCTACCAATAAACAGGGAGGAATCTTTGTTTATTTTTTCTCATTCTTGCATGCTCCAAATTTCTTTCATCCTCCAATTAACAACCCAATAAAAAATCCCCAATTCCATTTATCACTGATGTGGCAAGCCTGGCGAAACTGGAACGATTTGGAGGAGCATTTGCGGATTATCACTGAACAAGATGGAGGAAGTCTGTTTAAAAATCTTTGGTACCCTTTAATCCATAATTGATTGTTTGGTGTGGGTTAATTTTGTCATGGTTGGGATTATTTGATTGAGTTCTCTGTTCCTCTTTCCAATTTGCTGCCATTGTGTTTCGATTTTGAAATAAAAATTGTCTGGATAAAAATAGTTAAATAAAGAACTAGATATCACGGTTTTGTTGTTGTGTGGGTGCTAGACCGAGGGAGCAGTGAAGAATTTCATTACTTTGTTTGGGGAGTGAAGATTTTGGAATTTGGGTATTGCACATGCTTATTTTGCGTGGGCCAATGATGTTTCAATTTTAACTTAGCAAATATGGGTTGCACTTCCCGCTGACGGAAGCTAAAATATGTCATTTGCTAAGCATTTAGAAGTCTAATTTGGACCCAATCGTTGCCAGTAGTGACCTAACCCAACCCATGTTTGCCAAGTTAAACCCTACATATCATCAAATATTTAACAAAGCTAGTACCAAACAATCTAATTTAGATAACAGGTGGCAATAAGGACTACATTATGTACAAACGGAAAATGAGGAACTCAATTGAAAAAATTGGACAAGCAGTGACTGAATGAACATAATGAGAAATGCAGGGACCAGAATTAATTAAGCATTTCAATAGAAGTGGTGAAGAGAAAACATACCATCCTGTCAGGGCTCTTAATTCCTTGGTCCGCTTTACGGGCATTGAGAATTGGCTAATCTCAATGCATTGTAATTCAGGTGACATTGTTTTTGAATTTTGCTGGGTAAGCCTCTTCCACCAATTTTGCTTTTCGGTCTGAATATTGTCTGCTAGATCAATGGGTTGGTTCTCAAGAATACACAGGTCAAAGCGATCCTCATACATCGACACAACAGTGTCCATGTTGTGGTACAACCACTGGTTTAAAGCCACCTGGTAACAACAATATTACCGAAAGTCTGGTTGAAATTTCATCTAAATTTAAAATAAATAATAAATGTCAGAGAAAGGTAAATCTCACAATCCATTTGACTCTCAACTTTCTTTGGGTGCCAAAAGAGTTCGATAATAAATGAAGCACAGAAAGTTAGTTAACATATATCATTTGATCAGATATTAATTTGTTAAAAGTAATGCACAAAATACATATTTTGTGTCTATCAAGAATTCTTTTAATATAAGTGTCATTATCTACATAGACATATGAACTACATACATAATGTATAGCATGTAATAAAATTCAGGCTACAAAATTTGTTTGCTGTAATCCACAAGATCTCTAGCCTCCTTTTGAGTCTGAATTTAGGCTTCTAAATTCGTCATACTTTCCGCAGGTGCAATGTGGTGGCGGATACGCTGGCAAAGGAAACTTTAGCTATGGAGTTGGGTTTCTATTAGGAGTCTCGCATTATGTAGAATAAGAAGCTTAATATGATCCTTAAGCTATGAGATTCTACCACCTAACAAACTAGTATTTTATGCTGAACTCTCCTCATGTTCTTAAGTACTACAGTTTCAGAACCTTAGATGCACCCCTGCATTTCTTTTTAATTGTTTGATTGCTGATGCAGAAGGCACTGTTAAGTGTTATCAATGGTGGATGGCAGAAAAAATTCCCCCATACAAACATGCCATTGCAGCCTATGGCACAGCCATAGCAAGCCTCCCTTCACAAATTGTCAATGGTGGTTGGCGAAAAATTTGCCATGCCATTCCACCTTGGCGCGGCCATTTAACAACACTGGCAATATGTATTCTCGTTAGTTTGTTTCTCGTGTTTTGGGCCTAGGCCCCTTTCAATTAGAAAAAAAAAATGTCTATTTCAGTTGGTACGATAAGGATAAAACAAATTTGATCACGTGCAGTTAACCATGACTGAATGAACAAAAATTACAAATTGTCCATATTACCTGTTCTCTCCGCATGCTATAGAATATCAGGAAACAGAAGTTATGGGAATATAAAGAGAACAGGGACAATTCCAGTTCAGTTGATTTTAAGAAAAGATTTTTGCTATAGCTCCTAACCACATTCTACAAAAAAAATGGAAACTTTTATTCCAAGTGAATAATTACTTCTTATGGAGGAAAAACAAAACTGAGGAACCACAGTAAAACTTCTCACGCAAAGAATCTACATCCAGTTGTTACAACTCAGTGGGCAATGACCAATATGGGCAAAGGCAAACAACAGAAACAAGATCCACAAGCTTGAAATTTGAAAACTACATTATTACAGTACCTCGTTCCGTAACTTTTGGAGTTCTCTGGTGGATAAAGCACATAATGACATATCCAGGCTATTTGCTTTACTTGACACATCACTATCAACTGAAATAAACTCCAGATATACGCTTGCAACCCCATCTGCTAGAGCTATTACTAAATCTTCTAAAATGGAAATCCCATGCACAGCAAATATACGCGAATCGTAGTAGCAATCCTCCCTGATAATATATGGATGACTGGTGAGTCTCTTAAATCAAAAGATTACTTTAAGAAAGGGAGTAAACAAACAAATTGGTCGTCCAAATTAACACATTACCACAGTAGTCCGCCAGAGATTTTTATTCCAAATTAGTCCCTCCCTCAAGGTTACTGTTGAAAATTATTCCTATTCCTAGGACTTAATATCTAGGATAGTGTATAGTCAAATTCATGTATAGTAGCTATTAGTATTATAGGAGTTACATTTATTTTTTATTACACATTAATGTAAGTCAATCTAAAGTGATTATAAATAAGAGGTAATGCTGAATGCTTCTACTCAGGCACGCAATTCATAAAATATTTCAAATCCTCAAGTCTTCAACTTGGTATCAGAGCACGTATGATCCCACTTTGCTTTCATCTCCAATCACTCCTCTGGTCGCTGTCCACCACCATCTGCCGCTGTCCACCACCTTCTAGTCACCAAAGCAACGTTGTGCTTCCTCCAAGAGCCTCATCAATCCTTCCTCAACTCTCACCTTACTTTTTTTGTTTGGGTAGTGGGTCTACACCTTTTTCTTCTGTTAGTGCTTTTCTTCTTCCCTAATACAGCAAAATGGCAAATTCTAGTTCTAGTCCTGTTTTTTAAATCTTAGGAACTCCAACCATAACCTCAAAAAATCTTCATGGAAAAAATTACCCATCTTGGTCTGCTTCCGTGGAACTTTAGTTTCTTAGCCAAGGGTATCATGACCACTTCAAAAAGGAACTCAATGATGTAACATCAGAAAATCGTGATCAATAGAAAAAGCTTGATTTTCAACTTTGTGTCTTACTATGACAATTTGTGAAACCAAACATATTAGGAACTCTCAGGACCTTCAAAACTTGCAACTATTTTTGGAAGAAGGCCCAAAGTATCTTTGCAAATGTTTACAAGTTTGAAAAAACCAAGTTTGAAGAGGAATATCAGAAATATCTTCAATTATAGGCCAACAACCAAGCCCAATCATCTTCTACTCCTAGTGTTTTAATAGCTTGTATCTCTCAATCTACTAATAATCAAAGTCCATGGATAATTGATTCAAGTGCTTTTGTTCTAATCACATTTCTAGTATCTCAAATTTTCTCATCTCATTACAGCAAACGAATCTAAGGTTGCTTCCAAGGGGATTGGTCAAGTCTCTCTCTCGTTCTTTAACCTTGAAATCTGTCCTTTTCATTTCTAATTATCCTTTTAATATAATTTCTTTAAATCAATTAACTTGTCTCTAAATTGTTCAATAACATTTGATGATGATTCCTTTGTCATACAAGAATGTGGTAAGAGTCGACTAACTGGCATAGGACATGAATCTCAAAGTCTTTACTATCTAGAAACAAGTCCTTGTGTGCCTAGTGCTATTGTTTCATCTCTTAACACTTCTTCCTGAATAATTGGGTTACCCAAATTTGTCAAAGTTAAAGCAAATAGTTCCCAGTCTTGAAAATTTACAAGTGTTAAGGCGGTGAATCGTGTCAATTAGGCAACTATGTCCATTCTTTTCCAAAATAAACTGAGAAAAAAATGTAAATTTATCTTTTCTACTATCCAGTCAGATATTTGGGTCCAAATCGTGTCTCATCCTTTAGGTTTAGATATTTCGTCAATTTTATTATTCACAATGCGCCTGGGTATATTTAATGAAGGATCAATCTAAATTATTGTCTATCTTCACCTCTTTCTTTAATGAGATAAAAAATCAATTTGGGAAAATGATCAAAATTCTTCAAAGTGAAAATGTCAGAGTATTTTTCATCTAATCTCTCATCTTTTCTATCTTCACAAGGTATCTTGCATCAATCTACTTGTCCTCATACTCCACAAAAAAATGGAATGGTAGAAAGAAAAAATAGACATTTGGTTGAAACTACTAAAACATTATTACTTCATGCAAATATTCCTTTTAATCATTAGGATGATGTTGTTCTAACCATAATAGTTAATCCCAGATAGCGGAGCGGAGCGACCGACCCCCAAACTGGGATAGTGGGATAGCTGCTATTCTAATATTATATATATGTATATATATATATACATATATATATATAATTATTAATATATATATATATATATATATTATATATAAGCTAAAAAACATAAATAGAAACAGAGAAAAAAAAAAAAAAAAGCAGGAACAAGAACAGAAACAGAGCATGAATTGCTGAAATCAGAGAAAGAAAAGGGGTACTGTGTAGGTAAAAACAGTAGGCAGAAACAGAAAAAAAAAAAAACTAAAGAAAAAAAATTACTTAAAATTACTAAAAATTATTTAAACTGAAACCCTAAAACACAAAAAGTCAAAAATGTCCTCACTAATGTTTTAAACAGGAGGGCATTTTCGACTTTTCCCCTTCATGTGGACAATAGCGGCCCTCTCTGCCGCTGTCGCAAACCACTTCGCTCTACCACTATAGCGGCCGCTACAGCCGCTATTAACCATTATGGTTCTAACTGTCTGTTTTCCGAAAAATAGAATACCTTCTTCATCTTTTGACAATGAGATTTCTCATTCTATTATATTTCCAAACGAACCATTATTTCATATTCATCCCCATGTTTTTGGTTGTACTTGCTTTGTTCATGATGTTTCTTCAAGTCTGGATAAGCTATTTGTCAGAGCCATCAAATATGTTTTCTTTGGATACTCTCATCTTCAAAAAGGATATTGGCATTATTTCCCGATCACTAAAAAATACTACATGACTATTGATGTCACCATTTTTGAAGAAACACCTTTCTTTTCTTCATCCTCGCAAAACACAAATATCTTTCAACAAGTATTACCCACCCCAATCTTCAATCCACAAGTGTCTTCAATCCATGAATCTCCCAATCAAGAAATCCTGGACAATTCTCAAAACACCAATCAACCAAAGTCATCTCAACCTCCTCTCATCATATACCAGTGCAAGACTCAAATAGTTGAAACCACCTTTGGATGAAGAGTCAAGTGAATCATGTTCTACTCCATCAATCACTCCTACAACAAATACAAGTGACAAAATTCTAGTTGGCCTATTGCTTTTCAAAAAGGTATTCAATCTACCCGAAACCCTCATCCTATTTACAATTTTCTAAGTTATCATCATTTTTCTCCTTTAAAATTTCTATTATGTCTTCTTTGTCTTCTATTCAAATTCCAAAAAATATCCAAGAAGCATTTGATCATCCTATATGGCGACAAGCCATGATTGATGAAATGCAGGCTCTTGAGCACAATGGTACTTGGGATTTGGTATCCCTTTCTCCTGGGAAGACAATTGTTGGTTGCAGATGGGAGTATGCTATTAAGTTGGCCCAAATGGCAGTCATCGTCTTAAAGCCAACTAGTTGCCAAGGGGTACACTCAAGTATATGGTCTTAATTATGGTGATACTTCTTCCACTGTGGCAAATATTAGTTCAATTTGCCTCTTTCTTACCACGGTTGCTATTCGTCATTAGCCTCTTCATCAGTTAGACATTAAAAATGTCTTTCTTCACAATGAACTTGAAGAAGAAATCTATATGGAGCAACCTCCTAGGTTTATTACTTAGGGAGAATCTGGACTGGTTTGCAAGCTTCATTGGTCCCTCTGTGTAGGCTTAAACAATCTTCACAAGCTTGGTTTTGGAAATTTAGCTTTCTTGTGCAAAAGTTTGGTGCTACATCGCAGTGAAGCAGATTATTTAATTGTTTACTATCACACTTCTCTAGGTAAATGTGTTTAGTTGATAGTCTATGTTGATGACATAGTCATTATAGGGAATAATCTTGCTAAAATTTCTCAATTGAAAAAGCACTTGTTCAACCATTTTCAAATGAAAGATCTTGGCAGTCTAAAATACTTTCTTGGTATTAAAGTTGCTCAATCAAAAGATGGCATTTTAATTTCACAAAGTATGCTTTAGACATTCTAAAGGAAACAAATATGACAGATTGTAGGCCTATTAATTGATGCATGATCAAGGAGAGCCTTACTAAAATCCAAAAAGACAACAGAGATTGGTTGGAAAACTCATTTATCTCACAATTACTAGGCCTAACATCTCCTTTGAAATTGAAGTAGTAAGTCAGTTCATGCAAGCTCCTCATACTAATCACTAGGATGTAGTGGTTCATATACCCAGATACATTAAAAAGGCTCCTGGACAGGACTGCGATATGAAGATAAAAGGAACACCCAAATTATTGGCTATTGTGATGCTGATTGAGCAGGATCTCCAATTGATAAGTATTTCATTACTAGGTATTGTATACTTGTTGGTGGTAATAGTCTCCTAGAAAAGTAAGAAGCAGAGTGTTGTTGCTCATTTGTGAACTTATATGGATCAAACAACTTCAAGAGTTGAAATTTTGTGAAGTTCAACAAATGAAGCTAAATTGTGATAATCAAGCAGCTTTTCACATTGCCTCTAATCCAGTGTTCAATGAGATGACCAAACATAGAAATTGACTATCACTTTGTTCAAGAAAGGGTTTTGGCTAAATAAATCATGACTAAGTGTGTCAGCACAAATGATCAACCTGCAAACATCTTGACAAAATCCTTGAGGGGCCACCAATTCAGTTTATTTGTTCCAAGCTTGGTGCATTTAACTTATATGTCCCAACTTGAGGGGGAGTGTTGAAAACTATATGTATTCCTAGGAATTAATATCTAGTATAGTGTATAGTCAGGTCCATATACAATGGCTATTAGTAAGTATTGTAGGAGTTACATTTCTTTTTTATTACTCATTCATTAATGTAATTCAATCTGAAGTGATTATAAATAAGAGGTAATATTGAGTGCTTCTACTCACTCAAGCAATTCATAAAATATTTTAAATCCTCAGATCTTCAATGTTACAACAAAACAATCACCATATTCATCCTTTTGTGTCACCACTTTAGTCCATTTAAAGACAAATGGACTAGTTTGGATTACAAATCTTTTAAAGACTAATGTGGTGACATCTGTGTGACTTTGGAGGACCAACCTGAGGATTTGCTCTACAACATCAATTTTAAAGTTATGGTGGACTAAAAGAAAAACATGACATGATCATGGACTCATAAAATATGATAAAATCAAACAAGGTTAACTACTCTAATATGGACACTAATCATTAATCCAAACAGATTTTCCTGTTTAGACAAGGCCAAATTTGTAAATCTAGGATTTAGAAATCATGCAGTGGGCCATACATCAAATAGTCCACAGGACAAACATCATTTTCTAAGCTTCAACATGTTTCAGTAGATGGAAAGAGGATATGAAGTAAAAATATTTCTTCGTTGGTTATAAACCTATGATAAAAATGAAACTAAAGAAAAGATCGACTATGCTAATAGGACAGGTTTGCTTCAAAGAAAACTAACCTGCAATTTTTAGGCCCATTGGCAACTCACCGAAACTAGAATGTGTTACTTAATTGAAAAGCGTTGAACCACTGAACAGATAGGTGAAAAGACTTGTTGATTAGAGTTTAGAATTTAAAGATTATGAAAAGGCAACTAAATGTCAAGGGACAATGAAGATGAGTATCAAGCATGCATATCAAATGGAGCATCCTTGCTTCATTGCATAGACTGAAATTACATTAAAAACAGAATGCAAAAGAAACCCAAAAAGTGAAAAGGAAAAATCCCAATGAATAAAGAAAAAAAAATAGAAAACAATGCTTGATTTTACCTGAGAGAACCAAAAGTAAGATACCAAAGTAATTCTGAATAAAGATCTTTCTTGCCAGACCTTGTAATGCTTTGTACAATAGTGCTATCTCCTCTCACTTTTTCAAGTATCATAGAAGCAAATTCCTAACAATAATGTCAAAAAAGTAAAATCAGTACCTATGAAGCCTAGGTACTCCTAACTCCTAAGTGATTGCCATATCATGAATGTATTTTGTACAGTAATTTATAAAAAACACAAGTAGAGTACCCAATATTTTTCTTCAAATTTCTCTGTCAATATATCTTGGTCAAGCATTACAACATATGCTCAATTACATGCTAATCCAAGAAAATACATCATGTTTTGCTATTTTATTTTTTGGCTTGCTACTAAGGTAGTGTTTGACCCAATTTTTTTCATATTTCTATTTGGATTGCAGGGACTAGAGAGAAAGGTAATACATGGGCGAGAGATAGGATGAAAATACAAAATTTTAATTGTTTGTTTGATAGAAAAAAACGAGGGAAGTTTTTGTGTGAAAACAAAAAAAAATGTACCCCCCAAGTTGTTGTGAAAATAGGACAGAGTTCCTACTTTTCATTTTTAAATTAAATAAATTTTTTTATTACACAAAAAAAATTCAAATATAATAAAGAGATAATTATGTTTTTCCATCATAAACGTTTTGCAAATTCACTTTTACTTAGTCCCTATATTTTTACTACATTAATATTTCTTGTCACTGTCGTCAAATATCACCTTTAAGTGATGCCATAACAACCACATCATCAACTAGTTAACATGGTAGTCATGTGTAATAATTTTCAATAAACTATATTTTTAATCCCTCATCTTCTTATTAAAGTCACTCTTCGTCGCTTAACAATTTTTTGAGTCTCCCATCTTTCGACAAAATTCACGTTTAATCCCAAAACAATTTTTTGACCAGTCTTAGTCCCTTGACTATTTTTTGTCATTGTTTGTAGATTCTCCCATCAAGTATCACCGTTAAGTAATTATGTGGCAACTACATCAACCATGGTTGTCAAACTCAAGTGATAACTCGTAAAATTGTACAAGTTTACGAACCTACCTCTCCAATTCACATTGACTCATTGTTGGAATCGTTTTTTTGGTGGGATCACTCAAACTCAGGTGGGATTGTTCAGAATAAGACAAAATCACGAGCATAGGTTCAATTTTTCAATTTTAACTCTCACATCCTTGCTCGCATCCTCTCTCACTCGAATTAGGCTCATCTTTCTCGCATATAAGAGCCCACTTTTTGGTGTTTTTAAGTCACAAAACAGAGATGTCTTCTACTATCTCGAAATCGCATCTCTCTCGCACCTCCTCTTGCATGTCTTTTCCCTCACATGTCTCTTCGTCTGTGTTGAAGTTGCATCGAAGTTGTTGCTTCTCCCGCACCTTCCTCTCCATTTGCGAAAGGGGAAAACCCCTTCCACTATCAACCGTATCCATTCAGTTCATTCACATTTTTTGTCCATTATTTTGACTTACTTATCAGTCTTATCGGTGATGTATGCACATTCACTTTTTGACCCATTTAGCACATGTATAACCATAAATTTGATACTTTTTAGTTTATTTTATTTACTTTTCAATCCATTCACATTTGTATAAGCTCATTTAGTGTTATGTTTATTATTTTTATGTAATATGTTAATAATATATTATTATTCGGACATGTTTATAAATTATAATTATATTATACAACTATAAATCTCCATCTATTGCAGTATTAATCTTGTGTATGACTTACATAATGTCTATTATTGGTGGGTTTGGGTCTACTAGGTTTACTATTTTATTTTATTGTCAAATTAAAATGTTGAATTATTATTATATGCCATTTATAATTTTTTAATATTATTTTTTATATTAAGTAAACCCTTACAAGATCACAAGAACTCTACAAGTTTACATAAACTCTCGAGTTTGAAAACCTTGATGTTGACACACATAACTTACCATGTGGACTAGTTTGACATAACAATCACGTGGTAAAATGTTGCTAATTCAAGACATTTTCTAGCGATTCTAAGGCACTACAAATTTTTTTTCCAGTGTAAATTTGTCAGAAAAGGAGTATGCAAATTTGAAGGAAAAAAAACATTAACAAATATAGTAAGCAAAGTCAACAACCCACAATACACAAATCAACAACTCGCTTGAAAATTTTTGCAACATTGGAACCCGTTGTCGTTGCCTCACTCTCTTGCCACCATCGCCACCTTATGTCTGCCCTTTGTGCATGGTGTTACCATGGACCAATAGGGTTCGTGAGAGTGAGACTAAGATAGAAGGGTTTAACATTTGTTTGAGAAGTGAGGTTGGGGATTGGGGTTTGGTAGGGTTCAAAGATTGGGAGTTCTCTAACTTTGGTGTTTCAGATTTTGATTCATGGGTTTAGTTGGTTTGTGATTTTGCTTATTCTTGTTGGTTTTTCTTACCGTGGGTTGTTGATTTTGTGTTTTGAATCATGGTTTAGTCGGTTGATTAGTGTATTGAGGGTTGTTAATTTTGCTTACTGCATTTCATTCTTGGTTTTCATTTTCAAATTTTCAAACCCTTTTCTAGGTAATTTTACACTGCTAGAAATTTTGTAGCACCTTAAAATCGTTAGAAAATGTTTTGAACCTATAACATTCTACACATCAAACTAGTAGTCCACGTGGCAAGTCACGTAGCTACCACATCACTTAACAATAATACTTGATGGAAGAGATTAAAAGCAATAATGAACAATAATTGAAGGATTAAGACCAATGAAAAAATTGTTCAGGGACTACAAGTAAATTTTGTGAAAAGGATGACTAAAAACATAGTTTAGCAAAACAATTTACACAGTTGCCATGCCAAACTAGTTGATGACATGACAACTCACATGGCTACCACATTATCACTTAACAGTAAAGACCAAAAATATAGAGAGTAAAAGTATAAGGACCAAGATTGGTCAATATTCTATTTAGGGACTAAAAGTGAAATTTGTAAAAAAGTTTGGGGACAAAAATATAGTTAACCCAATAATAAATAATTTTAAGTTAAGAAAAAAATAATATAGTTAAAATTTTTAATTTTTTGGGTTAAATTTAATTTTTTAATTAGTATAAAAATTTTACATTATCAATTTATTTTTTTCCACTCTCTTTTACTCATCCAAACAAGAGAAATTTTTCAATTTCTTTCTTTTGTATTTCTATCCATCCAAACAACACATTTTTTCTATTCTATTTTCCTTTATTTCTATCACTTCACACACACACATATATCGAGCTAGAGTAAAACTTGTTTATTTAACAAGCTCAATTTTTAACTCAAGTTCAGTTCATTTGGTTTGTGAACCAAGTTCAATGAATTAATTGTTGAATCAAGTCTCGGCCTATGTATGAGTTGGTTCGATTCATTGTCAACCCTACCTAAATGAAAGAAATTGCTCCATCATCCCTTCAAATCTTGTGCCCTCTTCATCTTTTCTTACTTGGAATTCAACTCCTTTAAAAATGTACTTGAGAGAAATGTATGGAATTATAGTTGCTGATTGGAAAATCAATGCAATATATATTTTAACTTCATGAATTGTTATGTACATACTAGTCAATAGCGGCCAGAGCAACAACAATAGCAACAAAGCGGGGCAGCCACAATAGCACTCCCAAGGCGTTTTTGTGTCTAAAATGCTATAGGCAAAGAGAAATCCCAAAAATACCTTCACTTTTTAATCATTAGTAAGGGTTGGGTTTTTAGTTTTTTGTTTAATAGCTTATGAAGAAAAGCTCCCTCCCACACACACCCTTCTTCTCTATCCTAACTCTCTTTTCTACCCACACCACACTTCTCCCTTCCTTTTCCTCTAGCAAAGATTTCTATGTTCAGGCATCTTTTTCTTTTCTTTTTCATCTTTTATTTTCTCTTAACCGTGATTCCCCTTTTTCTTTCTCTAATCCCTTTTTTTCGTTGCTGGCAACACCATTCATTTTCTTTCTTGACTTCTTGTGCCTTTTGTATTCTACCCGTCAGCATGGCATCTGCGTCCCAACCAAACACATATCAACAAAAAAATAACAACTCAACTCCTATTATCACACCATTCAATGAGATCTTCAACTGTAATGTTCAAGCCTACTAGTGATTATATTGACCTTGCATGGAAGTAGAATAGCTTGAAGGATAAGAACAAGAAGAAGAGTGTGACATGTGATTTTTGCCTAAAAACGTCTACCGAAGAATCACTAGAGCCAATAAGCATCAAATTGGAATAAGAGGAGATGTGGATCTTGTAGGAAAATACCAAAGGATATTAAATTGCAATCGAAGGGCAGCCTATGAGCAAAATAAAGTGAAAATGAGATATACTTGGAGGGGGTGCAAGAAGATAAACATGAGGTGCAAGAGATTGCAAGGCATAAAAGTGGATAAAGGCAACAAGCCACTTTAGCTGCTGCCAAGAAGAAGAATACAAATAAGGCCCCATCAATTTGCTATTCTTCAAAAAAGCTAAAGAAACTATCTAGTATATGAGCTTATCAAAAGGTAGCAAGAGCAAGGACAATTCAGTACATTTCTCATTTCTTTTTTAGAAATGGGATTCCATTCAATGTGGAGCAATCAAAAAGTTTCAAATTGAAGACTAAGGCAATTGACAACTATAGTTTTCATTTAAAGCCTCCAAGTTATCATGAATTGAGAGTTTCACTCCTTAAAGAAGAGTTGGAATATACCAAGGACTAGGGTCATAAGGAAGAACAGATGATTGGACAAATAGGAAAAATAGGACCTTGATTCATATTTTAGTAAATTGTTAATTGGGAACAATATTTGTGAAGAGTGTTGATGTTTCTGAGTATATGAAGATTAGGAACAAAGTATATGAGCTTTTCAATAGCATTTTAAGGAAATTGGAGAAAAGAATGTTATTCAAGTGGTGACGATCAATGGGAATAATTATGTTATGGCAAGTACGACTTAAAAAGTTATTCTTGTTGAAGTTTTCTTTTATAATTATAACTTTTAATTGTTACTCATTTAAGTTTATTGATTTTGGTCTTTTTTAGTTAAAATTTTACAAGTCAAGAGAACAAAATTGTTTTGGACTCCATGTGTTGCACATTGTCTTGACTTGATGCTAGAAAACATTAGAAAGATTGTCATAGCTAAAAGGTATACAAAGAGACATCAAAATTATAGCCTACATTTACAACCATTTGTTGGCTTTGAATATACAAAGACATTTAAACTTGCATCAATGTTTTTCATCAACATTGTTCCCAATGAACAATTTACCAAAATATTAATCAAGGTCCTATTCTTCCAATCCATCCAATCATGTAACATAATTGAGCATTCATATTTCATTAGTTCCTCCCCATGACCTTTCAACAAGTCCTTTGTACATTTCAACTCCTTTTTAAGGAATGGAACTCACAATTCATTATAGCTTGGAGGCTTTAAATGAAAACCATAGTTGCCAACCACCTTAATCATCATTTTAAACTTTTTTATCATGCAAAATTGAATGAAATTTCATTCCTAAAAACAAAATAAGCAATGTACCAAATTGTCTTTACTCTTGCATCCTTTTGACAAGCATCATTTATGCTTGTTTGTCTCTTGGGTTCTTCTAATTAGATAGTTTCTATAGGATTTTTGAAGAGAAAATCCATGGCACCTTTAACATTTGTATTTTTCTTCTTGGCAGCAATTGAAGTGGCCTCCATTGATGATGATGTTAAAATCCTTTTTCCATTTTTAAGTCTTGCAATCTCTTACACCTCATCTTCCTCATCTCTATCTTCTTGAAACTCTTCCAAGTATATCTCATTTTCACCTTTTTTCTGCTCATAGGCTACCTTCAATTGTAATTTAATATCCTCTAGTATTTTCCCACAAGCACCCACATCTCTTATTCTAGTTTGATGCTTTTTGGCTCTATTAAGTCCTCTAGTAGAGGTTTTTAGGAAAAAATTACATGTTACACTCTTCCTATTAGTTATTCCACTTCCATGCAAGGTCAATATTCTCACCGGTAGGCTTGACCATTGCAATTGAAGATCCCATTGATGTTGTAGCAACAATGTTTGGTTGGGAGGCAGATGCCATGGTTATGTTAGGCAAAATACAAATGGCAGAAAAAGTCAAGGGAAAAAATGAATATTGTTGCTACTAGCAAGAAAAACAAAGAAAGAAAAAGGAAAATCAAAGATAAGAGAAAAAAAAAGGAAGGTCGCCAAAAAAGAAGGAATATTGTCGGCCAATGAAGATGAAGGAAGCAGTGTGGTGGGGGTAAAGAAAGGAGAGTTATGGTAGAGAAGAGCGCTGTGCGCAGGAGGGAGCTTCTAAAAAGAAGATATTAAAAAATAAAAACCCACAAATACCCTCAATAACGTTTAAAAACAAAGGGTATTTGCAGGATTTTACTTAGCATTCAGCTTTGCGAACGCAATTTTGCCCTAGGAGCACTATGACAGCCACCCCACTCTACAACTACAGTGGCCACTCTAGCCATGTCACAAAACTACTTTGCAACAGCAATTACATTGCACCTCATGTCTGCTCCACCATAATAGCAGCCGCTTCAACTACTATTGACTATTGTGATGCTAGTGATGAAGAAGACAATGACATGGATCTTGAAGAGAATGATGGAGATTCCTATTAAGACTCAAGAAGTTATTGTATTTGTCTATTTGAATTTTAATGCCTACTTGTCTAGTACTTTAGGCTTTAGAGGGTTTAAGGCTTTCAGCACCTTGCTTCTTACTTTCCTTGACTTTTATGAATTTTTATTATTAGTTGATGAATTTTCAGTAATATTTATCTTTTTGAGCTTATATATATTATTAATTGTTTAATATATATAAAAATATTAAAATAGCGATCATCTCGCTTTCCCAATTTTGGGGTCGATTCTTCTGCGTTGCTGTCCAAGATTAACTATTATGGTTATATATATGAAGCAAATGCATGTTATCACAATCTCAATTGTCAATTTTCTAATTGATGATTATAACTCTTTGCACTTTTCCATCTAAAGTACCCCCTTGACTATAGAGAAGTAACATCAGCTTAAGTGACATACCTCATGGAATTTTGTTGAAAACTTGAAATTAGAACATTGTGGAAATAGTATTTATCTAATGATTTAATTACTTTATTTGTTTATGTTTTATACACTGTAGTCAATAGCGGCCGGAGCGGCCACTATCGCGGCGGAGCGGGGCGGAGCGGCGACGGGCCGCGACGGAGGCGACGTTGCGTCGCAGGTCGGAGTCGCGGCCGTCGCGGCGGAACTGCTGCTGTAATTTTCGCAGGGGGAAAAGTCCAAAATGCCCCTCCTGTTTAAAACGTTGGTGAGGGTATTTTGGACTTTTCGCCTTTTAGGGTTTTTAAAATTTAAAATCTCTCCTGCGTTTTAGGACTCTGCGTTTCATTCTCCGTTTTCCCTCTGCGTTTCCATTTTCCCTCTGCGTTCTGCTGCGTTTCTTCAGTCACCGGCGACCGGCGACGTTTTTCGGCGACATTTCCGGTGACATTCCCTCCTGCTTGTTTTATGTTTTTTTCTGCTTTTTTTTTTCTGCTGTTTTTTTGCTGTTTTTTGTTGTTTTTTTTTTTCTGTTCTGTTTTTTTCAGTTTTTATTTTCTGTTTTTTCTTGTTTTTTTTCTGTTCTGTTTTTTCTGCTGTATTTTACTGTTTTTTTCTGTTTTCTGTTTTTTCTGTTGTTTTTTTTCTGTTGCATTTTTTTCAGTTTTGTTTTCTGTTTGTTTCTGCTGTATTTTACATTTTTACTATTTTTTTTTTCTGCTCAGTTTTCCGGTGACATACTCCGGTGACAATTCCGGTGACATTCTTTTTTTTCTGCTGTTCTTTTGCTTGTTTTCTGTTTTTTTCTGCTTTTTTTTTCTGCTGTTTTTTTGCTGTTTTTTGTTGTTTTTTTTCTGTTCTGTTTTTTTCAGTTTTTATTTTCTGTTTTTTCTTGTTTTTTTCCTGTTCTGTTTTCTGTTCTGTTTTTTCTGCTGTATTTTACTGTTTCTTTTTTCTGTATAATTTTGAACTTATATATATAATATAAATATATTAATAATTTTTTAATATATATATATATAATATTAGAATAGCGGCTATCCCGCTATCCGCTATCCCGCTATCCCAGTTCCGGGGTCGGCCGCTCCACTCCGCTATCCGGGATTGACTATTATGGTTTTATATTTCTATATAATATATCCTCCCACACCCTTATTCTAGTTTTAGAAATTTTGTTGTATCCATATCCATGCAACCTAGATCAGTATTTTATTCAAATGCACTAGCAGTAAGGGCATAAGTTGAGTATTGAGTGATACATTTTACTTTCAAGAAATACCTTGTCAGCATTGCCCTTTAGAAGGAAAAAATCCTTTTCCAGCCAAGTTGCACAAATAGAGTAACAAGATCTCTGAATAATTTCAGAAAACATTCCAAATAGATCATCCATACCAACAGCTCTGGAAATGCTTGAGATATTATTAACCTGAAAAACAACATTTGAAGCAACTGATAACTAATACTAAAATAATTGTAAAAATAGCATAGACCTAATCATATAGCCATGCATTGTATTTCTGTTCAGAAATAAATTGTAAGGGAAAAAAATAGCAATAAAAGAGAATCAAACTTCCTGAGTGATTTTTAATTTCAAGATAACATTAATAGTCAAGTTTTGTAGGTAAGTTAAAAAATTGCCAATCCATCTATATATTAGAAGGAAGCAAATAATGTACTAAATGAGTTGTTTGGATATTAGAAAAAAGTTATATAACATACTCTAATATGTGTTGCAATAAGCCTTTCAAACCAGGCTTGAGGGGCTGTTTAAGACCATAAATGGCCTTAAATAGTCTGCAAACCAGATTTTTGCCAGCAGTTTGAAAGCTAGGAGGCTGTTGCATGTAAACCTCTTCTTCTAAAATTCCATTTAGGAAAGCATTGTGGAATCAGTTGCTTGGTTATAGCAATTGAGAGAACTGTTCTAACAATAACAGGTTTAACCACAGCAAAGAAAGTTTCCTAAAAGTCAAACCCATGTTGATGAAAGCCTTTTGCCACTAATCCAGCCTTTTACTTCTAAACTAAACCATCAGGATTTTGCTCAGTGCAAAAGACGGACTTGCACCCAATAGCATGCATATGAGAAGGAAGAGAAACAAGTGACCAAGTATTGTTTCGAAGTAAGGCTTGATACTGTCATGGCTATCCATTTAGTATCAGCCAAAGTTGTCTTGCAATGAGAGGGTTTTACCTCTGTAAGGAAAAGAGTAGGGTGCAGACATGGTTTCACAATTCCATATTTGCATCTAGTTTGCATAGGGTGATTATTGTCAGGATGAACAAAAGAAATAGGAGAGAAAGATGAATCTAAGTTTAAGGATAATAAGGTACTGTTTTGAACAACAGAAGATGATGTTGCAGGTCCTGGGTGGAGATGATAAGACATTGTTCTGAATAGGAGCTGGAGTTGTCACAGGTGCTCAATTTGAAATGATGACAGGACTTTAAGTATTGGCTGTGTTGAATGAAGACCAAAGAAGGTGATTGAGGCAGCACTGAGAGTGGAATGGAAGGAGATTGCTGAGTTGAGGAAGCTGAAGTTGATTGCATAGAAGACTTGGGAAATAGATAACAGTAAGGAAATTTGTGCTCATTAAAGAGGACATCCATAGAGACAAATTCTTCTACCTACAGCTAAACACTTGTAATGTAACTTTTCCAATTGCTGGAGTATCCCAGGAAAATGCATTCTTTGGAGTTAAAAGAGAGTCTGAGTGTTGTGAGGTCTAAGATGAGGTAGCAAGCACACATAAAAACTTTGACAATTTTGCAATCAGGTACATGATTAAATAAACAAAAATATGGAGATTTCATATCCAAAATTGATTAAGTTGTTGTTAGTAAAGCATGATCCCAAAAATCAAGAGGAAGACTAGCTTGAGCAAGAAGTGTGAGACCTGTCTCTACCACATATGGATGTTTTTTGTTCAATTGAGCCATTTTGGTTATGGGTGTGTGGGTAAGGCAAAGAACTATCCCATGTTTGGCAAAATAAGGGCCTAGCTTGCGCAATTCCCCACCACCATCAATCTGAACTCCTTTCAGTTTAGTATTAAATTGTACTTCAATAAGTTCCTTAAAATGAGTAAAAATAGTGTTTGACTTAAGCTTGAGAGCAAATATCCATGTGTATTTGGTAAGGGCATCAGCAGAAGTAAGCAAGTAATGATAACCACATGAGGATGCAACAGGGTCTGATCCCCATAAATTGCAGTAAAGGTCAAAAGTTGAAGTATAAACTATTGTAGATGCATGAGATGATAGTCTATGGACTTTACCAAGACAGCAAGCAAAGCAAAAATCAGCTATTGTTTTATTAGGAATGGCAATATTACACAATGAAAGAGCAACCTTTAAAGCCTCGTGGTGAGGATGGCCAAGTTTATAATGCCACATAGTATATACAGTGTTGCCTAAAGAAGAGGTGCAGAAAATGAAGTTCCAGTAGATGATTTAGTGGAGAAAATGTTACTGAAAATGTATAACCCATCTTTGCCAAGCATCCCACACAACAAAACTTCAAAATTGGCCTGTGGTATGACAAGATAAAAGTTTGGATGAAATTCAAATGTCTCTTGCATACTGACTCACTAATTAAATTTTTGGTAATTGCAAGAACAAGTAATAAGTTCTTCAATCACAGGGAGGTATATGGCTTATAAGTAGAAGAAAAAGTAGATGAGCCAATAGAGGAAATTGATAAACCTTGGCCATTTCCAAGGAGAACTTGGTCTGAACTAAAGAGTGGTACATTGTCCATCAAGTTACCAGGGTTTTTTGTGGTGCGCCAAAATCAGGAAATCAATAAGAGTCAGTCTGGTTAGTGCAATCTGCACTTGTGAAAAGCTTGAGGCTGCCAATGTGAAGCTTGTTGCGAGTGGGCATGATTAGTTGGAGAAGAAAAGGGAAACTAAAAACTATTGGACCAAGGAGAAGGCCCAGACCAGTTGGATTGTGGCAATTGTGACGACCCAACCCAAGTACCAAAGGCAGGGGTGTTGGACCATTGATTGGACCAAGACTAGGGTGGGTGTGGCCCAAAAGTGTGACACTGATAGCAGACACTTGCATCATGCTATTCTTATGGCAAATCTAACATTGAACATGAGAACGACCTGAAAACCTTCCACCTTTGCCCTTAGAGTGCCCAAAACAGCCATCATGTAGCTGGCTGTAGTCAAAAGACTCGTTGAACGCAGGTGATTCTTGCAATGGTGCTGCCTGGGAAACATTTACCGAGATCAGTTGAGCACCCTTCTTGCTCTTTTCAATCATCGCTTCATGACTAAGAACCATTGATTCAACTTCAAGAATGCCACAAGGTTCAATATAGTACTTAATAATTGCAACAAGAGGATTGCATTCCACAAGGGTGGCCATCAAGAATAGCATCAATGTGATCACAATGAGAAACAAGATCTCCTATGGACAAAAGAAAATCAACAATAGCTTGAATCCTTGCCAGATATACTTTAACTTTGTGATCTCCATTTGTAATGGATTTTAACTCTAATTGAAGTTGATGAGAGTGTGCGCTCATCTGAGAGTAAAAGAAATTATGAATTTCCTCCCAAACTTGCCAAGAATGAACATATCACATAACCGTAGGGAGCACTGAACTTGACAGTATCAACAAAAGTCAAATTAATAGTAAAGAATCTTGTTGTTCCCAATCCGTATACGCTGGGTTAATAGCATCACTTGCGATCTTGCTCGGTAAGATTCCAAGGAGGTATGGTAGGGTTAGCCAAAAAATGATGAAGCTTGTGACCACATATAATTCCTTCTACCTGTTGTTTCCATGACAGAAAATTCTTGGAATCAAGTTTAACAAAGATTTGATGCCAGAAAGCATTGGCTACACGAATTTCTTGATTGAATGAAGAACTTCTTGAAGAAGCCATGGCTTGGATCAATTACAAGTTCATGATACCATAATAGAATACAGAGAAAGTGAATGAGAAAGAAACTTAACTGTAAAACTATCATTAGAGAAACAATACATAGGGTGAAACGTTATATAGCTAAGCTATATGACTCATTGCTGAGTCAACAACTAACAGACTAACTGACAAACTAACTTTGTCATAGAAGAAATTACAATGAAATGACAGTGTAATGTAAAAATGTAAATATTAACATAAAGTGAATATCTCTAATATATAGAAGAAATATATCACCCACTAGTCTTATTCTGACTATTGAACAGTTACTCAATAAAAAAAAAGTAGGGTAGCTGAGATATATTTAGCCAGAAAACACATTTCAAACATTTTTTAGAACAGATCCAATGCTCATTCCAATTTGTCAAAATCCTAGATTATACCAAAACAACATAACATGTGCAAATGACAATATTGAAAGGAGAAAATAAAAACAATTCCTGCCTCTTCCTCAACTTGCTGAAAAGTAGCCCAGAGCAACCTTAACTTTGGACCCCTGGCAACAGCACTTAAACTCAAGGGTCTCTTTGCAGATTGAAGGATGATGTCTCCAGAATAAGCCTTGTGCTCTAAAGCGTTTAGAGAATTCAAAAGTTTTCCTCTCACCACATCTAATACATACTTTGATTCAACTCCATTATTTCGCTTTGCTGAACTGCAAAAGAGACAAGTTATCAAGTAGTTAGAGAAACAAACTATAGTCCTGTCTCCAAATACCAAACAAAATATTCATCCATGTAAAATGATGAAAACAATTCAACCTTGACATCTTGGCGTGCTTACCCTTACCTACCAGAAATGTCTGAGCTTTCAGGAAATACATTTTTATCAGAATTAGCCTTCTGATAACCAGCATAAGATTTCTCGACAGGAATTACTCCAGCCATATAAGTGAGAAATATACTGCCCATCAAAAGCACCTGGTCAACAACTGGAACCAAATCAGAGGCCGTTGCACCATCAAAGTCAACCAAAGCCCCTAAACCAATGCACTTTAGTGGAAGTTCCAGAAGATGGGAACTGAATTTGAAATCTGTGGCCCTAAATACACTCAGCTGAAATGTTTTCCATGTAGAGAAGTGAACAAATTTACATCCACTTCTGGAATACTTTCTGAACAAGAAGTAAATATTGGAAGGTCAGACTGCCGAATTCATAATAGCAGGCATGAAAAGCAACAAGAATCACTGCTAATTGTATTAAAGTGGGAAACTGATACTTCCAACCAATCAACATTACATATAATTGAAACAGGGTAAAGTAGCAGAACCATAAATTTGGATGTATTTAGAATCTTACTGAAAGCAACAAACCATGCAAAGAAATGAAAGTCCAGTTTCTACGAAAAGCATTATGATTCTATTCATACTAATAAAGAAGGGGAATTCCAATTTTAAATATTCACTTTTACATGCCTAAAAATGTGCTAATCTAGAGTTACCAACAAATAATAGAGATTAATTTCACAAAACCAAAACCCATAGCACATGTTAGTTTCAACTGCCATCAACCAGTGCAGTTTTATCAAGTTTTTTGTCTAACAACAAAAACTTAGAACATTTTTTCCATTAATTTACATTGTTTTACTGAATAATTAACAATAAATATTTTCATAACCTTAAAAATGTTGAACTTTCTCTTTTGCATGACTCTTCTAGTTTAACATGTCCAAAAAACCTATCCACCCAAGTCCACTCCACATACAATGAATTGCAAAATTTAGGTACATTCTATTTCAGCAAGAATGGAAATAATACACAAAAGGTTCAACATTCATTTTCACCCGTATTACTATTAACAAAGAATCATCATTTACTATAACCCATTTCTCCAGAATTCTCATTTGTCTGCCTCCTTGGAGTGCTGGAGGGAGGAAAAGGAAGATCCAAAGGTATTCACACATGTAAGGAGGAAGAAACAAATGCAGATAATAAATATAAAGCAGGAAAAGGCAAAAAACAATATAATATAATTAAGAGCAATGAAACCTTTGAACAGTCTTGAGATTTGTAATCTGACCCGAGAAGCCTCTCTCTCCAACAGGCCTTCTCTGTGTATTAAACTTAACACAGAATGCGGAAGCCACACATTCTGCCATTGATTAAAACGTTCTTGCTCCACACTCAACACATCGCGCTGCTCTTACATGTGTATTTGATCAACCTGCAAACCAGAAACACCAAGCATCAAAATGTATAGAAAAAAAAAAAAACTAAAAACAAGCATAACTCGAGAAAAATTCAAATGATTCAAAGGCACACTAGTGCATTTAACAGTGAGAAAGAAACAAAAGTGAAACATATACATTCTTAACATTGTTTATGGTCTCCTAACGTGAAACAGCGACAACTTCGCAAGTTTCTCGGAACTCTATTAAAATAGTGTGCAATCGACTAATCGTAACCAAAAGGACAAAAACAAAATGCTTATTCGGAGAAACAGTGGTAGTGAAACAAAATTGAGGTCCGTACCAGTCAGAGTGGGAAAAGAAAACCGAAATGCGAAAGAGAAGGGAGGAAAGAGTGAAGGGAATGTAGTCAAAGTTTGGCGGGGAAAGGAGCACGAGGTTTAGAAATTGATGAGATGAGGATTGGATTTGTGCGTACCTGATTCGTTTCTTCGTGTCGTATCGCTATTTTCAGAGTACGGTGAAATGGTGGGTAACTAACGGCTGGATTAGGGCTTTATTCTTTCCAAAGCGTGAGATACCGATTTGTCTCCACGGTGGTAATAACCTCACCCGGTATTTAGACTTTGAAAAAATAATTATCATCAATTTTATTTTTATAATAATTATATTAATAATGACGCGTAATTCTACAATAATATCAAATTGTTTTATTATCTTAATATATCACTATTAAATTCTTAAGGTTACATGACACGGTCCTTATATATATATTTTTTAAAATATTTAGTCATCATCCAATACGGGGAGAGTTATCTACATGGAGAATTGAGTCTCTTAAATGAATTTCATTACAATAAAGAATTAATCATATAAAAAAAACATCATACGATAAATAGAATTATTAATTTTAAATATTTTTTTTACTTCAATCCTTGTTATTGAGTCAATCCTAATGGCTTTTAATTTTTTTTATGATAAATAAAAAAAAATAGGTAAAAAATGCTTTAGAAAATCCGTTAAAATTGGTTTTAATTTTATTTTAAAAAATAATAATTTTGATTCTTGTACATCTTTAATAGGTGAATTTTATATTCTTTTATGAAACTTGAAATACTAGAGTGAGATACAAATTTTCACTGATTATAAGAAAATTGTTAATTAAAGTTAACATTTTTAAAGTATAGATATTAAAATCAATTTTGATAAAACAAAATTAAGAGATTTATAACACATTTTACTTAAAAATAATATATATATATATATATATATATGAAATACATTTTTATAAATCCAATAAATAAATCATGCAAAGATATTCTAATACCATCTTATCGACGAAAATTTTAATACATAAATTGGATATTTATAAGTATGAAATTTTATGGATAAAATTATATTTAAAAATATATTATATATTAAAATCAAATTAAATGAGGAAGTATTAACTAATTTTAAATTATATACAATTTTTCATATTTAACAAAATGGTTAAATTAATCAAGTTCAATGTTTATAAAAAAAGTTATTAAAGGTAATAAGTTAAACAAGAACTATCTTGCAATAAGTGAATTCCATAGATGAGACTTAAATTTCAAAATACTTTTAAAAAATCAAGCAGCTTAATTTTTATAAAACAAAAGGAAGAAAAGAAAAAAAAAAGCAGTGTTCTAAATAAAGTAAATGAATGAGCTTTTAGAAAAGAAAAAAAAGTTTTCTTCTTTCCCCACTCCTCATCGTTCTTTCCATTACTTTTTCTTTCTTCATATAAAGAAGAAAAACAAAATTATGCAAAATAAAAAATGCATTTACAAAAAGAAAAAGAAAAAATGAAAAAATGAGATAAAAAGAAAAAGGAAACTCTGGAAATAAAAGAAACTTAGGAAAACGTTACAACAATCCTCAAAGGAGAAAAGGAAACCTTGCTACTATTAGAAATGGGCTTTGGTAAGTAATATTTCCTCAAACTTAGCTATGCCTAAACTTGAATCCCAAATTCAATTTTTAAATATTCTTAAGTCACATTACAACTTAATAAAAAAAATTAATACTTGCATGTGATAATGAATTTAGAGATTTATTAAGCATATACTTAAGAAAATATATGTTAATGATCGAAAAATAAATAGACATAAATAATGAGGGGAATGTAAGTAGTATAAATAAAGAAAATGAGAGAATTCGTGCATTTTAAGAAAGTTAATGTCAACTTTTAACATTAGTTTGCTACATTGTGTATTGATGATTTCATAGCAGAGATGTTTGTATTGCATTGCTATCAAATACTCACATATAAGCTTAATTTTGGATTTAAAAATTATAGATTTTATTTCCTTAGTTACTTTAATTTTTGTTCGTACTTGAAGATAATAAAATTTTCTAAATTTGTAGTTGTATTTATATTTGGCATAGATTTACTAAATTAATTAACGATAATTAAATTGATAAGTAATAGAAAATCACTCATAATTGATATAGAAACTAATAGATTTTTGTAAATTGGAAAAATTTTACAAAAAAGGGTAAAAAGAAAAATTTTTAATGAATTTTTTATTAAATTTGCAGGATTTTGTAGTTTTACAACTATCAACCTATGATAAACAGGTCAAATCAACTCAACCAACCGAAAAATAAGTTGGGTTTGATTGAACTCATTTTATCATTACTTGTATTTTGTTAAATTAGAAAAAAAAATTAATTTAAGGAATAAAAAATAAATTTATCTAAATTTGAGGATAAAAATATTTTTTTTTATTTATAAATTTTCACTTTATTTAAGTGAAATACTCGTTTGTCATGTTGAAAAGCCTTTAACATCGAGAGATTAAAATCATCAATTTCTGAAATTAAGGAAAAAAAATAAAAATTTTAATTTGAATAACTAAATTCAAAAATAACTTAAATTTTTAAGATACTAAAATCATATTTAAGTAAAAAAGAAAAATTTTCTAACTTCTACAGCATTTAATAAAATACTTAACAGCGGCAGCCAAAAGTATATACTTTTAGAAGAATAGGAATCGAAATTGAATAAAGATATTTTTTAAAACTAAAATTTTGAAATATTTATATGGTCTAAAAATATTTGGTGATTAAAAAAATGTGAAAATTTAGAACTTAATAGAAGTTACCTAAGGAAAAACCAAAACCATTCACTTTTAAAAGATTAGGGAGGAAAATTAAATAAAAAAACAAAGACTAAAATTAAATTTTGTTTTATTTTTATTTTATTTCATCATACCCATAGTTGAAATTCCAAATTACAAAAATTATATTACTTATATTTTAATATTTGTTTATTAATCATCTGTAGTAAAAAATATTATTTTACACAAAATTTTATTTAGAGATATGATTCAAGTAAATTATATCTCTTAAAAAGCTAAAAAATTATACTTGTATATCAAATTTGTATAATTTATTTTATAAATTATAATAAAAAAGAAATAAAAACAGAACAAGATAAAACTATAAGATGAATGATATTATAAAAAAAATTATAAATAAAAGAATCAAGTTAGAAAAAGACTTTATTATAATTGACCAGTTATTTTTCGATAGAAAATATAATTAGTAAATATTTCGTATATATAACATAATAATAAATAATAAAAAATAATAATAATAGGTGAACACTTTCTTCTTTATGCAGTACATTAACCCTTATACTTCTTTTTTTCTCTATATCTCGTCATGTTGTCTATAGTAATACATTTTTATCTCTTTCCCACCTGGGTGTTGAAAAGTTTCAGTTACCCACAAAATAGTTAATTAGTAGATAGGAATTCGTGTGTTAAAAAGGGGTCAAAGTGCCCATAAAATATTTAATTAGTAGATAGGAATTCCCATTTGATTTTATTTTTTCAAGTCATAGAGAAGGGAAGGTGAGAAGGTAACTACCTTTACGTGTTTCTGGAAGATCGCATTCATATTACAATTGCTTGTTCCATAATGGAAGAAGGAAAGAGTCTTCACTTCAGCCTCCTCCTCCCTCTGACCTCGTACGTCTCTGTCAAGTTTTCCAAAGTTTGAAAATCCAACACGCTTTTGCTTCATTCTCCATTCCTCACCTTAAAACTACCCTTGTTCAACAATCCACAAATCAATTATATTCCTTCAAATTAAATTCCAAAAACAAAACAAAACCAAACCAAACCTTTCTTTCTCTTTCTAATAATCCGTTCTCCGCGGTAGAGTCTGATCGAGTTGTGTGTTCGTTTCCCATCCCATGGGGCAGGAATCGCTGATATACAGCTTCGTGGCGCGTGGCACGGCGATCGTGGCGGAGCACACCGACTTCGGCGGAAACTTCGTGGAGGTGGCTTTGCAGTGCCTGCAGAGGCTCCCAGCTACCAACACCAAATTCACCTACAACACCGACGGCCACACCTTCAACTACCTCACCCACGATGGATTCAGTAATCTCTCTCTCCACCTTCTTGCTTTCTCATTTATACCCTTTTCTTCATCTGCCTCCTCTAAGTTTTACTTTTTTGCATTCTTTTTTTTCTTTTCTCTTCAAGCCAGCATTGTACACTTTAAAATAATAACAAAAATACTATCCAACACCTTCGAGAATCAAAATTAGAAAAAAAAAATTTAATAATATACATTTCCGTCATTTCGAATATAATTTTAATGTAATATTCAATAGAAAAAAGTTTATTTATTCCTTAATTTTAGAACATTGGATAGTATTGGACCCAGATAGTACTTTATTCTTCTTACTTTTTGTGCTGATATAAATGAAAATATCATAATAATTGAATAAATTATTATATTTTAGAATTTAATTGAAAATTTCTTTTTATACTATTGTTTAATCATAATTGTCGTATAACAAATTTTAAATAGGTTTTTTTAATATCAATAGTAATAAACATAATAAAATATATAGTTTATTTTTGAAAAAAATTATCCCATCAATAAAATAAAAGTTGCTTTAAATACAACGTTTAAAGTGATTTTTATTTTATTGATAGTGTTTTTTTTTTATCAAAATTGAACTATATATTTTATTATATTTACTAGAAGAAAAAAAGAGATACCGTGTGTCTGTGCTTTTTTAAAATAAAACTAAAATAAATGATAAACAATAAATAATAAAATTTAAATAATAATAAGTAAATTTTAGTGTAATTATAGAGACAATAAAAGAGAAAAAAGAGATATTATAAGAATAAAATAAAATAAAAATTTGTATATACGTAAATTTCATATCTCTTTTATATATAGTTATGGATTACTATTGATATTAAAAAATATATATCTTAATTTGAATTTATGTTATATATAATTTTACAATTTAATTAGAATAATGCATTAATAGTGTAAAAAAATTACATTATTCTAATAATAAATTATCATATATTATAAAATGGTTAATTTTTATAATAATTATTTTAAAATATATAATGTAATTTTTAATTAATTAACATGATAAAAGTCCTTAGCTAGTAACATGCAAAATTAAACTTTTAATTTATTATCATAATCTATATCCATATATAAAAAGATATTTTGGTTTGCTCTCTACTTTTCTCCGACACTTTTACTCTTTTTCACATATTAAAATTCATCCATAACTTTTGTATCCCGGTTAATTTCCGTAATTCATTCATAACTTCTTGTTTTATAATGTAACTTTCCTTTCTATTTTTATTTAATTTTAAATTTATAAAAAACACAGCGCCAGCGTGAGCGCGTGCTGTGCTACTTTGAATTGTTCGGTAATCTCTTGGAAATGGTCTTAAGAAATGGGTTTCACAGTTTGGATTAATATACTGTTACTGCATTTTCATATTGTAAAATAACAACAAAGCAGTGAAGTTTAGAGCAGAGATCGGTTGACGCATCGTTATCTTCATTCGGATTTTATGATTTTTTAAAGATTTTATTTGGAAGTCTTGCGAATGCTGATTAAGTTAATTTGTTGATTGCTGTTAATACACTGCAATGGCACTTCATCATGCTGTTATCATGGTTTGGGTTTACTACAATAATAACTAAACCAAGTCATACTTTTTTGGCCCAAACTTCATATCAACCTTCCCATGCATGCCCATAAATTAATTCAGTAAAATATATTTATTTAGTTCGAAATTAAATAACCTATAAGGACATCCCAAGTAATTTACCTTTGTTTTATCACCAAATTTTATATTAGGGTAAACAAATCACTTTAGATAAATTCGAATTTTAAAGGAGACTTAATAGATTTGAATTATATTTTGAGTCGAACCAACTCATTTCGGTGTCTTGTATTTTTTTAAAAAATAATATTTTTCAAAAATTATATATTAATAATAAAAAATTAATTTAAAAGATATTATTTTATATAACATATTATTCTTAAATAAATAATATATAATAAAATTTATATTTCTTTTATTCTACTATTTAATTATATATAATATTAAAATTAATATATTATTTTAAGAACTCTGATTAACCTAATCTTCTCTATATCATTTTATCCTGATCAGGTCAAACTTAAATTAAAATAAATAACTTAATCATCATTTTGGATTTTGAACTAGATAATGATAAAATATAAATCCATCCCTTACTCAATCCTATTTTACACTGCCGGTCCCCATCCATCCCATATAGAGGATAGTCGTGTTTCGTAGCTGGCAAGAAATCAAACAATGCTTTCACAAGTAATAATATCATTAGTTACTTCTCAAGTTTTTTCTGGGAAAAAAATATCTGTTTATACCAATCTGAATGCAAAAATGACCTTTACTAGGGCCTACTTTAAAGATGGTTTGGTGGTAACTTTAAGCATGGCAATTTCGAAGAAAATCTTTTATGTAATGATCTATGCTTTCTGGAAGTGCTTTTTTTCGTAGAATATGGTTAACCTCTACCGAAATTTATGCTTTTAATTTATATATTGCATTCCTTTTCCTTATAAATTATACCACAATTATTCGGACTCACTTGATCTTTTATTTTTAGCTTACTGTGTTGTGGCAGTGGAGTCTGTTGGTCGCCAACTTGCAATGGCCTTTCTTGAACGCATCAAGGAGGATTTTACCAAGAGATATGGTGGAGGAAAAGCTACAACAGCAGCTGCTAAAAGCTTAAACAAAGAATTTGGGTAATTAAATTTAGAGATGATGAAATGAGTTATTCAAACTTAACCTAACCAAACGGGTTAAAAGAAAAAAAAAATTAGGCTAGCTTGGTTTTTTTTTTTTTTTTGAATTACATTTTTATTAATCTAATTTGACTCTTCGAGTCAAGTCAAATTGGTCTATTTTTTTAAGTTTTTCTTAAATATTTCATAAGAAAAATTTTCTTTTAAAAAAAAATTAAAATAAACTTGGTAAATTTTAAATCTATTTTTACTAGTTTAACCTGACTTCAAATCTATTGGATTAGATTAAATTAACATAATTCGTTTTAAGTTATATATTTAAGAGCTCATCTTAAACTAATCCACCGAATTAAACTCATTTTACTAATCAAACTCATTTTACTAATCAAGTTAAATCTATTTTGTTAATTCTACTTGTTTCCTGTATAGTCCATATTATATATGTTTCTATTTTGGATTGTATTAGAAGAGTGTCATCAATATATTTTTTTATTATTGGTTAAAATTATTAAAAATTATAAAATGAGAAGTGAAGTTGATTAAATAAAAATAAAAAGTAAAACCTATTAAATTTTGTGATTTCAAATAAATTTCTAAAAAAAATGCATTAAGAAAAAGTGTCTTTTGAGAATATGTCTTTAGCATTTGTCATTATACTAATATGAAATCTTTGTTGCATGTGGTTTTAGACCCAAGTTGAAGGAGCATATGCAGTATTGTGTGGAACACCCAGAAGAGGTTGGCAAACTTGCGAAAGTGAAAGCTCAGGTATCCGAAGTCCAAGAAGTCATGAGGGCAAACATTGATCAGGTATAATACTACTAGTTCTGTCCATCCCCTAATCAATTATAAAATTATTGGAATTTATTTCATATGATATGTTGACAATCATTATGCTATGTCTTGTATGAAGGTTCTTGATCGTCAGGTGAAGATTGATGTTTTGGTGGGCCAAACTGAGGATCTTCGCAATCAGGTACTTTTAATTGTTCCCACACAAAGTATATAAATAATTGTATGGAAAATTGCATTGATATAGGTTTTTTTATAGATCATGCAAAGTTAGTAATTAACTTAAATAGAAGATTTATCTAGTTGGTAAAAATTATATTCATATCTTATAAAGATTTGAGTTCAAATCTTACTATGAATGTAAAAACTATGTTAATAAATAATTTATAAATATACTTATAAAAATTATTTGAATCTTGAGATTTAACTTAACTCGAATTTATGAGATACAACTTACCTATTAGCTCCAACTTACCTATCAGCTGACACGTAAAATTCGTTAATTTAAATGAAGATCAGTAGAGTTTTGTTCGCCTAATGCGTTACATCCAAAATGAATATTTATGTAGTAAGGCCACTTTGTGACGAAAGTTTCATAAAATCACAAAACTATCATAGATGACTATAAGTTTGCAATTTCTTTCAATAGAATACCTGGTCCATTTAGATTGTTTGTATGCTAGATTTAAGTCGAAGCCAAAAAATGTACTAGTCAAGAAAAATTATGGTGGTTGAAGTCTTTTTCAGTATTTTTCATTTATATTGACTTGACCACTATGATTTGTTATATATCATTATCATAGATTATAACTTTAAAACTTGCAGTAGCTTTGTTCACATATTAAAAATGCTTGTGGCCTTGTGGGGTGTAATTGGTAAGTCAATTTGTTTGGCTTTGCAGGCTGGAGTTTTCAGGAGGCAGGGAGATCAGTTAAGGAGAAAGATGTGGTATCAAAACATGAAGATAAAGCTAATAGTGCTTAGCATCTTAATTGTCTTCATTCTTATAATTGTTCTTTCTGTGTGTCATGGGTTCAATTGCGGTGGATGAGTCTTACCACTCACCTAGAATTGTTACAATTCAACGACTTTTTTTGTAATATAGTTGCATAATATGAACACTGTAAATTTCATTTGTTTATTTGATTGGCATCACAAGGTTTCATGTAGGGGAAAATTGCTAAAAACTGGGTGAGAGGATGGAAAATGAACAATGTGAGACATGCCCTAGCACAATGGCAGATTTCTATTTCTGCATGCTGAAACACAGATTTGAGTATATATTAATTAGTTTAATTTTGATATATAGTTATTTAGTAATTTGTTGCTATAATGTTTAATTGGAAAATTGTATAATTTGGTAGCTATTAATATTATGAATAACATGTTCAATTTTCAGTTTGTTTTATAAATTTTTCAGACGACATATTTTATGATATCGTGTACTTTTTCATTTTTAAACCCTAAATTCTAGATCATAAAATTTATGAAAAAAAATTATGTGCGAAACCCACAAACTTTATAATTTTCAATAAATTATATTTAATAACAAATATTGCATTTAAAAGAATGGGTTAACATTTTCTTCTTAATTCTTTTCTTTGAAAAGTGTTCGAATTCAATTTTTTTTTTTTTGGTACTTAGAGTTTCCCTGTTTTCATAAACGGATTCGAGTTTGTCACTTCACCAATGTTAAAAAATGAACATTCTTGTGTTTTAATTAGAAAAAAAAATTAACAAAATTATCTAACATATAATAAAAGGAGTGCACTTATTTGAAATAGAGTTGCTAGTTAATTTGTGAATTTTCTCGTAGTTTAATTTATTAACGACTTAATGAATTTAAAATTTGAGTTAAATCACCATTTAGAATAATATCTAATTATAAATTATTATTTATATAATTTTTAAGATAATTATATCCAATATTTTGTAATTGAGGGATAGTATAAAATTATTAATGTATAATATATTATTCTCCTAAAATTTTACCTTGTGTATAAATGAGCTATTCTTCCTTTTTTTTTTCTTTTCTTAACGGATAGAAGATAGTAACACATTATAAAAAATCCCATAGTGACAATAATGAAAACACGAATTAAACATGATTAAGCTTTTCATGTTTTACATCCTTTAAAACCTTACTAAATTAGATTGACATGTTTGATCGGTCTAATTGAAAACTGGTATATTAACTCTAAAAATTTAAACTTTTATAAAATCGTACGAATGGGTTAAATTGGTCAAAAGATGGTACAAAAAATTGAATAAGTAATTTTAAAAAACTTTTTATTTTTAAAATTTAATGTTAAATATTTTTAATATAAAATGAAAAAAATTAATAAGGATTAGAAATAATAATAAATTATTTTATCAATTATTATTTTTTCTTATAAAATATATAATTTAATTATTTATATTCATTTACAATTTTTTATATCTTGATTTCTTGAAATTTAATATTATATTAATTTATCATTTTCTTTTATTATTCTAGACGTAAATTTATTATTGTTAATGGATATTGTATTTTATTAAAATGTAAGCATAAGTATTATAATATATTTAATTTGGACTTTTATGTATATTTTGAATGTTAACAAATAAAAATGTATAAAATAATATTTTATTTTAGTTTTTAGTTATTATATTTATTTAATGTTATTTTATATATTATTTAATTATCATTATTATTTTATTAATAATCGTTCAATTGCGACTCAACTATTAAACCTTAAATCAATATCTTAATTAATTTAATGACTAGACTAATTTTAAGAATATTGGTTAAAACACTTCAATAATTCAAATTTTGGTATTAGATAAAATAATAACTTCAACAATTTCTTTGTTCTCAACGCTACTTAATTTTTCAAAATTATTCACTTCAATAATCTTTAATGGTTATATGGGTATTCAAAATACAAATGAGATGGATGTTTATTGTCTCAATCATTCTTATTTGTCTCAATCCCAATAAGAGATGGATGTTAGCTTTGAAGTTTTATACCTTGCTAAGAGATGCTGACAAATCTTTATGGAATGGATGCCATAAACATACAAAATTGTCAGTTGTAACTCAAGTTTTGATTTTGAAGTATAAGTTCAATATGAGAAAACGGTTAATGACTTGGGCTTAAGATATGAGAAAATAGATGCATGTCTTAATCATTGCATGTTATATGACAAAGAAAACAATGACCCAAAAGTATGGTCAATCTGCTTAGTATGTAAACACCCACGATTCAAGCCAAATGTTAGGCATTCACCAAAGGAAAAGGATGTGTCATACTCAATATTACAAGATTTTCCCATTATTCTAAGAGACATACATGTCCAAAAGTACTACACAATATATGTGTTGGCATGCAAATGGAGTGTGTCATGATAAATCAAAGATCACACATCCAACTGATGCTATAGCCTGGAACAATTTGACACCAGCAATCTAGTATTTGCACAAGAGTCTTGAAATGTTCGTCTTGGCCTTTACACAGATGGTTTTAATCAATTTGGTGGTTCAGCTACTCCATACTCATGTTAGCCTATTTTTGTCACTCCATAAAATCTTCCTCCAAGTATGTGCATGGGAATACATATTCCTTAGCCTATTGATCCCAAGACCAAAATCACTAGGTAAAAGTTTAGATGTTTAACTTTGACCTCTAATTGATGACATAAAGATATTATGGGAAGATCGAGGTGAACACTTTTGGTATATGGAAGAAGCAAAACTTCAAGATGAAAGCAATATTATTATGGACAATAAGAGATTTTCCAGCTTATGGAATGTTAAGTTCATGGAGTACTCATGGAAAAATTGTTTGTCCATATTGTATTAAGCACAATAAGTCATTTGTGCTAAAACATGGTAGGAAATGTTGTTGGTTTGACTGTCATCATCAATATCTTCCTCTTGAACATTCGTTTCATCATGATCGATACTTTCTTAAGAATTCAACAATTGAAAGGTCTTTACCACCACCACAACAAAAGGGGATAGAGATCATGAGTAGAGTCTCTCAACTTAAGGATTTCAATTTTGGTTTGAATTCACATAATGAAAACAATTTGGATTTGGGGAAGTTCACAATTGGGTGAAGAAAGGCATATTCTAAGAATTGCCTTATTGATTCACTAATCTAATACAACATAATTTAGATGTTATGCATATTGAAAAGAATGTGTTTGACAATATTTTTAATACAATTATGGACATAAAAGGCAAGACAAAGGACAATGCAAATGCAAGAGAAGATATGAAGATCATATGTAAATGCCCTACATTAGAGTTAAAAGTTGAGAATAACAAGTACAAAAAAACAAAGACAACTTATGTGTTAAATGCTAATAAGAAGAGAATGGTGTGTGAGTGGATCAAACAATTGAAATTTCCTTATGAATACGTATCTAATATTGTACATTATATCAACATTGACAATGGGAAAATATATGGAATGAAAATTCACAAAAGTCATGTTTTTATGCAAAGGTTAATTCATTTATCATTTCGTGACATGTTGTAAAAACCTATATGGGGGCACTAACAAAACTTAGCTTATTTTTTAAAGAAATTTGTGCAATTGAATTATGTGCTTCTATTATGGAGAAGGCAAAACTTTCAATTGTTGAAACACTTTGCAAGTTAGAGAAGATTTTTCTTCCAACATTCTTTGATATGATGGAGCATCTAATCATGCATCTTCCATATGAAGCTAAGGTTGGAAGATCTGTACAAGTGAATGTATCCATTTGAGAGTTGTATGTTGTATTTGAAAAGAAAGGTACAAAATATGGCAAGAGTTTAAGACTTTATCTGTGAGGCATATATTTTAGAAGATATTTCCAATTTTGCTTCTATGCAATTTGATCCAAAATTGCAAACAAGATGCACTCAAGTTCCTTGAAATGATGATAGTGGACATAATATGATTAATCAATGCTATCTATTTTAAATACCCATGTCGTCCTATTGAAAAGGGTAGCAAGATATTCTTAACAGACATGGAGCTTCAAATTGCTTAGACTTATGTGTTTGTAAATTGCAAAGAAATTGAATAATTTCTTCAGTAAGTATATTTTAATAATTTTTTTTAGTTATCTTCTTATATTTAATATTAATTTTATAGTATTGATTAGACAATTTGAGGAGTCTCTAAGACAAACATATTCGGGTATCATCGATGATCAAATATTGAATCTTTGAGATAAAGACTTCAATAGGTGGCTAAAACAACTAGTGAGTATTTTCATTTTCAATTAAAAAAAGATTAATTTATTTTATTAGATATTACAACCAACTATTGTCTTTGTAATGATTCACAGGTAAGTGTTGGTCAATTGGAGGATCAACTTATTTGACAAATGAGTTATGGTCCATCTAAATGTTTGACTTCTTATAATGGCATAATAGTTAATGGGTATAGGTTTCACACTAAGGAAAGTGGACAAAATAAAGCTACAATGAATAGTAGTGTCTGTGTTCGAGGAAACATATATGGTGAGAATGACCTAGACTATTATGGCATAATTGAAGAAATATTAGAGTTATCATATTTAGGAAGTCAAAACAAAGTATTTCTTTTTCAATGTCAATGATTTGACCTAATTAATAGATTTAATGTGGATGTGAGATTTGGATTAGTTGATGTTAATCCCAAATCAAAGCTTCACTCATATGAGCCCTTTGTATTAGCTTCACAAGCACAATAAATGTACTATACAATGTACCCCCAAAAGAGAGGTAGAGCTAGGGGAGAATGGTAGGCAACTTGCAAAGTTAGACGAAAACTATTTATAGCTGAGACCATCAATGATGAACATGGTGAATTGAATGAGTTGGATGCTAATGATTATTACCAAGATGATGGATCCTTGGGAACACACAATGTCATCCCAGAAGATGAAGTGGTTTTCTTACTTGATACAAATACCCCAATGGAAGAAGTGTGCATAAATGATATATATAAGTCAATGGACATTTCATTCATTGATGAATTTATCAGTGACAATGAATATAGTGAAAGTGATGGGTTCTTAGATGAATATGAGGAACTTAATGATTCAAGTTGAAAAGCGATGGTGGAAATAGTTTATCAATATGCTTGTTGAATATAGTTGTATGTATATTTGTGGAAAGTGTAGTTTGTGTTTATGTCTTCTATAATTACGCAAGTAATTTTAAGTTCATTTGTTATTGCTACATTTTTTTAGATGTGTTTTTCTTTATCAAATCCATTTAAACTAGTAAATGAACATTATTGAAACAATAACAATTTTTAAAAATAAGACCAAGTTGTATATATGTATCTTAACATGGGCATCCGAGGTAGAGAAACTAGACATAGTCGAGGAAGAGGTCGGAGCAATCCACCACAACATGATTACACATGCATTAGTCCATCATAACTTGATTACTCATGCACTAGTCCACCATTACCACCATTACATACTTTGTTTTCTCTGGGTATTTGTTGATTTTTGCTAGTATGCTTTCTTTTTTGTCTACTTATTATTTTCCTTTTATGATTCTACAGGTGTCAAGAATGATAGGAACAAAGGGTTGAAACAAGGACTTGTTAAGAGACTTAAGACATTAAAAAATCAGCACTAATTCACTACTTTTGAAGATAATAATGAATATTATGACTAAAATGATGGTGAAAATAAAGAGAGTTGCAACTCATTAAGAAGATAGCTAATCAACATCAATTACTTAGACAACAAGCAGTTGATGCAAATGATGTAAAAAAAGGGTATAAGAGTCATTGTTAAGGCTATTGTTTGATAATTATATACATAATAATTTATATATTTACAATTGATTGGTTGAAAATATCTCTAATTTTAATTAGTATATATGAATTTTAATTAGGTGAATTGAAGACATTTTTAAGAAGAAACAACTCTTGGCATGGACTGCATAACAACCTCTCTAGGAATAGGTCTCTAGATGATGTGTCATCTTCCAAATATGTGGTTAGTCTCTTTGCATTATTTTCTAGTTATATTCCTTGTCATTTGTGTTACTTTTTGGTTCAACTTTTATAATGAATTTGATCATTACTTTTTGCAACAACTTAATTTTGAAAAGAGTCAAAGTTCTTCTCATAATGCCAATGCCTCAAAAAGACTTGACATATCAAGCACTAAACCAAACTCTTACGTCGAACCTAGTAACAAAATCAATGGTAAGAAACTTTATTTTGCTACACTCAAACTATAATTTTTGGGTCTAAATTGGTTGTATTGAATATGATAGTAAAGTTTTATATTGTTGTACTCAAGCTATATGATAAAATGGTTGGATCATTAAGCTCATACCTTTATTTTTTTTAATTTTTTTTATTTTTCTTTTAGCTAGGATTTCATGTTTATTATAATGGCAACATTTATGGTGTTTTTAATCCTAGATTGTCACTTATATAGCAGCATTTTCAATTCAAATTTAAAATTAAACTTTTTGTTGAAGACTCATATTGTCCAAGTAATAAATTTTGCACAAATGATTTTAATCCACTTACTTTTACCTTTTATTGTTTTACAGGTGTCAAGAATGATAAGAATAAAAGGATGAAGTAAGGACTAGTTAAATAGTTTAAGGTATTAAAAAAATCAACAACAATTAATTATTCTTAAAGAAAATAATGAATATTACAATTATGATGATGGTGGAGATAAAGAGGTGAAGCGTGAACTACATAATGACTTCTTTCGGTATAGGTCTTTGGATGATGTGTCATCTTCTAAAGATGTGTCATCTTCTAAAGATGTGGTTTGTCTTTTCACATTATTTTCCAATTGTATTTCTTGTCTTTTATATCACTTTCGGTTCAATTTTCAATGACTTTGATCATTAATTTTTTTTATTCTTTAACATTATATCTTTACAACAACATGATTTCGAAAAGAGTCGAAGTTCTCATAATGACAGTGCCTAAAAAAGGCTTGGCATATCAAGCACCAAACTGAACTTGTATATGGAACCTAGTAACAAAAATAATGACAAGTTATACTTTATTTTTTTGCGCTCAAGTTGTAATTTGGGGTTTAAACTAGTTGTATTGAACATGATAGTTAAGCTTTTTTGTCACACTAAAGTTATATGATAGAATGACTAAATATACCTTATCTACAGTTTAGAGCATATATAGTTTGAGGGGTAATACAAGCAAGTAATAAAGGTACAATAATTATAGAGACAAGGAAATAAAGTATCATAGAAGATTAAAAGTTATTATGCTTATACATCTCATCTATGTATGTCATATACTTATATCATTGTAACTCTTAATTATTTTATTAGGTGCAATGGAGATATTTTTAAGGAATAACTCTAGGCAAGGAACACATAATGATCTCTCTAGGCATGAGTCTTTGGATGATGTGTCATCTTCCAAAGATGTGGTTAGTTTCCTTGTCTTTCATGTTACTTTTTGGTTTAATTTTTATAAATAGTGACTTTGACCATTAAATTTATTTATGTTCTCTAGCATCTTTGCAGCAACCTAATTCTAATAAGAGTCAAAGTACTTGTCATAATGATAAGATTAAAGTTGCTACTTTAGATTTTGTTCCACAATCTTTTAATCCACGAGCTAAGGATCCAACTTTGAGTGGAGGATCTCATGTAGAAACTGATAGGAAAAGAGTTATATCTATTGAGGATATTGATAACTTGTAGGTAATAGTGATTTTGAGTAAAAAAAATTTAGTTTTATTTATCAAGATCATTTGATAGGATGTGTCAACTATTTTAGAGTTTAAATGCTATTACTTGGAGTTTAAACTTCATTTGTAGGAGGAGGTTTGTTCCCCAAGCTATGACACATGATATTATTTCTAATGTGATCATGCAGATGCCTACTCTAATTGAGAAGTGGAAAAATATTCAATTAGTGTGAAAGATGATTTATTTAGGGATTTCATGGTAAATAATTATATTTTCTAGCATCACTTATTCTTTTTTATCTATGAATAAATATATTTATATTATATTGTTGTAGGATAAATATAAGTTTATGTCTTATTTTGATTGTAACATGGCAAGAACGGTATGGGAAAGAATATGCATGGATCATTTTCTTGGCTGTTTAAAGAATGAAAGAAAAATAGCCTTAAAATGGGTGAGCTCAAAAAAATTAGCTGACAATAAAGGTCATAGACAACCTAGAATAAAGTCAAAAGTATGGGATGATTTGGTTGACATTTGGTTGAGACTAGAGTGGAAGAAGTCTAATGTGAATCGGATTAATAGGACAGTAGTACTCGATTCAATGTTGCACACTAAAGGCTTGATAAGTTTTGCTGAACATAAGAGGAGTATGGTAAATATATAAGTTTTATATATTTTTGTATTTGTATTTATTATATTCTAATAGATATTTATAATAAGAGGCAAAGTTGAAGCATCTCATTTCTTATAGATATGTTTACGATCATGTTTACGATCATGTTTATAAGAATAAATATGTCTCTCAACACTTGAAGAATGAAACTTCATTGTAAGTTACTTTAATATCATTAATCATGTTACATCTTTAAATTTTACTTAATTCTAAATTTAGTTTGGAAAAGCATTTGATAAGTCATGATCTTTTACTTTTCTAGAGCAGTGATGTTTACCTACTTATGTAGAACTTAGAAAATGCAATATGATAAGTCATGCAAGTGATTTGGATAATAAATGATAATGAAATATTCTTCTTTCAACATTATCTTCGGCATATAGAGGCCTAGGTATGCATTTTGATAAAAGAATTAAGAAGATTTGACAAATGTTTTGGCATGTCATGATATGGTCATTTTGGTCACTTGCATAATGGAATAACTAAAAAATTGTGATTTAGTCATATTGTTGGTTATATAAAGATAAAATTTTGGTTATAATTTTTTACTAAACTAAACAATTCTTTTACATAATTTTTTTATTAATGTGTTAATCCATTAAACTATATTAAATAAACTTTTAAATGATTATTTTTGTATTTATTATTGTATTAGATTAAAAGTACTACTTACTATATTCTTTTACTAATTGTTGATTTATTGTTTTAGGAGTCATGTAACATCATAATGTTGGAGAAGTATGAAGTGTTAGGTTTGAAGAAGAGACAAGTTTTTGGAACTTCATCTTCAGAGGTCATAAGTCATAGGTCATTCTCGCACTTCAACTCCTACAATTGAGGAGGATCATGATGACTCATATTAATAATGGAACATGTTTTCTCTTGATTTTCTTAATTTTTTTCATTCGGTTTTACTGTCACTTTAATGTGTTTTTCTATTTTCTTAAATAACTAATAATTAGGTCTAAATCAAATTTCAAATCATGTCTATGCAATTGAGATTGATAACAATGTTTAATATTTCAATCTTATATTTTGCATATACTTTGGAAGACATAATAAATATTGATATTACTATAAATATTTATAATGCAAAAAAATAATTATAAATCATCAACCAAATAGCTTTAGAATGAAATATTTAAATTAACTTTTAGTTATAAATTAACTAGAACTTAAGCTAGGAAATATTTGTTAAATTGCTACAAATATGGGATAAACTTAACTATATATTAACTATGAAATTACTATGAGAATATCCTAGTTATATAGCTAGAAAGAAAAGTAAACAATATATTACTACAAATTAACTAAAAAATAGCTAAAAATTTTGAAAATTTTACTATGAATTAACTATGATTATTTTCATAATTAATTTGTTACTTATTTCATGTTATCACCAATATTATAGTAATTTCGTAGTTAATTTGTAGCTAATTATTTTTACTAGAAATTAGCTATGAATTAGTTATTGATTTTGTTGTAGCTAATTTTAGAATTTCTTGTAATGCAAAATTTCAATTTCTGAAAGCAACAAAGGGAAAAATATGTGAAGAATAGAAAGTACAACCAAAATATGTCTAAAATTATAATAATATCATAGAAAAGAAATGTTTAAAATACATGTTAAACATCAAGCAAGATGGAACAAAAACAATAATGGAAAAGTGAAATTGAAAATGATAATAGAGGAAACAATAATAAGTTTTGTTGTTAGAAATAATATATTATAAAAACTACACTATGCACCTCAAGGAAGTAACTATTATTTATTACTCACCATGATGCTTATTAGAAGATGTAATGGAATACAAGACCCATTAGAAATATATTCCCCTCCCCAACCCCCCACATAATAACAATCCATATTTTCTAATTAGAATCAAATCGATATTTCAAACCTTTAGTATCATTATTCTAATAAGTAGAAAGAACTAGGGGTAATGAACATGTTTTTCAGCAAAGTAAAAACTTAAGCTTTGCAAGGAAATGGTTTTTTCTAGGTAGCTATTAACAATAAGAAAAATAAAATGAAGTGGAAATACATAATTTTAACATCCTTGTTGTATTAGCAAAAAAGTCATTTCTCTGTTACTTATGGATAACTTAGTGATAGTTAGTTAAGCAAACCATATAATTGCCAAAGTAAGAGGATAATAATGTTTGGTGAATGAGAAATAGAAATAATAGCTTAGGACTTTATATATCTTGTACAACACCATCTTCTTCATCCTCCTTGTCCACGCCATTCTTTGCCTTCTGCTACTCCACTAGATCAAAGTGTAAGCCCGAACCTAGAGAAATGGGAGGAAAAGTTATAGATACAAAGGATGAGATTATGTTTGGTGATGAACCTCACCTAAATTTGATAAGATAATGTTTTGAGGGAATGGAAGATTTTGAAAATGTAGCATGTTGAAGGAGTCAAATTAAGTAGTACTTTGGATGAATAGTACACCCGCTACAACCGATAGATTAAACACTACATTGACATTTAATAGTGTGTTTAACATAGAATTTCAATTGTTCAGCAAAATGATCCATTAGGTAAAACTTCATTTCAATGTAAATAAACATATGTTGTTTTCTCATATCCCTTCCCATCAACAACCCATCAGTAAATGTAAAAATTGGGCTAGCCCACTAAAATGTAGAATACCATGCACAATTCTTTGAGAACTTCTCCCTTGTAATGTTAATAGATATTTATAGTTTTGCGTTCTATAATGGTTTTACTTAGTGCATTTTGATATAGCAAAATTAAAAAATACAATGAGTAAAGGAGGTGAAAGGTACACCACATTTGTAAATGATTGCTCTCATTACACAAAAGTTTACCTCTTAAGAACCAAGGATGAAGCTCGTTAACTAAGGAGGTGAATTGGTGAATGTATGGATGTCAATAGGGCGAGTATGGGGTAGTAAATCCTCATTACCTACCCTGCTGGATAATATTTGTGAGTATCTGTGGATATTTTCTAAAAAAATTTAAAAATATAAATTTTAGTTATTGTTGACAAATTTTTAAATAATTTAAATACCAAGAAACTAAAATACTTCAAATATTTTATGCAATTACTCTTTTAATTTTAAATAATAAAATACTTTAATCTCATAAGTTCAAACAAAAGTTAATAAAGTAAAATAATTTAATCTCATAAGTATAAACAAAAATTAATAAGGTACATTAACTCAATTTCATAGGTCCAAATAAAAGCCAATAAACTAAAATATTTTAGTTCCATACAAGTCCAAATAAAACTACAAAAGTCAAATTAGGGTGTTGTGCCAAATTAGGGCACCTTTATTTATATATATGTAAGAACAATTAGGTAATTTAACATTGGTAAGTACTTGTAGATATGAATACTATCATACTTGTCCCTACCTTATTAATAAACGGATAAAAAAAATGTATACTTGTTACTTGTGCAAACCCATTAAAGCTACCCAATTTTCTACCCGTTGCTAATTTTATCCACAAATATCCGCAACAGATTTTTTTGCCATACTTAGATGAATATAATGTTTTAGACTACATATGACTTTTGACCATGTATCTTTAGTCACATTCTAAATTTCTCTTTGTTGTTGTAATATATGAAAAATTCATTGATTTTGCTTGTTATTGAGTTCAACAACCATGACATAACTTGCCTATTCTAAACTTTTCACTTTTTCACTTTGAGTGGTTGAAATCGTATTCTCTAATTTTTTAGCTTAATGGTGATGTATTCTCCCTTTCTTTTCCTTAAAAAAGAAATCCTAATAATATCTAACCTATTAAGTATAGTTTTGGCCATTCAATCTATAGTCAATGATGTGTAGAATGGTGTTTTCAATTAGACTGATAATATTATTCTTTCTAATCGTCAATTTAGGACATAAATTTGAGACTGAATTAATTTATTGATGTTTCTCACTTGTATTAGAATAATTTTGACACTATTTGAAATATTTAGAACACAAGTAATTTCATTTTCTTAAATTAGATTTGATATAATATAGGTTAAAATAAAGAAATATATATATATATATCAATTAGGATCTAATAAAGGAAAATCCTATAGTAAGAAAATATAAACTTTTACAACTAATAGTAATTGTAGATATAAAAATTCTTTAAATATAGAATTAACTTATCTACAACTGATTAAAAATAAAATCTTATAATGACACGTAGTGAATAAATAATTAATTAATTCTTTGTTTTTGTTCTCAATTTAGTATCCAACAGTGGAGATTATAAAAAGCAATGGAAACTTAACACTTATTTTATAGGTAAAAAACATTATTAAAGGATATTATTTAATTATTTTGAGGTAAAGTTATGGTCATTTCGAAAAAAAAAAGCATTTAATTAAAATAAAAATACAATTTTTGAATTGGGTTAATAATTTTATATTAAATTTTATTTATTTCGAGAGAATAAAAACAAAAGAGAGAATTAACTATATATTAATTGTATAAAATAATTTTATATTATCATTAAATTATAAACTATCATATATAATAATTTTATTAATTTTTATGGTAACTATCTTAAAAATCATATATATTGACGATGCAAAATCATTTTATATTCTCATTACATAATTATTAAATTCTAAGAAAAATAAATTTAATATATCGACAAATCTTTGAATTTTAAAAAAAATTAATTAAGACTTTAAACTAAAAAAATTTACAATTAAATCTTTAAATGTTTTATTTTTTAGATTTAGTGTATCACAACTTGAGATCCTAAAAGATGACGATTTTACTAATTCTAAGAATTTAATTACATAAGTTATAAAAAATCAAGTATTTAATTAAAAATTTTCAAATAATTCAACAACTTATATATTAAATTAAAAATTTAAACACATATTACCTTATTTCAAAATAATTGTTTTATAAAACCCAAAATGCGCTAAAATCCCTCGTGCAAAAGTGACATTTTGTTCTAGAGATTGACAACTTTTCTTCGAAAAGACTAAAACCCTCCCTTCTCATTTGAAAATGCCACGCAGCAAAATTTGAAAAGCAGGAAACACTATGGCACGGCGTGGCATCTTGGTAATAGCGGGTAAACTCGAGGGCAGTTCAACAAACTACACCCTCTTTTCTTCCATTTCACGCTTGCTTCTCATCTAAGCCAACATAACCAAATAGCCCCTTCCCTTCCTCTCTAGCTTCATTCTGTTTTGTACACCAGAAGAACGAAGCCTCCTTGTTCTTCCCCTGCGCTCTCTCTATTAGCGTAACCGTTGCTCCTTTCTCTCTCCTAACCGGTCACGTCAGCATCTCTCGCTTCTTCTCCGAATCTCGCGGCGCTGTTTGTTCTGCTGCGGTTGTGGTTCCGGCGATGGGACAGCAATCGTTGATCTACAGTTTCGTCGCTCGCGGCACCGTGATCCTCGCCGAGTACACCGAGTTCACCGGCAACTTCACCGGCGTGGCGGCGCAGTGCCTCCAGAAACTTCCTTCCTCCAACAACAAGTTCACCTACAACTGCGACGGTCACACCTTCAACTACCTCGTCGATAACGGATTTAGTAACTATGCTCTCTCTTTTATTTTGTTTCACTGATCTGCTTCCTTTTTCTGATTTTGCTGCTTCTAATTTTGGAACCGGTGCATTTGCGCTTCGCGCAGTCGTGAACTAGGACCGTTAGATGAAGATCGGACGGTTCAAATTTCGGATGCATGTGTGAATATGATTCGTCCGATCTTCATCTACTTTGAATGTACAGTGTTCTCTACTTCTTGATCTGTGTGCAGAAAAATGGTATGGAAAAAGAAACAAAGAAGTAGCGTTCGGTACTCGGCGTGCGTTGCATGTTTTGATTAGATTAACGCTCCGGATCGATCTTTGTTGTTAGAACGTGAAAAAAATAAATGAAGGCGGACAAGGAAGCAGTGAAAGTAAATTTGTGTAACTCAGAAATGAATCGTTTAGGATGTTGTGTTTATAAGCATATCTAGTAGTTACTAGTGTTGCATCTGATGTAGTGTTCTGTTACTTGCTAGCTTATGACACCGCAACATTTATAATTTTAGTAACATTATTTGTGTTTAGAAAGGGATATTGAGAGGAATTTTCCTTTATTTTATTTAATAGCTGTTGAAGAGGATGGTGAAGGTTTTAAATTGTGGTTGATCCTTGACATTGTGGATAAATGCGGCCACAATTGTGGTTGCGAAGAGTTTATAAAAGCCTTAATGTAGGGATTGAAATTGCGGTCTTGGGTGTTTTCTAAAACCTTAAGGATGATTGAGGGAAACTTAATAATGTTGCAAGGGTTTTGAATAGAAATCATTTGGTTGTTCTGGAGATGAATTATACGGAATCATAAATGACTAATTCTGACTTTATTGCTAGTAGCTTGACTGTGTTTTTGGAACTTTCTGCTTTCTCTTTGTGATACTGCTTTGTTTTTTATTGACTGAAATAATAATTACTGTTAGTTAGAACTAACTAAATGCCTGCTGATTGTTGTTGTAGCTTACTGTGTTGTTGCTGTTGAGTCTGCTGGACGGCAGATTCCAATTGCTTTTCTTGAACGGATCAAGGAGGATTTTGCCAAGAAATATGCTGGAGGAAAAGCAGCAACAGCGGCTGCTCAGAGCCTCAACAAAGAGTTTGGGTATGTATGTGTGCTGCAAATTTGTATTGCTAATTTGCTAATTGCTATAATGACATCCATTATTGTGAAATATTTGTTGTTCTTTAGACCCAAATTAAAGGAGCAGATGCAGTACTGTGTTGATCACCCAGAGGAAATTAGCAAGCTTGCTAAAGTGAAAGCACAGGTTTCGGAAGTCAAAGGAGTTATGATGGAAAATATTGAGAAGGTAAAGCAATTATCATCTTTTCACCCCCCTTGCCAGGAAACTTGCAGATATTTTTCCTTTTTGCTATGGGTGGGTTGAAAGTGTTTCCTATAAGGCTAAAATTTCCCATTGGTGTTATTTTTTTCTTTGGTAAGCATAGATGGAGAGGGTTGAATTTAAACTTGTATTATCTCGTAAACTTTTGGCTGTTAAGTTGCTCTAACATTTATATCCTATTTGGCAGGTTCTTGATCGTGGGGAGAAAATTGAGCTTTTGGTGGATAAAACAGAGGACCTTCGCTCTCAGGTCCATTGGTTGCTACTATTGCATATTAAGATATTTTAACGATTCTGTAAAAATGCAAATAGATTGTTAGAGATGGAAATGGGAGCCCTGTGCACAAGTCTGTTTTTAATCGATTATAGATGGACCAGAACTCCTAAAAACCCCTCTTTTGTTTTGTTAGTGGTTTTAGTTATCAATAGTATAGAAGTAATTAAATCTTAGACACAGGCATCTACAAATTGACACATAAATGCCAATCTTCCTTCTATATTCACCAATTGAGGAAACTTTGAACATAGTATAGTAGATATGGTCTTGGGCAGATGCAATAAACAACCCCAATATTAGTCATTAGACAATAAGATCATTATACAAGAACAATATATCTAATATTTTATGTGTTTGTCACCTTTTACATTATCAGATTTTTTTAAGGTGAATTTTGTACACCTTATGCAAGTTCAATGAGAGAATTTGGTCACTATGATAAAAACAATTTACTAAACTGCCCTTTAATGTGTCTATATTTCTAAATAGAAATCATCAGTATGGCAAGCCCGTCTATTACACTATCTAAGTATTGGTGGGTATTGTGAGATGTAACGCCATGTGTACTGAAGTTATGCTGTATTTTTGTTTTTCTTTGTTTTTTCTCCTTCAAACATTGAATTTGATTCAAATTATGCTTCGGTGACTATCTTGTTAGAGCAATTAAATCTTAATAGTTTGTTGCACTGTTTTCTTTTTTTCTAAAACATCATCGATTATCTTTTCTGTGCCTCATCAACTAGATTGATTTTGCAGGCACAAGATTTCAGGCAGCAGGGAACCAAGATTAGGAGAAAGATGTGGTTCCAAAACATGAAGATAAAGCTAATTGTTCTGGGTATCCTAATTGCCTTGATTCTCATTATTGTTCTTTCCGTTTGTGGTGGCTTCAACTGTGGTAAATGAGTCGTCCCCACGTCATGGCTTCAACTGTGGTATTTGTCTCCTCACTCGATAAGATTGTTGCTAGCAGATTGCCATTGCCTCTACTGTCGACAATAGTTCCTTTGACTTTTTGAGATTTACATTCTTCCAACTTCAACGATGATCATATTGGATGGCATTGCTTGTATAGTGTGTAATGCTTTTAGTCTTTCTTGTCTTTTCGCCCATAGCGTAATGCTAATCTGCCATTCTCTATGGTTTAGGTGGGAGTTTCAGCATTTGGTTGAGGTTATGTTGTTTTATTTATATTTTACATATTAAGAAACCAACCATTACACGTAGTTGAGCTTATTACCATATTTTTTGTTAGACTTGCGATAATCTGTGCATTTGTGTGTATGAACATATCCATCTTCGCTGAGCCTGTGTGCTGATTCTAAACGCCGGTGGTTTATGTTTTAATTCATTCATTTGGTCTGCTGAGTGTGTTTGGTTACCATTTAAAACAAAGCCCGTTAGACATTAATGATACAAAATATTGCTTCTTAGTTACAGGTTTTGGAAGTGTGAACGCCTGTTTGCATTGCAAACGGGTTTCCAACAGAGTGAAACGTATATGGGCAGAGAGTGTGCCCAAAATAAATGGGCGAAAAAGATGGAGTCGTAGACTTGTGGTCTGGCTAGTAAGAAATTGTAACTCCCAACTTCACAAGTTATGTTCTTAGGCAAAATCTCAATGCTCTGAAATTTTGGTGAGATGTAAGATTAGTTCCTTGAGAAAATAAGAACCTGTGTTATTTATGCAAGAATTGAGCTATCCTTTGTGAATTGTTTATCCATTGGTAGGCGCAATGGGATTAGGTTTAATAGTATCGAACTTTAAAAAGTTTAATTGAAAAGTCTAAGGAATAAAAAAGATTGATTTGAATGAAAAACCAATTGGAAATTAAGAATTTGATGGAACGTTGGAAGTGGTTCATTTGTAAATGCGATAGCGGAGAAGAAATTCAATGTATTATTATCGGTTGCCATAAATGTTCTTATAAATTTATTTTGACCAGAAAGTTCTGACAATGATATTCTTGTCATCGAGCTACGATTCAATGAATAGACGCGACTCTTGGAAGATCATACGCCAAAAACTGGATCGTCGTCGAAGTCTGATGTCAACTTCCCCACTGATGCCATCATCAAGAGATAAACGAGAATTGGAGGAAGAGGAGGAAAAAGAATCCATAAGGTATTTAAGGTTGTAGTGACAAAGTTTTCGTACTAGCAAATATTTAAATATTTAATTTAAGAATGAAGACCATCCATATTCTCAATGACTAACGAAGTTAGTGATTAATTTAAAATTTTAATTAAAATATACAATTTTTTATGCTATTTATTTATGAATGTAATCACTATGCATTGTTAGCGTAAAATTTTTTATATAATTAACCAATCAAAATTTATTGTTATGATGATTTTTAAAATAGCACGTAACAAATTTGTACTTACATAGTCTATTTTTTCTTACTATATATGCTAAAATAATTCATTTTTGCAATAACTTAAGTCTTAATTTAGAATAGTTGACAATATAAAAAAATTTAAATTGACAATATTGAAATTAATCTTTTAATTTAATATATGAACGAAGTTCGATGAATTAGTTCATGTAATGTAATATTTAGGTAAAACAAATAATACATGGTTGGTATAAGATTTTTCTACGAACATTCTTCTCATTGTATTATATAAAAGGATAGAATGATGTAGTAAAGTGATTAAATATTATTAAATATGCATGCAAATATTTTGGATAAATAATATATACATTGAGAATGTATTTTAAATTATTATTTAATTATAATTTTCGTATATATATTGAGAATGTATTTTACAATATGATTTAATTAAAATTTTTATATATGATAAGTTTGTTAATTTTTATAATTATCTTAAAAATCATATTAAATAGAATTTTTAACTAACTAATAACATAAAAACTTATATCGACATATGAAACTTAAATATTTTATACTGATACTAATAATATTTAAATTAAGAGTTTAATTTTCATAAACTATTAATATCAATTTTTTTACATCGTTGAATAATTAAAATTCATTATATGACTTTTAAAATAATTATTACAAACATATCTTTAATTTTGTGTATTCAAACTAAATTCATAAATTAAATTCTTATATTTATATTATATTAAATTATTCCACCATTTTTAATATAGAAATTTCCAAATTTACGTCAAATGAAGATTATTTGACTTTTAAGGCGTTACTAATGATTATTGAGATATCCCACAATGTGGATGAAGATTAAACCTTCAATACGTTCAACCTGATTGAAACTTCTCAACTTTATAAAAAAAAATTTGAGTTAAAATTATCTTAAGTTCCAATTAAAAATGAGTTTTTGAAAATTAATATAAGAATTTCTAAAAATTAACTTGTACAGAAACTAATTTTTAACTGAATTATTTTTTATAAATATTTATAAAGAAATTTCAGTATGTTTAATATCTCCTTGAAGATGTACGTTAACAGGAAAAAGCACATAAAAATATTCTTAATGGGACACGTTATAAATATTTGTTTCTTAGAACGTGGATAGACTTTGACGCGAACTCGCACTTCATCTAAACATGCCAGCCATGAACTACATTAGAATTGATATGACTTATCCCCGAATAACCCAACTAATGTCTTTTGGCACGAATCTGCAGCCAGCAGCCCCGCACTTTAGCAGGCAACTTGAACAATGGTGCTAGCTTGCTAGTGGCTATGCCATCATGCGCTTGAGCTCCCTCACATTCTTCTAGTGACTCTTCCCTACGTATCCACTTCCATTCTTTTTGACAAATGTAGCCTTAAAAACAAATATCATATACACAGATAATGACAACTGAACAGATGTGAGAAAATGGAAGTGGTAGTCAACCAAAGTGGATATATGCACCATAGCACCCACATGTTTTCAATCATACACCCGTGAAGCCATGGAAAAGATACTTTGTACGTTGACCAGCATAGTGGGGATTATACCCTGATCCATTTTATTCATGGTTCTCTTCCCAAGTACCCCACTTTTGGGACAATTATAAACTTGTACAACAAAGCACAAATAAGTTCTGCCTAATACAAATTTTGGCCTGAAATAGAAGCGAAAAAAGAAAAAGAAAAAAAATATTTTCAACCGGAAAGACCCTCGAGCTTATTAAACTAATCCAGAAGTTGACAAAACTGATACATAAGGATAGTTACCAGATTGTCCATTCCAACAGTGTTCCTAGCTAGCCTCAATGTATGCTGGTAACATAAATTACAGCAAGCTGCCTAATGTGTAAAACAGACCACGTTTCTGAAGGAAGCATGTGCCTTGTACTGGCCTTTGTCCTTGGCATAGTTTTGCTGGAACAAAACCATACCCAATAAGATTAATCTTGAAAAAACAGTAGCTGAACCTTCAATCCCATGTTTTGCTCTCAGGAAACTTCAATCCTCCCCTCCCACATTCATGGAAGTGTTATTCAGCAAATACTTGAACTCTTATAATTAATCCATGCAAGATTTCTTTGGCCAATTAAAAAAGGCAACAAACCAGTTCAACGATTCCTAGCAGTGCCATTGATAGCGGCTCTCGTGGAATTTCATGATGTGGTAAAATGCATCTACAAGTAATCATGCATAGCTGGCAGAAAAAAAAATCTGTCATGACCTATATAACCCATGAACTGTTAGAACAATTATGCATGTGGTCCATGTCTGAGATGACATAGAAGATTAGATTAAACATCCATTGATAAGTTGATTTCCACGTTGTCTATAAGCCTGACTTTCCCAAACCATGCAGCAACACAGAAGACAACAGGACCCTTGATCCGTTCCACTTTCTCCAAATTATTTTGATCGACAATCTGCAGGCAAAAGTATCTAATTTGCATTAAACAATACCTTCCATTATTCATAACCTCTAATTCTTTATTGCTTTGGCTTCATTTAAGGATCTGTTAGGTACAAATATATTTTGGTAAGGCATACATCACTGCAATAGTAACATTGGCATTAATTGTGCGCTTTTAAAGTAATGTGAGGATTTCATAAGACACGGCAGCAGTAAAGGAAGGTATTTAACATATCACCTCAGCATAATCAATCCTTCCACCAGCATCAGCAATGCATTGGATGACCACATTTCTCAACTTCTCGCAATGCACCTTACCATGTTCTGCTGCTGATTTAGCTCTTAACAATGATTTATTTATTGATAGTGCCTGAAAAGGATTGAAAGATATCGGTGTTACCTAGCTGTAGATAGAAGGCAAACTGAAGAGGATAACAAAAGAAAAGATTTGTAACATCAATTTGACATTATCATTCACAGATGCTTTAAAATTAATTAAATAATTAAAATTATTTGAACAAAAACCTTTTCCCTCTCTTCAGGTGAAAGGTGCACATTTCGGGAACTCATTGCCAGACCATCTTCTTCACGTGTTATTTCGGCACCTATCACTTTTACGGCAAAATCAAGATCTCGAACCTACAAGACATCAATCAGTCAGTCTATAAAAACCAACATCTAACAGTAATATGCATGGCATCATAGAGATCTGGTAGACAATGCTAACTTCATTGAATTCATTAAGTGACATTGTTGTGCCTGAGAACTACGCATGACATTAAGGGTGCGTTTGATACACACTAAGGTACCACAAAGACAAATGCTTAAGTTATAGGACAACTTTTTATCCCAATGGTGGTAGTAGGTAATTTTGTCTTTTGAGTATTTTGTACTTGGAACAATGGAGAAAAAGGACTACATTCCATGATCGCAGAAGCAATGGGAATAACATTCCCTTTGATACTAGAATGAGAGGAATCGAAGCTAATGAATGCCTGTGTGGCCTGAAGAGAGGGAAGACCAAAGATAAATTTGAAAAGGAGGCTAGGATAAAGGTTGGGAAGAGGGATTGGAAGAGAAAGTGAGAATTGAGTGTAAAGGTTGGGAAAAAGGCATCAAATCCCTCAGAGTCTTTACTATCTTCTCTTCCTTTTTTTCTCAGTTTTCTTCGGTAATTCCTGGTGCTAGCTACTGAACCAGAGAGGATAGTTAGAGGACCTTCTATTATACAAATTTGTATTTATTACTGTTAAACATATACAATTATTCTATGTAAATAGGAAAATATAGAAACATTTCATAACTAGAAATAGAAGAATTTCTATTATTATTTATATCCTTAATTTTAGACTTATTTGATTATAGATAAAGCATCATGTATGTGAGTAACCCAAATTCAGTAAACACTTTTACACAGTATTAAAAGAATAAGTTCTTTTTTCTTTCGATCATTCTTTTTTTTAATTTTTGCACTAGCAATGCATGAACAGTTCTCAGTGATTTAAGGTTTACTGCATTTCCTTTCACCACATTGGGTGTTCCTTTTCACAGGTGAACAGTATCCACCCCTACTAGCCACCCTTTATCTGGCCCGATCACCCGACCAAAACCATCTCCCTCTAACGACCATCGTGTAGCTTGCCCCACCACTAGACACAGCACATTTTTCCAACACGTGAGATACACGCGCCTGCACCAAAAAGGTGCATGCGCCTTTTTTTGGTGCAACCCACACTTTGATGACCCTTCCGCCACACTCCTTTTCTCTGGAAACCCCTCCACTGCCTTCCAACAATCCTCTCCAACCCTCTCAGGGGAAATCATCACTAACTTTGTCAATTCTAATGACAGACATGTTCACTGATTCTCTCAAGGGCTCTCTTGTTGACTACTAGTGCATTTGTAACAAACTTAGTTCATATGATATATATGCTCTAACTTGAGAGAGAATGTTAAAGATTACATTTATTCTATGTAAATAGGGAAATATGAAAAGATTACACAACTAGAAACTTGGGATTTCTATCATTATTTATATCTTTAGTTTTAACTTTATTTGATTATAAATAAAGCATCGAATGAGTGGGTAACGCACTTTGTAAACACTTATACAGTTACTAATACCATACTAACATCAGTAAAAGACTTTGAAGGATTTTGATAAGAATCTTAGGAGAACCACATTACAAAAGAACCTTATAATAATTTATAAACCCCACACTTGAATCCTCTTCCTCATAGACTACCCAAACACCATAGTTGTAGGTGGCCTGTGATCATGGCATTTGAGTGTGATCATCCTTCTTGCTCTGTTTGTCCAACCTTTTTGAAGCAGCATGTGGTACTATTTGTGAAGACATTCCGATGTTAAAGTTAGTGAGTGATTACTAAGAGTTAAAGGATAAAAGTGAAGTTCTGTTTTAATTTGCAATGCATCCTCTTTATTTATAATAAACGAGTTTGAGTTAGTAAGATAGACAATTATCTATTAGTTACAAGTTAGTAGAATAGGCGGTTATCTATCATATGTTTAATTGGTTACACTTTTACTAAAGGATAGACGGTTACCTATATGTCAAGATGTGTATCGCCGATCTAAAGGATAATATTTGCTAAGTACTTATACTCGACTTAAGATGCCAAATCTTTAGATAACGGCTAACATACTCACTAATGGGTCAAGGTCCCAAGAGGCATTAGAAAATAAGGTCTAAAATCAGGAGTACAAATCCTTACTTCAATATGAGACTCAAATTTCATACCTTGCAATTGAATACTAACATTCTACCACGGGAAGGTTGGATACTAGCCCTTTCACTAGTACCAAGCAAACACTGCAATTATGTTAGCTTCACCACCTAAGCCTCTTGTTTGCCGAGAGAAATGGTGGAAAACTTTAAATACCAATTGGTAAGAATCTTGAGAGAACCACACTACAAAAACTAGTTGTTATAGTTGGAGGATCAAAGGCCTTAAAAACCTCATACTAGAATTCTATATTTTCAATGTGGGACTCAAGTTTTATACCTTGCAAGACCTATTTTTTCAGTATCCTATCATTTGATATCAGAATGCTCAAGATTCCATACATGACTGGGAGCACAAGTAGGAGCACAAGATAACTTTCACAGAGCATAAAGAACTATCAACATGAGTATTGTGCAACAACAACCAAACCTTGTCCTACTAGGTAGGATCACCTATAACACAGGTACTGTGCATGCAAATAAAATACAGAGCAATTAAATAGCTGTTGATTGAGAATCTGATAAGCATTCCTCATTACACTCCCTCCTACCTTTCTACTTTGAATCAAAAGAAGGAAAGAGTAAAATGCATGCAGCACCACAACAATCATGCTGTAAGGCATAGGAGCCCCCAAATTTATTTATGTCATTCAGCAATAATATGTCATGATTGTCAAATTTCAGTTGCAAGGCGAAGCAGATGGCAGACAAATAAACTAAAAATAAAACCAGACACAAACTATTTCAAGTACATTTATTGTCTAACTAGCCAATGCCTCATTATGCAGCAATTTTAAGTCTGTGACAATACGAACAAAATAAATACCTGACACAGTTTAGAACAATACATTCAAACAAAACTGCAAGCAAGTGTATTAACGTCCAAATCAAAAAAAAAAAAAAAAGAAATTACAACGTCAAAATGATAAATAAGACAAATTCTTCCACATACATTAAACTTAAGATTCTAGTTTCAAATTAGAAAAAGCTAAACGACATAGCCAAACGTTATTGCAGGACAAAACAAAAGCTAATGTTAACACTTCGAAGATACCTAACTTTTTTACACTTCTTTTATTAAGCATTTCATCGTTGGCTCCACTATATAGCACGGTAAATCACCAACCATACGAAGAGTGTTGAAAAATAAGAGTCTTAACAAGAATAATTAGGGCTAAATATATTTTTAATCTTGTTCATCTTAAGTTTTTGGTCTTGATCATAAGAATTTTTCTTTAAACAAACGACGATTGCTTACATCATTCTTTACCTAACTTATTCAAAATTTATTTAAAACTACAAAATGATAATAAAACCTACGTATTGTACACTTTTCAATAAATTTTAGACAAAAAAAACAATGCAGAGAAATGTGTGTTAGAGAGACATATATCTTAGGAATAAAGCAAAAGAGAAAAGCTATAAAAAACGAATACCATTCTCTGAATAATTCGCCACTGCTGATAATCCTTTTTCCCGAAGACGGCGACATCAGGCTCCACTATATTAAACAGCTTAGTGACGACGGTAGCGACTCCTCTAAAGAAAACGGGCCTGCTCTTCCCGCAGAGGCCCATTTCCAGCTTCTCAACCCTGACCCAACTCTCGTGGCCCGACCCACTCTCCTCAAGGCAAGACATCAGTTCGCCACCCCCCTCATCCGCAACACCGTCACCGTAATCGTACAAGTTGCTGGGATTGAAAACGACGTCCACGCCGCCAGGCATGGCCGTTAGTTTCTCGATGTCTCCGTCGAAGTCAGAGGGGTAGATGGAGAGGTCCTCGGTGGGCGCGAACTGGCCCGGGTTCACGTAGATTGAGACGGCCACCACGTTGGAGTGGTTGCGGGCCTCTGCGATGAGAGAGAGGTGGCCCGCATGGAGATAGCCCATGGTGGGGACGAGCCCAATTAGGTGGCCTTGGGCCCGCATCGACCTCGACCAGTTCCGCATCTCGTCCTTGTCGGTGATCACCATCGGGGGGTTTGAGGCCATTGGAATATCAAACGGAACGGAAAGTGCGCGCGCGTGACTTTCGTTCGGAATCTCAATTCTCAAACGATAAACGTGATATAATAGCCTCACCGCAACAATTAACAAACAACATTGGCAAACTCTGACGGGACGCGGTACTTGAACAGGGGTTAGGTAAAACTTACTACTTTCGTGAAGTATGGTTCTGATGCATTGGATTTGGAAGTCGCTCAAAGATGGAAATCATTCTTTTTGTCATCAAATATATAAATATAAATTAATTTCCCTTTTTTTTTGCCTGTTAAATTAAAAAATTATTTTTATTTTTTAATATTAATTAGTATTTTTTTTGCAGGGGTCTGCTCGACTGGAATATTCTTCTTCTTAACATAATTTTTCATATTTAAAATTAAATTCGTTAAAGGATACAAATAAAATATCTTTGTGCAAAGCGGTCTAATTAGTATATTATTCGTGCAGTGTGCGGTAAAAATAAATTTAAAATGTTGCATCCTTTTTAGTCTCATTCTAAAAAATGATTAAAAATATGGAGGGATACTCTGCCAAAGCAACCTTAATTCAATGTACTTTCTTCAATAATAATTTCATTGTAATGCTGCGGTTGGGAGAATTTCTTTCGAAAGATCGACAAAAATCCAAATCACTTCACCTTTTTAGGGTGAAGGAGATGAAGTTAAAAAAAATTGTAGCTTTCTACAAATGTATCTAGTTAAAAGTGTGTTTCAATAGTGTGAAATTGCCAATGTAAATATTTCTATGAAAAAACTCTTGTTTTAAATTTTAAGTCTTCGTCAAGTACTATTTTCTATTCAATCTTAAATTAAAAAAAAGGAAAATAATAATAAATACATACGAAATGTAAACGTGGATGGTAAAAAACTGATCTTTGAATAGCATGAAAATGCTTGATGTTCAAATTTTAGGGACATCAAATTTATTAATTAGATCTTATTTTAAATTAATGAGATTAAAATATAAAAATGATATGGCATTTTTAAAAAGTCACATAATTTTTAAATTGATTATGTGATTTTAATTATTTTTTTTCTAACTTTCACATGATTGTAAGGTTAATTTTTTCTTCTCTTTTCATATAAAAATAGTTTTTTCACTAAATAATGTCCCACAAATTTTTCATTAAACCAAAAATAATCAACGAGTATACTTATACCCTAAATTAAGACAATTGTGACCTCATCTTAATTTCCATTTGTCATAAATATATTTTAGTCCTTAAATAATTCAAACTTGCAGTACTAGTTTAATATGAATCACCCTATAAATCTCACTCTAGCTGTTAAAAACTACCAAGAAATTACATCCTAAACATAGTTACTGAAGTATCATGTTCACGGACATATTAACAAATTGAATTTTATCTTTAATCATAATTTCAGTATATTCGAAATTATTTGATTGAATTGCTCATGAGATGTGAATATCATGGCATGGGCCATGCTAAAGTTCACATTTTACATTTGTGTGGAATAAGTAACACTTTGGTTGTGATCCAAATTGTTCATGCAGTAAGCATTCAACTTTGGTTCTAATAAATAAAAAGTGGAATTCCAATAATTTTTTTTGGAGTTTATAAAATAATAGACTTATCTTTTTGTCTGATCAAGCTCTTCACTCCATTTAATTCCTTACTATTCAAAAAAAGCAACACCCTCCACTCCATCAAAAATAGGAAAAAGAAAAGAAACTATTTGTTCATAACACCTATTACCTAACCCAATGCAAGAAAGCTATACACAAAGTGCAAACTTAACATGCTAATTGATCTCCAAACGAAGAAATCTCTTCAAAAATTGGAAGTCTCTTTGATCTAATTGGGTTCCATTCGTTCATCAACTGTTCCAGGCCTTTGACGAACTCATCATCCAGGCCCAAAAGATCAGTGAAATGTGTCCTAGGTAGCATGGATCTCAACTCTGTTTAGGAGATCATGGGCCATTTTCCTTGACTTGCTATCATATGAGCCTGGAAGTTTTCCTTTTAATACATCTTCAAGAATCAAATGTGCCTCTTCATATCTGACTTGTTTGATGAGGCATAGGCCCAAGTTACAATCCGGATCAATCAATTGGGCTTTCCGATACCCCACTTCGGCCATCATGTAGTTCATCTTTTGCATGTAGGCCCAGCCTAGGTTTCCCTGCACAAAAATGTTTAGATATCTCGCTGCATATATATATAAATATATAAACTCACATAATAAATCATATCTGCAAATCCATGAGAGTAACTATAATTATATTGGTTGTTAAAGTTAAATAACTTTAACTTATAAATATTATTAGAATAAATAAATTCTTATAGAATTTTTATAAAAGTAACTATAGCTAAATTTGCTTAAATATTAAAAAGTAACGACAAAAACTAACGACGATTTTCAAATGAAAGTAATAGAGTCAACGTTTGGAGTTGTATTAGAAAAAGTTTCTGTATGAGTGAGAAATGAATTGTTTCAGACTTACAAATCCTATAAGCTAAGAGCACGTTCTTCGTCATAAAAGTTTGAATTTTTTCTTCCACTAACAATCTCTAGTACCAAAACACTAAATTTTTCTGAAAAAGAGTTCTTCCATGGCATATTCTCGAGACATATAGTGGTTGCATTCAAATGTCAAAATTAATTCTTTAAGTATTTTTACTCTAATATATGACAAAGAAAGCATACTTACAAGGTTTCAACAATCCTGTTAGTATTAGCTTGATCTTCACTCCCTCCAAAGATTCTAACTAAACTAAAGTATGATATTTTTGAATTCAACTCTTCATCTAATAAGATATTACATAAAGCAATCCTCGAGCTATTCCTTCTATTATATTGCAACGCTTTATCCAATCCAACCGTTTACTTTTTGATGGATCTAAAAAGTAATGGTAGTATTATACTATTGTGAACATAATATTAGAAGAGGAATTGGAAGTTATGAAGTTGAGTTATCTAAATTCCCTTGTTAATATACTTTCAAGAAAACTCACTAGTTATGAAATGATTGTTTATTTCTTAAATATTTTATGTTTGCTAAAGAAAAAAAATCTCATGAAAGTTTGAAATTGGATGAGACAAATACTAGAGGAGAGATCAAAGAACTAACCAAAGATAAACACATCCAAGCTTTTGTTTGGCTAAGTATTCATATATCAGCATCTTTTCATCACCTTCAACACAGCAGCCAAGAAGTCTTACAAGATTACCATGTTGAAGCTTGGAAATCACCACAACTACATTCATGAATTCTTCTAGACCTTGTCCACAAGCTCTAGAAAGTCTTTTAACTGCTATTTCCTCTCCATCTTGCAGTTTCCCCTGGGAAAAAATATTAAGAGGTTAACTATAAACATTGGATCCAAATACGATAAGTTTGTTGTAAGGTTACCTTGTATACAGGACCAAAACCACCCTGCCTAAGTTTGTTGGACAAATGGAAGTTGTTTGTGGCTGTTGCAAGTCCTTAAAAATCAAATATTAACACCTCCTGGAGTTTGTACTTCTTCAATTACTCTGTGGTTTGGATGTTCTGATGTTTCACCATTGTAAAATGGTAGGGATGCTTTGTTGTTCCTTTTCCATGCTGATTTAATTGAGTGCCATATTTTAGCTGGAGTGAGAAACATAATGTACGCTTAGCTAGCTCCTTTACCAATAAAAAGTAAACTTAACTGCAAGACTAATTGTTGTGTGTGGGGATGTGTATGCATGTACGTACGTGTACGCTTGTGGGGGTATGTACGTGCATATGCGCATATGTGCATATGCACGAACGTAGGACTGGAAATATATAGGTGTTGTCTTAATAGGAATAATTAATATTTAATACACTTTCAATTATTTCGTTCAGTAGTCAAATTTACATTTTTTATAGTTAAATTTACGTGTTAATAGGAATAATTAATATTTAATACACCTTCAATTATTTCGATTAGCAATCAAATTTACTTCTTATGTATTTAGGGAACATATAGGTGTTTTTGTGTGGGTGGTGAGGGGTATATGTGTGTGTTGTGCAAGAATGCGTGTATGTGGGTGTGTTTGTGTGTGTGCATGTATGTACGTGCATGTGCGCTTGTGGGGGTGTGCACGTGCATGTTTGTGCATATGTCGTGCTATAATCGCCTTCCAACTTGTTGGAAGCTATTAAATATATAATTAGTTAATAGATAGTTACTATACTATTGTTTATTTTATTTTTCATTTTCAATTGAAACAAAGAAATTACAAGATAAAAATAAAAAATAAAAAATACAAGATTAAAGTAATATAAAAGAATAATAAAAAGGTGAAATATCATCCGTATATTTTTGTTTCTTTTCGAAATAGAAGGTTAAATTAATCAATTTATTTAGTTATTTACCTTCACCCTTTATTTTTATAGGAGAAAACTACCATATGTGGGCGACAACAATGAGGACTTGTCTCATAGCTCAAAGCTTGTGGAATATAGTGGAAAATGGAGGTAATCCACCTCCATTACCAAAAAAACCCAATAGTAGCTCAAATGAGAAATCATAATGATGAAGTGGCAAATTAAGGCAAAACACTTGCCATTATAGATGCATAAATACATAATGTATGTATCAAGATTTTGACTCTTGAGATTGCAAAAGTGACTTAGAATAAGCTGAAGGAGGAGTTCTAAGGAAGTGAAAGACCAAAAAAAATGCAAGTGCTGAACTTGAAGAGAGAGTTCAAAGCACTAAAAATGAAAGAAAATGAAACTGTCAAAGAGTTTTTTAACAGAATTTCAAAGATGGTGACTCAAATAAGATTGCTAGGACTAGATCTTAAAGATCAAAGGATTGTGGAGAAAATCCTAGTCTGTATTCTAAAGAGGTTTGAATATAAAATCCTCTATTTAGAAGAAAATAAGGATTTTTCTCAAATAATGCTTGTCGAGCTCATCAATGCTTTGCAAGCTATTGAGCAAAGAAAATCTTTGGGTATAGAGGAAAATGTACTTATGGCCAACACCAAAGGCAAAAACACAAAGGTATAATAATTACAGAAAAAAACCATTTGGTGGAAAGAAAGGAAAAGGCAAAAAGAAGGAGAAAAGGCAACAAATGTTTAGGTTGAAAAAGTAAGTTCCCACATTGTCCCTACTATAACAAGCAATTATGCTCAAATTTTGTTAGTTTAGACCAAATGTTAAAAATGTAGGGTCTGTAATCAACTTGGTCATGTGGAGAAGATTTGCAAAAATAAAACAAACTAGTATGGACAACAAGCTCAAGTTGTTGAGCATCATTAGGGTAAAGAACAACTATTTATTGCTACATATTCAGCTAGGAATAACAAAGAAGCATGGCTAATAGGTAGTGGATGCACAAATCATATGGCCTTAGAATGATGATAGAACAGAGAATCACAATTAGGTCTAGAAAATAAAACTTGTGCAAAATCATTCGCCAACCTTGTTATTTCCTCGAGGACAAAACCCTAATGAGACTTTCTATGGATCTGGAAAATTTTTTTCTTCTAACTTTTCACATGATTGTATGGTTTTTCTTCTCTTTTCATAAAAAATAGTTTTTTTTTTCACTAAATAGTGCCCTACAAATTTTTCATCAGTAAATTAATTATCTCACAATTCTCGATAGATAACTATTAGTATATCCTAATTACATTAAACCAAAAAATAATCAACGAGTCTGCTTATACCATAAATTAAGACAATTATGGCCTTATCTTAATTTTCATTTATCATAAATATATTTTAGTCCTTAAATAATTCAATCTTGCAATAATAATTTAATATGAATCACCCTATAAATCTCACTCTAGCCATTAGAAACTAGCGAGAAATTGCTTCCTAAACATAATTACTGAAGTATCATGTTCACGGACCTATTAGCAAATTAGATTTTATCTTTAATCACAATTTCAGTACATACAAAATTATTTGATTGAGTTGCTTATGAGTTGTGAATATTATAACATAGGTCAGGCTAAAGTTCACATTTTACATTTCTGTAGAATAAGTAACACTTTGGTCGTGATCCAAATTGTTCATGCGATAAGCATTTCATCTTTGGTTCTAATAAATAAAAAGTGAAATTCCAATAATTTTTATTGGAATTTATAAAATAATAGGCTTATTATTTTTATCTCATCGTTAATTTACATCAAGCTCTTCACTCCATTTAATTCCTCACTCTTCCAAAAAAGCAACACCCTCCACTCCATCAAAAATAGAAAAAAGAAAAGAAACTAGTTGTTCATACACACCTATTACCTAACCCAATGCAAGAAAGCTATACACAAAATGCAAACTTAACATGCTAATTGATCTCTAAACGAAGAAATCTCTTCAAAAATTGGAAGTCTCTTTGATCTAATTGGGTTCCATTCGTTCATCAACTGTTCCAGGCCTTTGATGAACTCATCATCCAGGCCCAAAAGATCAGAGAAATGTGGCGTAGGTAGCATGGATTTCAACTCTGTTAGGAGATCTTGAACCCGTTTCCTTGACTTGCTATCATCTGAGCCTGGAAGTTTTCCTTTTAATACATCTTCAAGAATCAATTGTGCCTCTTCATATCTGGCTTGTTTGATGAGGCATAGGCCCAAATTACAGGCCTTGTTACAATCCGGATCAATCATTTGGGCTTTCCGATACACCACTTCGGCCATCATGTAGTTCTTCTTTTGCATGTAGGCCCAGCCCAGGTTTCCCTGCACAAAAATGTTTAGATATGTCGCTGTCCAAAAACAATGATAATAATTTAAAAAACAGTTGCAAAGTAGAAACGACTAGAGTCGGCAAAATATATATATATATATATATTAAGTTTTGTAAAATAAGTGAGTTTTGATTTTAGTTTTTTGAATTTTTTATTAATTTTTATAATTTAAAAATTTATAATAAATGGATAAATTTTAGTTTTGATCAAATTTTAATTTTGGTTTTTATAAAATATTTTTATCCTATTTTATTCTTCTAAAATTTAAAATATTTATTTTTAATCTCTAATTTATATTTTAAGATAGACAAATAATATTTATTTTAGAGATCTAATTTTTTTTTATATTATATGTTAACATGTATAATATATGGTAATCAATCCTTCGTGCCAAATAATAATAATAAAAATAATAAATTTAAAAAGATGAAAATTAATTAAAAATTTAATAGAAACTAAAATAAAAATTACTTATTTTACAAAGACAAAAAATACACATAAATATATATATATATATATATATACCACTTAAACTACTAAACTCACATGATAAATCATATCTGCAAATTCGTAAGAGTAACTATAATGCCGATGATTATGTTGGTTGTTAAAGTTAAATAACTTTAACTTATAAATATTATTAGAATAAATAAATTCTTATAGAATTTGGATAAAAGTAACTACAGCTAAATTTGCTTAAATATTAAAAAGTAATGAGAAAAACTGAAAACGTTTTTCTTTTAATATTCTTTATTATTATGAACTAAAGTTGATTAAAAATGAAAATTTTCTGTAGATTTCACTTTTGAATCCTGAGAAAAATCTATTAAATGAGTGAAATCTAAAAACTAATTTTCAACAAATTTTAACTAATAATAAATAGAATATGAGAGAAAATGTTGTTACTATTCTTCAATAAATAATTTTTCAAGTCAAAAATAAAATTATGTTAAAATAAATTAAGAATTTAATACATTTAAATTAAAAACTCAAGTTAAATTTTATTATTAAATTGAGGTATGATTTGATATGGATAATTATGATTATTGTTTAATGTTAGGTTTCCAAAGTAATTTATAATTTATTGGAAGGTTTTTTTAGTGGCGAGCAAACAATGATCCTTATTCTTTAAGGATTATATTTGTCCCATGCTACTTTTATTTTACACTTTTACTTTACGTTACCTCTATGATCAATCATTGTGTCAGAATTGAAGCCAAGTAAAAGTTTCCTTAAGAAAAGTAATGAAGAACTTAATATGTAAAATAACTTATTGAATTATTCTTATTATATCTTCTCTTTTTATTAATTTTATGAGAGGTCATTATTAAATATCCAGACATTGATTAGTATTTCCATTACTTTTTAAGTATCATTTTGAAAATAAAAATTATTTGACATTTTAAAAGTTTTAAAAAATTACTATTTTATCAATTATACATTTACTTTTATGTAATTTTTAAATATTTTACACATTTATTATGAAACTGAAGAGAAAAAATGAAAATGATTGAGTAAATGATTAATAAGCTAAATAATTAGTAAAATAAAAAATTAGATAATAATTTTAATAAATATGATAACACTAATATTTTCTTAATTCTTATGTTGCAATTTTAAATGACATTTAAAAAAGAAATGAAGACAGTACTTGTTCAGGATAGAATTAAAAAGAAATCTTTAGTTTTCCACTAATATCATCAATCCTCAGTTAAAATGAAATAAAAACATTTTGTCAAAATCACAACCAAATGAGAGTAGAGGGAGTAGATTAAATATATTATATGCAAAAATCAAGGCACAATCCTTAAACCTACTTTCTGCAAAGAAAAAAGCATAGTTTCTAGACTAGTCCTTGAACTTTAGAAAATAAAGAAAAAAAAAAAGCTTTAGTCAAGATCAAATACCAGTAATCTTGAAGTTTCTTGTTTAATAGAAACTTGGAACTTCTTGCCATGTGATCGTGCCGTCTTAGTGAGTTTCCCATTGAAGGCCTCGCCTTGGTAGATCAACTTCAATTTTCGCTTCAGCAATTCTATTTGCTCATCTATTTTTCCACATTTCTATCATTTCAACAAATGAAATTTAATATAGAAGTTAATTAAAAGACCCAAGTATAAACACACTCATTCATTCTACCAACAAAAACAAGAGACACATGTTGTACCCAAATGCAATTAGCAGGATATTTCAATGAATCAATTGCAAGGTGTACACATTAGAAAACACCACTTCAAATTATTTGGGTTCTACGTCTGCCAAAGAAAAAGTATTTGGGTTTTGTGACATACCTTTATTTTTTCTTCCGATGATATATAAAACAATATAAAACAAATAATTAACATCTCCATTTTCATTTTCATGTTTTAATATGATATCAAAGTTTTTTTTTTATAAGAGTTGTATTTCTATACACGTAAAAAACTTTATCCTATTAATTACTCATAAATTATTATTATATGATTTTTAAAAAAATTATTATAAAAATTAACAAATTTACTATTCATGATTTGAATAGTAATCGAATGATAATATAATTTTTTAAACTAATTATTTTTATAATTCAAAAATTAATTCATAATTAAAAGAAGGAGAAAAAAAAAGTGAATGGACAAACATTCCATATCCAAGAAATAAAAATAAAAGGTCAAACATATGTGGCATCAAACATTTTCTCCCTATATGCACGGTGGAAGGTTGCTACAAAAATGTACACAAAATTATAGTTTAATTCGCTCGAAATTCTTCAAAACCATCACAAAATTTCTATGTTCTTTAAAACCATCACAAAATTAAAACTAGCGGTGTAAAATTACCAAAAGAATAATTATTTTGTGAAAATTTTATACAAACTTCTTGTAGTTTCACTGTCATCAGAAACTTTTTGACGACTTTACCCATGCTTTTCAATTCTGTAGCGATTTTAAAGAGTCTAGAACTAACACAGTTAATAATAACTGAGCACCTATACTAAAATATAAAAAGAAAATTATTCTAGAGAGTAAAACAGAATTATTATGAGAACTAAAACCCAAAAGGTAAACAAATATAAGAAGTAATGAATAATTAAAGCTAAGATTATTAATAAACAAGAGGTTAAGGAGATTTATACCTTGTAAAGATCTATTAGTACATTATCAAGGGACTCTTGGGATTGTTTGGAGCAAAAGCCTCTAAATGAACGAATGGCTTCAATAGCTTGTTCTGATCTGTCCAATTGTTTCATCACTACTGCCATATCCTTCAGAGCACTGTCCACTTTATCCCCTGAATTTATTGCTTTCCAAAATAATACAATTGCAGCTTCTGGGTCCTTTTCTACCAGCTGCATAATTCACATCATTATTATTATTAGCATTATTACTATTATTATAGATCTTTGTTCAAGAAAGAATTAATTACAGCAACAAAGTCAGAAAATTTTGAAAGCCATCAAAGTTGTAGCAAAAATGAAAATTCCATTATGAAATTGAACTATGCGGATCATTAAATCCGAACTTTGAAAAAGAACGAGAGTACTTTGGTCAAGTAAATAATTAAGCATGGCGAAACTAAAAAGTAAATAAATCTAAATTCAAATCATGCATATATACAATAGATCGGATAGAACTTTCAAACGTGGAGGAATTTATAAACAATTAGTTGATTTTCTTGTTTCCAAATAATTTTTTTAAAAAAGTCAATATACAACAAAAAGTTCCACGGCTATGAAAGAAAAATTAGATTCATGCTAAGTATTGTAAGCTTGCAAGATTCATGCTTGTTGAATCAAAGAACGAAAGTGGGATCATGAATATGAAACAAAGAGAACGTGAGAGGAAATATTATCAAATATCAAATAATACACACACAGGTGGTGTAATTTAGAGTTCAATTAACTAAACCCCCTCAAAAAATAGAAACTTATTTTAAGTGAAAAATAGAAAAATCTAAAAATGGGAACAGGTATTATATGTACCTGGGCATGCTTAGCTCTGACATAAGGGCTATCTCCATAAGGAACCTTGTGAAGTACATGGTAAAGGTCATCTTTTTTTCCTTTTGAGGCACGCTTGTTGCAGCCACTTGTTTCTTCCATTGGTGTGAGACACAGAGAAACAAAACAACAAAAAAAAAAAGGAACAATAGTGGGTGCTCTGTTTGCTCTCTCGTTAGTAACGATTAAGATTACACGCTTTCGAGTTTCGAGTTTCAACACAAGTTGTGAAAGGAGGTTCTGACCAGGATGAGAACAACGTTGTGAACCTGGACGGATTTGCGTCCTCGTACCTTTTCTTGCGGTGTTTGGTCACTGTAGAGTCAATCCAACGACTACGAGCGAAGTAGTATCCGTCCGGGGACACGTGGCGCCGTGTGATTTTAGTTTCAGAAAGAACGTGCACCGTTTCAACGTCTGCAGAAACCCGTAAGAAAAATAATCTATTTCAATAGTTTCAATTAATTTATTTCGCATAAATAGATCACTTTTTAGCGCGTTGCGCGTGTATAGAAAATTTAAAGTAAAATATATTTTTCTTTTTTTAATATTTTTAAAACTCGATTTCAGTCTCCTAAAAAAAATTATACTATTTTAGTTTCTCAAATTTAAATTGTGATGTATTTTTTATTCAATCGTCTAACTTCAATTACTTTTTTTTTAGAAAAAATAACAAAAAAAAAATATCGAGATCAATAATTTCTAAAAAATTATACTAGCTCAGTCAATCAGTTAGATTATGTTTTTCACTTTATCAACGTAATATTAATGTAACTAATCACGTTTTACATTATATACAGAGATATTTTAGGTAACATGTTATTGATGTCTGAGAACAAGTAACAATTAGTCTTTTCAAAGTTTGATTTGAGTTTGAGTAAAATTTTTAAGTTTGATTTTAATTCTCTTAAATTTAAAATTTTAATTTTATTAATATTGTATTTTAATAAGAGTGAACATTAGATAAGTTGCAATAGATTTATTTTTGTAATGGATTTATTTTTGTTTCGGCTAAAAAAAATTTATTAAGTCATTTATGTATGATATAATAATATATAGGACAAAATCGTATCAATCTAATTTATTAATATAATATATAAATATTAATGTTATGTATAATTAAATTGTAAAATAAAAAATATAAATTTTAAATAAAAGTAATCAAGGTATATTTTATGATATATATTTTAAAATAAATATTATTATTATATATAATAAAAGATTATATAAAATATTATCTATTAAATAAAAAAAACTTTTATTATTAAAATATAATTATTTAAAAATTATATTTTAATAAAACATAAGATATTTTATTATTAATACATAAGTGTTCAACAAAATTATTAGAAACTATAAAATTATGAATAAGACTCCTTAAATGAACAGTAAAAATTATAATTTTTTAATTTTTAATAACACATAATATTGAAGTTTAACAACACAAGCAAGAATTCTATGTATAACTAAACAAATCTGATCATTGGTCCATAATTTAGTTGATAACTATGATTTGGTTGGTAAGATAAATATAAAAGTGAATGAAAAAGATGTTATAAATTTAAAAATGATTAAAATAAAATAACAAATTTTGAAGTACTAAAACAAAATTTTGAATTTTATAAGACTAAAATCATTTTTTCTAATTTCATGAGAATTAAATCAAATTTAAAATTTTGTGACAAATAAAATCAAACGTTAAATTTTACAAACATTAAAATTTGTGCGAGGATAAAAAAAGCATTTTTAACATGGTAGACAGATAGTCATGTAGATCTCCAAAATGCTCACAAATAGGCTGTTCACATAAAATTCCGTTAAAAAAATAACACCTTTTAAAATTTTAAGGAATTAAAATAGTACAAAATTTATAAGGTTTTAAAACTGAATTTCAAAAGTTTTAGAGACACAGACAATATATTTTATCCAATAATTTATTTTAAAATAATTTTTTTTACTAATTTTTGTAATGTTTTTGAAAATAACTTTTTTTTTAAATTAAGTTAAAAAAACATGTCTTTTATCTTTCTTAAATATAGACGTTAAACTAAAATGTATTTGTTTAAATTATTTAATAATTTAATATTGATACTTTCTAATTATTTTTGAAATATAATGTTTGCATAAATTATTTTTATATAATTATATTTATATCATTAGATAATAATTTTTATCCTATTTTTTCTATGTAAATTTTCTGTTTTTATTTGTAGAGCATATTAGACGAGTTTAGTTTACAATCTGTTGAACTTTATGCTAGAACCAGTATTATTACCTGTGCCTGATAATTTAGTCATTAAATTTTATCTAATTTTATTTTTAGCACAAACTTTTAACATATTATTATTATTATTATTATTATTATTATTATTATTGTGTATCAAATATTAATATTGTAACCTTTTTAAGAGTATAAATATTGTTATGACTCAAGAAAATTATGTCTTTTTAAAATTGATCATTTTAATTTTTTTTTAGTTATTATATTTAATAAAAATAATATATTTTCACTCTTTCATAAAAAAAAACTTTTAATAACCAAAAATAAATTAAATAAAATTTTATATAATGGTGAAAAATCAGGTTATAGAAAACTTCTCTATATTTTTAATACTATTTTTTTTTATTTTACCATCTAATTTACAAAGAAATTAATTTTTTTCATTATTCACCAATTACAAAGATTTTTTTCTAGATGTTTTTATAATTTTTTTATGCTGAGAAAATAAAACAAAAGAAACTACAATCTATTCTAAGAAATGAAATAATGTCCATTGGGGCATGATCTAGTAGTTTTCAAACATATATACAGGTGTAACCCATGATAGACTGGGCTTTAAAAAGCCCAAAAGAAAAGGATTAATTTGTTAAAGTACTTTTATAAGATGAAATTAGAATAATTGGATAGTATTTTATTTTATTTTTCTTAAATTAAGATTATATTACTTATATAGTTATGATTTCTTGTAGATATTTATTTAATATAAAATTATGCATTATGTGTGAAATATAAAAAATAAAAAAATATTTCACTAGTCATTTTTACGTAACTTCTTATATAAGTGTTTCAATCGGAAAGCTTGAGAGCGTTCAGGATTTCTCTCAACATGAGCTTGGATGGAAAAATTATTATAGCGTGTTAGGCTCTCCCTTATTTAGTTAAAAATTCAATATAAAATAATTATTAGTTGTATTAAAAGACTACTTTTAATAATTTTTAATGTTGTTTAGGTAAATTTTTATTTTTATTTTAAGAATAAGTTCTTAATATATTTTAGCATTAGAACATTCTTACTTAAAGAACACAGTATAAGAATCATTATTGTAAAAGAGTTTATAAAAACTTGTTAACTAAAAAAGAAAATTTTTAAAAACTTGATTTAGTTTATTATTGAAAAAAATATAATAAAGATTCTTAAATCTTAGTGGACACTATAGGCCCCCCAAAAAGTAAATTAAGAAACTAAAGTTAATTCTATTTTCAAACATGCTAATGCTAATAGTGGAAGTGGATGGTGTTAACAACAGTCAAAGAGTCCAATTAAAACTGAATGAGATTACTGTTAAATAATTGGGATAATTTATTCCCATTAGGAGGCTCAAAATTAGGCAAGTGATGCTTCACTTCCGGTAATGGAGCTAAATTTTTATTATTAATCATGTTATGATTTTTAAATGTGCAAAATTTTAAATAATTTTTAAAAGTTAAATCAAACTAATGAAAGTTTTCTTTATATTTTTATATATATATATATATATATATATATATATATATATATATATATATATATATATATATATATATATTTTATTTTTTTTCTATTTTTATCACCTAATCCAAATAAACAAAATTTCCATTTTTTTTACTTTTCAGTTATATTTTACATAAAAATTGCAATCATCTTAAAGACACTTATTTGGTATATTTATAATTATTTTATTTCTTTTAATTTAAACAATTTTTAAAAGGAAAATCAAATAAAAATCTTAAAGAAAAGAAACGGAAAGAAAAAGAGGATGAACAGTGGCATTTTTAAAAATTTCTTTTGGTTATTTTTTTGCTTTTATACTTTTTTTTAAAGAAAATTAATATATTTAAGAAAAACATATAAAAAATTTAAGAAAAAAAGGAAGGTGGATGGCAAGTGGCAGCACAATGCCATTATGAAGTAGATGTTAACTTCTTTTTTGTAAGGTCAATAGATTAGTTCATTTTATATTTATTTCAAAACATTTTATTTTCTTTTATTGATATTACTTTTCATTAAGTTACACTGTATACTTTTCATTGGGAGCTTTTGCTCCTTATTCCAAAAAAAAATTATATACTTTTCATTTAATATATTTTACAAAATAGATCTAAATTGTTGATTTTTTTAAATAAATATAAATTGAATTTAAAAGATAAATATTTCTATTATTTTACAGAACACCAATACTGATTGACAGAAAGAAATTTGAGTTTTATACAAATTTTTAATAAAAAATTGAGTAATACATATAAATAGTTAAAATTAAAATTAGTCAATAATAATGTGATTATTTATTTTTATATTTATATTTTACCATTTAAATATAATTTAATAATATTATTTTTTATAATAACTAAAAGTTTTTACATAATATATATAATTATATTAGGCAAGAACAATTCTCTTATTAAGAATATTAAAATTATAAATTTAATCATATAATGATTCAATATTAAAAGTTATTTAGTGATGATATAATTGTTAAAATTAAAGACACATGTAGCATTTTAATACAATTGTTTAAATGCTTAAGAAAAATAATTTGAAAAGTTGTTTTTGAAAAAAAAAAGTTTTTGTTATACTTATTTAAAACATCCAAAGTTCATCATATGATCTTTATATGAAAAAGTATTCAATATTGTTGTATAACAAGATATTTAAAGCATTCTTTAGATGACATATTTCTAAATGAATATTATTTTACAACTATATCTTTTACCTATCTTGAGACAAAGAGAATTATATGGTGAATAAATTGAATTATTTTTGAGAAAAATAGACTAAGTTATTCAACATATTTCAATATTTATAAAATACTAAGTTAGTATGCATATCTAATTCTCCTAGTTATACTTATATATTTTTTTTTAGAGAAAACTTATGACTAAAAATGCATATAGAACAAAAATAACCACGTCAAGATTGAATAATTATTATAATGAGTTACATTTTCTATCAATTATGTTAGCTTTTATCATTTCACATTTAAATAGGACAAATTATTTTGATAAGGGTCAATATCAAGCTAATTGCTTAATTAATTAGGAGAAAATATGATCGATGAAGTGAATCAAATTCTTTTTAAAAGGATAGAAAAAAAAATTATTAAAATCTTCATGTGTGTTACTAGCCAAGCTATGATATATAGCTTGTCTTTTTTACAAAAGTAAAAATACACGAATGTTGCAAGTAACATGGTTGATGCATTAGTGTCTTGTGGATATAATGATATGCTTAATGTATTTTCTTTCTCCTCCAATTACTCAATATAACTAAAATTGATGAAGGTTAAACAAATGTTAATGTATTTAAGAGAACTTATTGGTATCACTAGATCACCTAATTGAAAAGATTGGATATATGTTTAAAACAAGATTAAAAGCTAAGTTCAAATAGTACCTTTTTTGTAGGTTGATTAGATCCTTAACTTAGGGATGGTAATTACAGAGAAATAAAGTTCAATTTTAGTCATACTCACTCCATACGTTTAACTACATTTCTATGAGACATTTCCCAAGCACACTACTTTTTTTTATGTAAAGAAGGGGCTTAAAAGCCAAGAAAAAAAATTAAAATAGACTAAAGTTGGGACTTTAGATGTATCGGTAGTAGATCCACAAAAGCAGAGAGAAAATTAAAAATTCTAACATCATTATTCGGAGATAAACCAAACATAGCAAAATAATATGCTACACTATTGATTTCTCTAAGAACGCGATTCCATCTAACCTCTTGCGTATGCTTCGTCAAGGATATTATTCCATATAACCTCTTGTAGGGTGTGTGCGTGCATGTGATTGTGTTGTGCATGTGGGGGTGTGGGGGTGTGGAGATGTGTGTTATGCGTATGTGCATGAGTATGAGGGATGTGTGCATGGGATGTGTATGAGCACATGTGTGTGTATGCGTCATGTATGTGCATATGTCCTTGTGTTCGTGTGAGGTGGGGAATTTGGGGATGTGGTTATACATGAGGTTGTAGGTGTGGGGGTGTATAGGGGGAGTGGTGTGGGAATGTGTGTTGTGCGCGTCTGTGTGCATGCATGTAGGTGTGTGAGGAGGGAAGTGGGTGTGGGTGTGTGTTGTGCACATGTGTGTGCATGCATTTAGGTATGTGAGGAGGGGAGTGAGGATGTGCATATGCGTGTGTGAGTGAGTGTATGTGTGTATCCAAACATGAGTATATGCATGCGCATATAAAGGGTGTGCGATGTATGCGCGCATGTGTCTGCTTCTGCGTGTGTTTGTTTGTGCCCATGTGTGTGTGCACGTGTGTGAGGTATGAGTGTGTGTGTGGGTGTACATATGTGTGAATGTGTGGGGGGTGTGTGACGATGTGAATGAGTTTGCATGTGCAGGTGGATGGGCTTGTGTGTATCGGCCTGTGTGTGTATTGGGATGTGTGCATGTGAATATATTTGTGTTTGTGTATGTTGAAAAAAATATTAATATAATACTTATACGAATATATAAATAAATGAATTTTTTATATATACTATGACACAATTTTGTTATGTAATTAAGATTTTATGAAAAATAGTTTATAAAACATATTTTAAAAAATAAAAATTTAACAGTATATTAATATAATACATGGAAATCGATAAATATATAAGTTAATCAAATTTGAGAATGAATATTAACGTAATATTTATATAAATATATTAAAAATACACTTCTTTTTCTTGATATAGTATAACACAATTCTGATAAGTAATTAAGATTTTAAAAAATTAGTTTATAAAATATATTTTAAAAATAAAATTAAAAAATAAATCATTACAATATAAATTGATATATATATATATATATATAAAATAAATTAGCTCTTAATTTATCTCCTTATTTATTATTTAAGATATTAAGAATTATTTTCAAATTTTCTGCGTATATATTTTAAAAAATATTAATTTTAATATATTAATTTTAAAATTAACTAAATTAAAATTCATATTAATATAATTAAAAATTATTAAAAAAATTAGCAGTTAATTTCAGACAATAATTTTTTATTTATTGTATTTTTATGTAATATAATAATTTGAATATTATTTGCAAAAAATAATTAAAATAACTATTATTATGCAAATGATAAGATATTTTATATATCAGATAAATTAAGTCACATTATATCATATAAACCAGTGGGATTAAAATTTTTAATTTACATATCTTGCATGTAACACTGCAAAATATAAATATAAGAGCTAAATGCAATGCCATTAAAACATTATTTTTTATTTGAAAGGAAAAAATATTAAGATAAATCTAAAAAATAATTTTGTGACACAATTTTATTATTTAATTAAGATATTGTATGTATTTTTGTTTTATGCTTATTGGTTATTACTTTTTTAATTATAATATATATATATATATAATTAAAAAAGTAACAACTAATAAGCATAAAACAAAAATACAATGGGTGATTATATGAGATGGTGAAATGAGTAAATTTGGGCCATACAACCATACATGGTGATCAAGATTTAAAAAATTAAATAATATGATTCTTTTTAAAAGTTACCTATTTAAATAAATATACCACCAAACATGTGAATTATGATAAATTCTAAATATTATTAAATATTTTAAAAAATATATGTTTAAATAAATATATCACTGAACATGCAAATCAATTAACACGAGTTTGTTTTAGTTTAACAAGTGGTATCGAGTTCGAGTCTTGTATTTACAATTGCTTTAAATATTTAAAGGAGAGTTATCTGACTTATAGTAATCCTACTTTACTAAAAAAATATTTGTAAAAATATTTATTGAATGTATTGTGTGTCATATATATACAATGTTTTATTTATAATTAAATAAAACTAAAATTAAGTATACAAATAATGATAGAAATGACTAGTTTTTCATTCTTGTAAAATAATTTTTTAGTTTTTCATCCCTAGAAAATTTGAAATTATGTTTTTGTTCATATTGTTATGTAACATTCGTTAACTACTTATATAACATTTGTTAACTACTTATGTATTTAATGGAAGGTCAAATTATCATTTCAAGTGAAACTCACCATTGTTTTTATAGCACTATGTTAGCATGTGATGTCTCTAATTTTTTCTTCTAAATCCTTAAAATTAATGTTAAGGATCAAAAATAGTAATTTTAAATTATGGAGGGACTAAAATCAAAGAAAAATATTTTACAAGGATCATAACCAAAATTTACTCATTTTACAAGGACCAAACAATTTCAAATTTTATATGAATAAAAAATAAAGTTTTTTTTAAAAAAATTAAAATAAAAACTCGTTCATTTTATAGGGGCTAAAATATATTTAATTATAAGTAAAGATTAATATATGGTAAGTTATCCACACTACTAAAAATAAAGTAAATTATTATTGACATTTGAATTTAAAAAATAATTCTTACTTGGTGATAAAAAAATACTAACATTAATTATAAAAAGGAGAAGAGAAAATTATTTCCTATACAAGAATTCCATGGGTGCTATAAGTTGTCACCGTCAAAGTAGGACTATTTGTAATGATTCATGATTTTTTTTTATATTTTGAGGAATTCTTTTGATCCTTGCATGCAATTACTTGCACAAGGGTTGTTGTATGTTTTAGGTTAAAAGTTTGATGGAGTTATTGGAGAATATATTAGGTTAAGAGATTTATCTGCCTAAAGGGGACAATTTTCTAAGCTTATTGTATGCTTATGGATTAACCCATATGAATTTTTGAACCAAGCTGTGACCTTGGTTTGATTCTACCCAAAGGGGAATGTGCTAGTATACTAGCCTCACTGTGATAACTTGTTTTGTTTTAAGCTATATCTTGTCTTGTAATATGTTACAATGTATTTGTGTTTTGTCTTAACAATAAATTTTCTATGATGGAGTTATTGGATAAAACAATGGGCTAGGGAATTTGTCTACCCAAAGGAGACAACTTTCTAAATCTAGTATGTACTCAATGATTAACCCATATAAGGTTTTGGTCAGGGCTATAACCTTGGTTAGTGCATTATGCTCAAAGGTGAATGTACTATTATATTGATTATTTGTTAAGACTTGAGTTGTACTTTTTTGTATTATATGTCCCTATTAACTCTTGATAAGGTGATAATTGTTCTACAACTTATCCTTTTGTATCTTTATAGGGGCTCAAAATATTGAGAGAAACAAATATAAGGAAAAGCAAACTCAAGTTGGAAAATGATCTCAAAGAAGTCTTCGCATCAATGGAAGATGTCAACCTAGTTTTAGATTCTGGATTTGAATTGATTTTGAATGACACCTTTTATGTATCCTATTTTAGAATAAATTTGATTTCTATTTCTTGTTTAGATAAACTTGGTTTTAGTTTTACTTTTGGTAAAAAGAAAATAAATTTAATGTTGAACTCCCAAATTATTGGTTATGGATTTTTAACGGATGATTTATACAAATTATTTTTAGCTTTTGATAATATTCCTTCATCTTTAGTTGTTGAGAATTCTAGTGCTAAAAGATATAAGATTGAGAAAAAATCCTTTATGTTGTGGCATAAGCACTTATGTCATATTTTTAAGGAAAGGATTGAGAGATTAACAAAGAAAAACATTTTACCTTCCTTGAATTTTGATGATTTAGTTACCTATGTGAATTGCATTATGGGAAAGTTTACTAAGACCAAAAAAGAAAGGTGCAACTAGAAGTTTATATCTCTTAGATATCATTCATATAGACATTAGTGGCCCCTTAACTCCTACAATTTTGTGGTCACATGTTTTTCATTACATTCTTAATAGAGTTTCGAATAAATTCATTCATAAAACTCCTTTTTAACTTTGGATAGAAAGAAAACCCAAACTAAACCATCTTTGACTCTAGGGTTGCCTAACTGAGGTGAAAATTTATAATCCCTTGCAAAAAAATGATAGACTAAAAAATGAGCCATTGCTTTTTCATTGGATACTTGAACCGTGATAAAGGATACAAGTTCTTTTATCCTGGTATCGAGAGAAAAATTGTACAATCTATGAATGCCAAAATTTTGGGGCTTGATGTAGCAGATTCTATTGTTAAGTCTAATGAGTCCGAAGTTCTTTTGCCTGTGATTGTTTCTTTACCACTACCTATTCTTGTTGTTAGTGTTCCAACATATGTTGCAGTTGAGATCGAGGTTTTGGTTTTCCAGTTGAAACTGAAGTTCTAGTTGAAGATGTAGCTGACCCTTAGGTTGATGATGAGTTTGATCCTCTTGTTGTGGTTAAGACTCCACAACTCATTGAAACTGTTGCACAAATTCCTTTGAGGAGGTTAACTAGAGGGAGGCTACCTGCTATTAGTGATGACTTTGTGATCTATCTTAATGAGGATGCATATGACATTGGAGATATTGGTTATCCAAAGAGCTATCAGAAAGTTGTTTCATGCCCTCAATGTGACATGTGGAAGCATGCAATGAATGAAGAGATGAAGTCTATGTTAGTAAATGGTGTATGTGAGCTTGTTAAGTAATGTGAGAACAATAAAACAATTAGTTGTAAATGAGTTTTCAAGACAAAGTAAGACCCAAAGGATAATATTGAGAGATTTAAGGCCAAACTGATGGCAAAGGGTTTCACACAAAAGGAAGACATTTACTTTAATGAGACCTTTTCACTTGTATAGACTAAGGATTCATTTAGAATCATTATGGATCTCGTAGATCATTTTGATTTGGAATTGCACCAAATAGATGTGAAGACAACTTTTCTGAATGGTGATTTGAGTGAAACTGTATACATGCAACAACCTCGGGGTTTCCAGGTTAGTAGTGACGAGAATCCATGTAAACTCAAGAAGTCAATTTATAGCTCGAAACAAGCTTCTAGACAATGGTACTTGAAATTTGATGAAGCAGTAACTTCCATAGGGTTTAAGGAGAATATAGTTGATCAATGTATATACCTCAAGGTTAGTGGAAGCAAGTTTATCTTCCTTGTACTATATGTGGATGATATATTGTTGGCTTTTAATGACCTTGGCATGCTACATGAGGCAAAACAAATGTTGATTAGATTCTTTGACATGAAGGATCTTGGTGAAACTTCTTTTGTTTTGGGGATTGAGATTCACAAAGATAGGTCATGACATACACTTGGGTTATCTTAAAAGGCTTACATTGATAGAATCTTAGAGAGGTTTAATATGCAAAATTGTAAACCTGGGGGTGCTTCAATCGTCAAAGTTGATAGATTCAACAAGGACCAATGTCCTAAGAATGAGATTGAGCAAGCAGAGATGAAGGATAAACCTTTTGCAAGTGCTTTGGTTAACCTCATGTATGCTCAAGTATGCACTAGACATGACATCTCTTTCATAGTTGGAGTTTTGTGTAACATCCTAAAATTTATTTAATTATTTTTAGAAATTAATTACATTATTATTATTATTATCAATTTTATTTTAATAGAGGGGTTAATGATTTTATAAACTGATGAGGCTTTATCTAAATTATTTTCATTTATTAATTTAATTAATTGAATTAACGGGGGAGACTGACGGGCGGGTCGGGGTTGACCTGACCCAGCTAGAATATTAGACAGGGGTAATCAGTTTACCCTAATTGGTGTTTTACGCGTCAAACAGCCAGACCCCAGAGGAGAGAGAACGCAAACCTGCAAGGAGGAGAAGCTAGAGTGTTCAGATCGTCTCGAAAACGCATCAGTTCTTCTTCGTTCATCGTTTCTAAGGTACGGGTGAGATTGGTTCGGTCATATATGAATGTGGGAGGGTACGAGTAGTGAGGGCAATCCCTAAGTCCCTCTAGGATCTAAATTCTCAATTTTGTTTGGTTATTATGTTCTAAAAATATTTTAATCGATAAAAAACAATTTGTCAATATGTTCTGTGGTTTGATTAATGTCTTGTCCTAATGTGATTTTTGTTGGGAAATCGTATGGTTAATTGCCCTAATTACTTGATTCTTGTGGTTGTTTATGGTTGTTCATGATCTGGGGCTCTTGTGTGCAATAATGAAATTGAGTGAAATTCAATGGTATTTTATGTGCGTTTCTGTGTTTTTTGATAAATGATTTATAATGATGATGGTTAAATTAATATGGTTGGGTATGGCTATGGATTGTACGAATGATGTATAAATCATGAGAGTATGAGAATGCATTGAGCATGGACATGAGATACATGAAAAACCAGACGTGACTATAATACCCTGGCCATATGTGGTGTTTAACAGGGACCCTGCCCAAAAGTGGTGTTTAACAGGGTGGACTAATGATGGGGGACAATCATATGCATGGGCCACAGTGGTGTTTAACCATGCTGCACGCCGACCATAGGTGGTGTTTAAGGATTGTGTGGAATGTCTTCGCACGGACCATAGGTGATGTTTAACTGTGCGACACACCGGCCCATACGGGGTATTTAACGGTGTGACCATCATTAGTGATAACTAGGGGGATTGAGGAGGTTCGCCCATGGTGTGGAGTTCCGACTCGAGACTCTTAGGTGCGGTGATGAGCATATGCATTGTGCGAGCATGTGCATTTTGTAAACATGAATGAACTGTGATTGATTTTGAATGAATGAACTGTGATTGATTTTGAATGAATGAAATGTGATTGATATATGAGCATCTGTTTGTTAGTAATTGAGCACGGTAATGGGTGGGATTTGGGGCATTATCTGCCTTTATATATGATTGAATGTGATTTCTGACCGTGCTCTCTCTTGTTGTTTTCTTTTAGGTAACGTTGAGGGCACTCATGGTGTCGGGTTTTGAAAAGGCGGGTCTTGCTCTGATTAGTGTGACATCGGGTTCTAGAAGTTAGAATAGTTGCTCTATGTCTTGATGTTTGAATGACTTATTTTAAAGATGATGATGACTTTAGTTTTCTCAATTATAATGTTTAGATCTAAAACCTCCTTGAAAACTTTGTGCCTATCTTTTAATTATCATGTGAACCTTTTATCCTTAATACAAATTATACTTTTTGGTTTTAACTATTACCCTGTCTCCATTTTATTTACTTGATTATTTTAATTTAAGTATTCCGGGTAGAAAGGTGTCACATTTTGGGAATGATCACTAGATAGTTGCTAAGAAAGTGATGAGGTACTTGTAGAGAAGTAAATAGTATATGCTTTCTATAGGAGAGTTGACAACATGGAAATTATGGGGCACACAAATTCAGATCTTGGTGGGTGCCCTGATGACAGAAAATCGACTTCTAGATATGTCTTTATGATGGTTCAAAAGTGCGATATCCTTTTTTAGGTAAGAAACAAACTTTTGTTACTTCTTTTACTATGCAGGCAAAGTTCATTGCTTGCCACTGAGGATTTTTTGTGATAATAATGTTACACTTAGAGCTGAAATACTCGACTATTAGAGATTTTGTAATAGATGGTTCTTTAGTAGTGGAGCATGTTGACACATATTCCATGTTAGTTGATCCTTTAACCAAGGGACTTAGGCTTGTTTTCAAAATACATGTTGAGAGCATATGCATTGTGAGTTCTTTTGATGTGTTTGGTTAGTGGGAGTTTTAGTTTTACATTAGTTCCTCTTTCATGATGTTGGATCCTTTTTTATTTAAATTTTGGGAAATAATATATTAATGACATTTTACATTTGATTTGATGATGGAATGAATTTTATTTGATGCATCTTTGCACATATATGTCAAATGTAAAAAGCTTGGTGTCATTGGGACCATTATGTCGGTAGTCGACACTATGTTGGAGTTGAGACATGATATTGAAACTTGATGTCATAAGAACTATTGTGCCCATAGTCAATACCATTTTGGAGTTGAAGCATGGTGGTTTTGTTGTAAACCATGTAATTTTTCTACCTTTTAGACATTTGAGAGAAATTGAGGACTGGTAGAGAAAATGATGGTATGGCTGTTTGATTACATTAGCACGTCATTTTCTTACTACACTCCACATTAATGAACAAGCGACGAACTTAATGATATTTGTAACCATGAAAGGTTTTGCATTGACGAGAGATGCAATTACCGCTATGATTCAATGTTATATGACTTTTGTTGGATGAAGTCTTAATTAAGTGTTGTATCTTAGAATCATAAATTTTGTGGCCACTTTATGTTATTAGCTTGAGAGTCATTTTTGAAAATGTTTTTCAACTTATAAACTACACAATTGATTTTGTCAAAACGAGAGAATGTTATAATTTTTTTCTACTAATTCTTGTAGACTACAATTAATGGTGACATTTTGTTTTTTCAAATCGGGCTAATAATGGAATATGATTAATTGGGAGATGATACTTAAGCCTACTAATAATGTGATTAATTAGTAATGAATTTTTGCACTTAATACTTATATAAGTGGGAGCAGGTGCAACCTAACCTCAAGACCCATAATAGAAGTGTGGCTAGGTTCTTTTTCTATTACATTGAAAACATACACCCGCTTGTTATAGTTTGCCCTATTAAAAATATAAAATCTGGAGTATGTGAATAGACAGAGAAAAACTTAATTTCTTGGTTTTCAGAACCGTACTAAATAGACACAATTTTTTTGATAAATTTGATTATGATTTTAACAAGTAAATATTAAATTGGTATTCTAAATTCATATAAAATATTGTGTTGTTGACCAAATAATTTTTTCTTATTACATGTGCATCACACACAAATAATTTAAAAGCTATGATAGGAACACTTTGAACTAATCCTATAGTTAAATATTACCTTCCATTAAGGTAAATCGAACGTCCTATGGCTTAATTTCTGTTAGTTTCTTAAACTGTAACTCATAATTTATGTGGTTTAATTCTTATTAAATGCTTAAACCATAGCATATGTCATCATTTGCGACTTACCATATTTCATTTTCAGCCTTACTACATTTTCATTGTGGATATGACTTCATAACTCACTTAAAATGTGACGTATCAATACTTTTGTTAGCCACATGTGGTACATGAGACTTCATATGTTACCTTGCCAAACTTCTTTAAATGATTTAGGTTACAAACTTTTAATGAACGTGCCAACTTATTGAATGCTTATAAAGAACTTGCATAATCATTCATGATAAATCAGTTCGCCTTGATTTTCTTATAATTTATGTTGCGTGAGTAGCTTTCTTTTTGTGTGTTTATATACAATCATAGCACTGAAGTTAAAACTTAAGATTTCATACAAATGCAAACTGCTCTAACCTCCCACTGTTAGATTAATTCCAATAGATTTTGTTGCATGAGTAGCTAATATGGTACTAATGTAGAATAAGATGCTATAAATGATTATTCTTTTATTTACATATATTATTACATTATCATTATAAATTTATTTAAGATATCTTTTATCATTTTTAGAAATTTTATATTTAATATGCTTTATATAAGATTTTAGAGAGTTTTAGGATTTATATATTACTTTCATAATATTTGGGTTGTAAATATCCTTTAAATGTCTAATGTTATATAAACCTTTGCAAATTGATATTGTTTTACGTCAAATATATAAAGACAATGATCGTTTATAATATTAAGATATGCACCCAATAATATATATTAAATAAAAGGTTTGTTTATATACTTCAAAATCAAAATAAAGTTATCAACTTGCGATGAAATTCAACCCCTTAAAGTGAGTAAATATGATGACTTCAATTTTTATAATCTCATACATTTAATTTTATTATCCATGATAAAGTTTGTTATTCAATAGGTAATTTTGAGGAGGATGAAATTGCGTGGCAATATGTTTTGAGAAAGGTAAGTTAGGTGCAAAAGTGACTTTAACCCATATTTTAGAATTTCGATCGAGAAAAGTATATATATTTACGGTAAAATCATCCAAACACAAATTATAACGTAGGATTAGCTTGTTAATTCTAATATAATTACTTTAAAAACTCATCTAAACTAATTTTTAATTAATTAATAGCATAAAATCTTTTATATTCATTAAACTCTTTTAGATTTGTTGAGTAATAATATATTTTTTAGATTCATTAAAGTTAAATTAGGGAAGACATTCCCTCTCGCAAGCCAGGGAAGACTACGAAATTCAATGAGAATTTATAGTAAAGTTTATGTATCGCATATTAATAGGAAAAAAAATCTGACAATCAAATTCAAGTAACGATTAACATAAATAGGGCTGAAAATAAAAACCAGTGTAAACAAAAGCCTTAATCAAATGTGCTGACTCCGGATGAAAATTGAGTAATAATATATATTAATTCTTTATACACTCACACCTTTTTATATATAAAAGTTGGTTAATATACTTTCACTTAAAAGTATGTTAATAAATTGTAATTAATATTGGATTTGTTAAAATACTGACTAACTCTATTCATTTTAGATGTTGTATTATTTATTATTTGTATTTAATGAATATATCATATATTAAATATTATTACATATTTTATTAATTTTTTAAGTAAAATAATAACAATGAATGGAGCAAGTGATCAACACAAATACAAGTGTTTTCTTTAATCAAACCCTTCTACTCTTTTTCTTCTTTGAATAATGAATAAAAGAGTACATTATTAAAATGCTAATAAATTTAATTTATTTATAAAAGAAATTTATTCATGTTTGTTTATAATACAATAAAATGTCAATGACCTTCATATAAAAAAGGAGTAAATGACTAAAATGTCAATAAATTTCATTTATTTTTTAAAAAAAATGTAAGTACTTTTATCCAAAATAAAATGTAGAAGTCATTGATAGTTACATGAATAAAAGAGTAAATAACTAAAATATTAATAATTTAATTTATTTTAAAAGAAACTAAAGGATGCACCAGAATACAAAAGAATCTATGAGCTCGTTTTTTACAACGTTTTTCATAAAAATAATACCTTTTCTTTAAATAATCACTTTATAAAGAATTTCATTCCTTTGTTTCAGTTTTCAAAAATAATAAAATTGAAAAGAATCTAAAATCTTATTAAATAAAAAATATTTTAAATAGCTTCTCATAAAATCAACAGTTTTTTTTTAAAATAATTTTTATGATTATAAATAAACATAAATTATCTTCTGCTTTTAAAAAAAATCTAAAAAATAATTACTAGATTATTTTACATGAAAATCACTTTTCTTTTTTATATGTAACAAACAGGTTCTATATTGCAAAATTATCGGAATCAAATTCAAATTGAAATAATACCCATCCAAATAACATATGTGTGTCATAACTTACAACTAACTACATATTATATCAATTATATTCTTATTTATTGAGTGCTATTTATTATAAATTACAAGATACAAGCAAACCTTATCCTAATTTTTTTTCCTTACCATTTTAGGAAGAAAAAGGGTAGAGGAAGAATAGGCAACTAGAGAAGAAAGGGGCTATTTGCAAGAGGCTAAACCTAAGACCAATACACAATACAAGAAAAAGACAAGTTATTAACAGTTTAACATGCCAATTGATCTCTAAAGGAAGAGATTTCTTCAAAGATGGGAAGCCTTCTTGATCTATTTGTGTTCCATGCATTTAGCATATCATCTATCCCTTTCACAAAGTCATCATCAAGGCCAAATGCATCCATAAACTCAGGTTGGGGAAGATTAGCATTCAACTCTTCAAGCAATTCCTCAGCTCTTCTTTTGGATTTTATTTCATCAGACCCTGGAAGTTTTCCCTGCAAAACTTCTTCAATAATGTAATAGGCTTCCTCGTAACGAGTTTGTCTCATGAGGCATAAGCCCAAGTTGCAAGCCTTGTTGGCGTCAGCATCTACCATTTGTGCTTTCTTGAACACTACTTCAGCCATCATGTAGTTTGCTTTTTGCATGTAGGCCCAGCCTAAGTTTCCCTGCACCATCAATCAATGCATTAAAATCTATTTTCAAGGTTACAAAAAGTTTACTTTTATAGGAAAAAATTTTATACTTTCAACCAATCAAAAATAAAAAATCATAACACCCTTTTATCTTTTAAAATAATTATTATAAAAATCAATAAACTTATCATAATAATATATGATTAAACAATCATATACATTTTTTTTTACTATTGATACATAAACTATTTAAAAATAATAATAATATTGAAATCTAGAGGTGTCAAAATGGACCGCTAATCCGTTAGGTTAGGTTAAACATAAAAATATTAGTGCAAATGAAAATTGACCCAGCCTAATAAAGTGGGATGAATCCAAAAACAACTTACTCAATATTTTTTTTAAACTTCATTCTTTAAAAATTGACTTTTTAACAAAAAAAAAAATAAGAAAAAAAAGTTAAAATTAGCTAAGCTAAATGGATCTAGTAAAATACCAATTCATATAAAAATTAGGTTGTGGCATATCATTTTCTCTCCTTGTTCTATCAGGCTGGACCAGTCGATCCAGTTTGACACCATTTGTCATATCTTACCCTAAATCCCAATAATTAATAAGGAAAATATGTATTTCACCAATTTCGACCTAACTGTTGGGGGAGTCAAAAATTGAAAATTGGACTCTGCTGTGGCTAAATCATTGTGGTTTTTTTTTTAACTCAATTATATGTTTCTTGTGATTACTACATAAGATGATAAATAATAATTCTCATTCAATTGATAAAAAAATAAATTGTTTTTGTTTTGTTATTGTTAATTCTTGGGTTAAGTGTACATAATAATACTCTTCTCCCGTGAAAGTTAAAGCAATGAAATATTTTAAGAGCTTTGTTATACAACACGATGCTTTCTAAGAGAATTCACGCAAGATTCAAAGCTGGCAGCAGTAATTTAAATATGAATAGCTAACAAATAGTTAGCAACAATGTTATGTATAGTAGTAGCCTCAGAATTGAATTATGTTTAGCATTCTGTTTAAAAGTTTCATGATGTGCATTTATTTTTTTCTAAGTTTCAATCTAAACAAAGAGAAAAAGTTTGTCAAATTTGATCAAACAAAGACAATAATTTAAGTACCAATAATCTTGCAGTTTCTTGCTTGATGGAAACTTGGAACTTCTTGCCATGAGAGCGAGCAGTCCTTGTGGTCCTTCCATTAAAGGCCTCGCCTTGGTAGATTAGTCTTAGCTTTCTCTTTAACAATTCAATTTGCTCCTCTATTTTTCCACATTTCTGTCTTTCAGAAAAACTAAATTAGATTCATCATATAATTGTTTAAAAATTTAATGGTCATATACTCACATAGTAAAATAATTTTACAATTTTATTTAATTATAAATCATAGTTAATATGATTTTTAAAATAATTATCGTAAAAGTTAACAAGTCATTATAAACCTATTTTACATATGTATAGTTTAATAATAAAAATTATTTATTGTAAACTTAAAACAAGCATATAAATTATAACAAGGGATTCATAGTTGAAGGTGTGTGTACCTTGTAAAGGTCAAGAAGTACATTATCAAGTGACTCTTGTGAGTGTTTGGAACAAAGGCTTCTAAAAGATTTGATGGCTTCAATTGCTTCTTCAGCTCTATCTAATTGCTTCATCACAACAGCCATGTCCTTCAGGGCACTGTCCACTTTATCTCCAGCATTTATTGCCTTCCAAAACAACACTATAGCAGCTTCTGGGTCCTTATCAACCAACTGAGCTCATTGCATATTTGTTTCCAAGAAAACAGGAATAGTATTTAGTATCAAACTATGATAATTCATTCAAGATGAAGAAAATAAATCCACTGTTATAGTCAAGAGGTTTTGCTAACTAGATATAGTTGTATATGGCTGTGTTTACACACCCAAGTGAAAGTAGATCTGGTGCTTAAGCAAGATTAATTATCACACATGTGATATATTTATTACTAAGTGATAATCATGTATTAAAGATTAATGTATGATAATATAAATGTGGTTTTAAAAGATATTATGATGATATTCAGAGATTTTTGTATCCCTCTTTTTTCTTTTGGTCACTATTAGAGTCTTGCTCACAGTCACTATTAGAGTCTTGACCACCATGTATGAACTTTTCCTTGGAGCCCCAGAAGAAAAAGAGATGGAATTTCATATTTTCATATGAATAACTTAAAAAAAATGAAAAGGAAATATAACCCTTGAACTTGTAAGATTTTATGGATCTTACAGAAACACCAGATCTGAAACATGTGTGGGAAAAGGAATGTAGGAGTTGTAGTAGTACTTTACTAAGTAGATGAAGTAAAACTTATGAAAAATGAAATGTCTATCTTCAACTAAAAGTCAACAACATACAAATACTTCATTACATGTCCACATTTTTGGATATTTTCTTGAGAAACAAACAGAGCACCTCTTGTTTTAGCATGATGCCATACATATTGATCAATTCCGAACAACACTCTTTTCAGCAAAGCACTAAAAACTTTCCTATTTCGCTACCAAAATCTGTCTCACCAACCCCAAAAGTATACAAAGGGCAGCATATACACACTTCAATTACTTGAAATATTGCGAATTATAAAATTCTGGAACAAACCATTAAAAGATAACATAAAATCAAGAGGAATAAAGATGGTGCAGTTACCACGTATTAGGCTATAAATGATATGACTTATGTAGGAACTATTTGAGATACCAAATCAAGTTCCATCTTAAAAATAGAAAAGGGTAAGCATATACCTGAGCATGCTTGGCTTTGACATAAGGACTATCTCCATAAGGCACCTTATGAAAAACATGATAGAGGTCATCTTTCTTTCCTTTTGAACTCTTCTTGCAGACACTTCCTTCCATCTCTCTCTGTCACACAGAGCAGTTTTAATTTGTTTCTCCTGTATTTAGGTACACATGCACCTTATGGATTATGATGAGGAAGAGAGAGAGATGAAATGTGAAGAAGGGTCTATTCTCATAAAGAGAAACCAAGGACATAGAAGGATAATATATACAAGGAATCTGTGACACAACAACTGTGAATCTGGATGGGAGTGCGTCCACATTCCCTTGAGCATAGTATCACACAACAACTAATCATGTAACCCCTAAGGCTAATTGCTATGCACCACGTGTCATTTTGTATTAAATATTGTTTGACATGTCTTCTTGCTTTGAGTAAAGGATAGAGTGCGAAATTCGTACTATGTTCACTCGGCACCCGGATCCTCAGTCTTGAGTTTAAGAAATCATTAACAATGCTATTTTTTTTACAGAATTTTTAAGCACGTTACTTTTTTAACATTAATGATGCTAAACTTAATATATATTTATAAAATATTTAGTTTTGATGTATTAAGTAGGGGCAGTCAGTGGAATATGGAATGTTGGGGAGATCATCATAGGATTAACTGATAATTGCCTACCATAATTGTGAATTAGTTGTAATTACTCAATTAAAGTTTCTCTAATGCTTACTTCCTCATACCAGATCTCAACTTATTTTTTAAGACCCTTTATAATGCCATGTTGGATGGTGAATTTCAATAATGTTTTACATTTTTTGGGTATATCCAAGTAGTATTTAAATCTGTGGGCCCAACTAATTTTTCGTTGTACCGGATCAACCCACTCTCAAATGTTGTAACTCCAACAATATTTTGCTCTAATGTTGAGTTCTTGATCTACTTTTGTAGGTCTTACTTACAATTGATCCTATATCTTTATACTTTATTTATTATAATTTTTGAAATAATAAATACATTAAATTTGAAAATATTAAAAATATTGTAAACTTATTTTTATTTATGACGGTAAGTTAAAAATAATAAAAAATATTGTTTAACAATTTATTAATAAAAATAACAATTGGTTAAATCGTGGACAAATCTCTCTCAAAATATTAGTTTAAATTTCTTCACACTCACTTCAATTTCTACACTCTCTCTCAAAATGCGCATTCCAAATCTCTACTCCACGTAACGCTCTCTGTCGTAGACGTGACCAAAAGATCCTCCTAGCCCCTGGGTCTCGCTGGTCTTTGACACGTTCAAGCCTAGGTTTGATGCCACTCTGACTCCTTTCCATATGACAAAGAATCCAACCAAAATTAATTGTAAAAATTTAACTGTTTTTATAAAAAAAAAAAAACTGAATCAAACAGTTTTCATAAAGAATTGAAATGAATTATATAAATTGAACTATTTTTATAAAAGAGTAAACAAAATTATTTTCAATTTTTTCAATAAATAAATGAAAAAAAAAACAGTTTTAGTTTGGTTTAAAATAGTTCAGTTTGATTTAAAGAACAATTTAATTCAGATTTAAGAAAACAGTTCGTTAAATTAAAAAAAAAACAATTCAGTTTAATTTGAGTAACTCTTTTTTTTACTTAAGTTTAATTCTCCAGCATTTGATTTTAGTTCAATTTTTTTTACACTCTTATCAAGAACGAAAACATCTTCAAAACTCGTTTACGACACTTTATGATGCAATGGAATCCCCCATCTCCTCCTTTCCATTTCCTTAAAATTTTCCATATTTGATTGGTGTGGTTGTGGGTTACATATCTAATCTTGTGAATTTTTTTAAAAGAAAATATTTTTTTGTATCTGAGGTTGATTCCTTGATTTTGTTATCTACTTGGTTTTATTTTGATTTTGGTATTTCTATTAATTTCCCTCCTCTTTTTGTTCTTTCTTGCTTGAATTTTTTTTTATTGTTAAGGAACGTTAATTATACAAGCAATAGTATAAGAAATGTCATCTCATTTATTCTCATTGTAAATCCATTTAAGCAAGTTGCTTAACTTTAAGGAACTCAAATAAGAAACCTGGTTAAAAACACTCTTGAGTCTAGGATGTTAGGAAATTTCTTTTAGAATAGACACCTACCAATCAAAATTTTAGATGATTTCAAAGAATTTGAACAAGTCCATGAGAAAATGATTTTTGTAGAATTCTTAAATATTTTGATTACGTGAATACATGTTCATTAAGACTAATCGATTGAAATTTTAATATAATATTTGAACATTTTAAGAAGAGTTTTACTATTTTTTATTATTATTTGAGATTCACTGTGCGGAACAAATATTGTGCTCATGCTAAAATTACTCTATTTTAATATGGTATTATGCCATTTAATGAGTTTAATATTTTATGCAGTCATTAATAAATTCAAACAGACTACTAGGGTCAATTTAGTAGTTGAGGAATTAAGAAATTTACATGAAGTTTTAGGTTTAAACATATCATGGCTGTTAAGATAAAAAAAAAAATCATTATCGTCATTATACACAAAAAGAAAATTCAAACTCATAAAATAATACGTGAATTCAAATTTTGTATAATATAAAAGAATTACTACGTTAAGCATGTGTTAAAATTAAGCCTATTTATTAGTTTTTAATTAATTATTTATCAAAAAGTATTGTAAGATAAAAACAAGCAAAAATATATTGCATCTAGAATGTTCACTAGTAAACCAAATTGATTTCTAATAAAATTGAAAATTTCTAAATCTAGCAAAATTGATTAAGTTTTATGAAACTTTTTAAATTAATCTGTTGTTCATATATGTTGATGATGTTTTTATGATAACTTTTTAATAAGTTTTATAATTATTGGGTTATAGAAAGGGGGCAAAGTAAATTAAATTTAAGTATAATGAAAAAAATGATAAAAATACTTTAAGTGTCAAATAAGCAAACATTTCGACAACGTCACATGCTTCGACCTCTCAAGTTTTCACTTTCTAGGCACTGCCATCTGCAATACTAGAAATCAAACATTTGAATTGTATCGCAGAAAGAAAAAAACAAAAACAAAAATGAATTATAATTTTTATAATAAAGTTTTACAACAATATTTACATAAAAAGAAAGAAAGAGAATGAAACAAGTGAGATAAAATAGATAATATGATAAAAAAAAATAAAGAGAAAAAATAAATATAGAAATTATTGTGAAAATTTGTTATAAAAATGCATTACTCAAAAGAAAAAAAAAATTGTATTTTATCATTGTAATACAAATTAAGAATGTATTTGACAAAACTATCTGATAAGTTAGTTAAATGCTGAAAGATATTACCCAGAAGTTAATAAGTTAGTTAAATATTAAAAAGTTATTAAATTTTTTTAATTATAAGTATTTTTAGTTGTTTTTTTTTCTATAAGTATTTTTAGTGTTAAACTAATTGAAAAATATAAAATGACATAAAACAATGTATTTATATAATTTTGATATAAATTCTATTTTTCATATAAAAATATCATTTTAGGTCATTATCATTTTAGTTTTTCACAAAGAATTATTCTCAACTTTTCTAAATATTAATATTTCAAAACAGAGCATGTTAAAATATTTTTTTTTATTTTACTTTTGTTTATACTTTTGAATTGCAATAACCAGTATTTTCTTATTTATTTTTATTTATTAATTTATTTCGTCATTAAGTTACTCATTATTTACCTTTAACCTTAATGTAAAAATAAAATTAATAAAAATAAAATTGTATTAAGATCTTAGCGATAAATATAGCAAAAACATAATAAACTATCAGCTACAAACTTGCTGAAAAAACTTATAGCATATAACCAATAAGCCAATGAAATTAATTTTAAATATTTTTCATTTGGTCAAACAAATTTACCAACTAGTCAAATAAATTATTAGTCAGTATAAATATCATGTCAACGATATTCTAAGTCCAATTTGGATTAACTTTTATCATATGAGAAATTTTCAATTGAAGTGTTTATTTTTAACTTACAAAAATTCCTTATAAATTTAGAGGTATATTTATGGAGAAATTAAATAAAAGAATTTTTAAAAAGTTTAAGTGTGAAAATTAATTTTAACTTATACGATAAGTTCAATTTATTTCTTTTGCATAAATTGTTTTATTTTCTTCTCCTGCATATTTTCTACGATAGTACGTTTGTCTATATTTGTCTCGATGATTGGTAGGTCAAGTGCTTTCAAAGAATGAAGATGTTTGGGTATTTTACTGTATGAAATTAAAACAATCTTTTTAAGTATATTTATTTTAAAAATAAAACATTCTCTGTTGATTATCCTTTACAATTTAATTTTGATTTTATGTTTTTTTTATCTGCCACAACAATGTTTGAATTTAATAACTTGTACAAATAACTCCATCCTCTAATACTAACTTCAATGAATTTCAATCATATATATATATAAAAGTACTAGCAACATAAAATTTCTAATATACTCTTATTATTCATTGAAATTTATTCAAAATTATAAAATTATGAGTGAAATTATTAAATAAGAAGTAAATCCTATAAACTTTTATTATTTACAATAAATTTCAGTTAATACCGTAAGATTTTTTTGATTTTGTTACTAATTTTAGCTATAATTTAAATTAGTAACTAAATTCTAGCTAATTAATTATTAATTAACTAGAATATTATTTTTTCTAGCTAAATTTAAGTTATATTCATTTATACTTCTTATTACTATAAATTACAAATTAGCTAGAAAATAACTACAAATTTTACAAATCTACTATAAATTAACTAAGATTATTTTCTTAATTAATTTGCTACTTATTTCATGCTACCACCAATACTATAATAATATTATAGCTAATTATTTTTACTAGAAATTAACTACAAAATAATTATTGATTTTAAAATTAGTTATAAAATTATTTTGTAGCAAATTTTAAATTTTCTATTAGTGAATAATAAAGAATGTTTAAAAGTTTGTGGTAAAAAATATGTTAATGACATTTCTTTGTATCTAAATATTAAGAGACATTTTATACTTCATACTTCATTTCTTTCTTATTGATTGACCTTTTAGCATTAAAAAAATCATATTGATTAACGTTTTTAGTTTCTAAAATATTAAAACTTCTATTTTAATTTTATTCCATAATAAATACACTTTCCAATTGTAATATGAACAAAAAATATCTCCATTTATAATTGATTAAAATATAAATAAATTTTAACCAACTTTATCTTATTTAATGATCTTATATCTAAAATTGATTTTCTAATTAAGGTTGTATTTTGAATGAATTATTTTTATTTTTAATATCAACTTATAATGAAAGATAATTTAGAAAAATAATTTATTTTTAAATAATATTAATAAAATTAAATAGTGTTAACTCCTCTCTTTTCATAAGTGTGGATCAGTTTTTTTCTTATATTTCATTTGGGAAGAGTATTGTTGTCTTAAAGTACTTAATAATGTATTTATAAAAATTAAAAAAGTAAATAAGGACATTTTAGTAAAATTGATCCTAATAAATACTAAGACTATTATTTTGAAGTAATTACTTTTTTTAATGTGTAACAAATATTTATAGTTGAATCCATTTGAAGCAGAATGAGTAATTAAATCAAAACCTAATCAAGTAGACTTTTTTGCTAATTAATGTGATTTATAATTCTGTTCCCACTATAACTTCTTAGGTGCAAACTGGTAGCTGAAATGATTATAGACGCTAATAACATTTGAGTGATAAAATTATTTAGTCAAAAGTCATACGGGAATCGCAAAAATTCAATGTATAATAAAATGCAAGTGATTATTTCTTTGTTAGAATTAATTGATGTGAAAGATCGTCTTCCATAAGACTCTTTTAATTAATTGATGCTTACTAAAAATTATTAGTTAAATTTCGTTAATAGCATTAGATTTATTAATTTATATTATTTTTTTAAAAATATCTTTAAAATTATTGATACCCTTCATTTTATTCTCTCTACTTAATCACCTTCCACCTAATTAATTAATATGTATTAATTATCTTCTTCCATCTTTATAAAATAAATCTATCTTATTAATTTATAATATTTAATTTAAAGTAGTTAAAAATAATTTGGTAAAAAAAAAATTACTACTTCCTCTTTTCTTCTTTTTAAGACTCAAATTAAAATTATGTTTTGATATTAATTTAGAATATCTCATGGATTACATTTTTTTTACAAAAATATCTTTAATTATAAATCATTTTTTAATCTCAACAAATAATAAATGAAATACATTAATGTTTTATGTTCTTTGAGAATCTAATTTTATTTTGTATAAAAAAAAAATTTAAAAATCTTATTTTGACTTTTTACATACATAGTCAATAAAAATAAAATAAATAAATATATTAGTAATAAGAAAAATTAAAATAATTAAAATTAATAAAAATTATATAATAAATAAAAATATGTATCATTAATGTTAGAGATAATTTAAAAAATATATATAAATTTAAGATAAATTTAATGTCCATAACTAAACTAACTAATTTTCTTAGTTGGAATGAATTAGTTAATGGAATCTTCAAAACGAGATGAGAAAAAATACAAAAGACTATTTAAAAAGAAATTAAAAAAAAAAAAGTCTTATACGCAGGGGAACGGAGGTAGTAATGCATGAACTCACCTTACTTAAATCAAACAATTCAAATGTCTAAATAGTAATACTAAAATTTTAGAAGAAAAAAAAATTAAAAATCAATGAATTAATAATCAAATTGAATGACGGAAATTTCTTTTCTCGCTAATTCCGACGTCACTAAATTTTAATGATGAATTCTTTAAAAATTACATTTAAATAGCTCTATCACTAATCTTTGTTTTTTTAGTTAATCAACTAAATATAAGTTCAATGAGATGCGTCCCTTAGGCATTAAAACTTTTTAAACCCAACAATATTTCTTAAAGAGTAAGGAATTTAATCCTTCCACCTTCCATTATGAAAAATGTTATTCATATTCATGTAACACATGATAACCAAGAAAAAGATGGAGAGAGAAAAAGAGAGGAGTGAAAGATATGTATTGTAATTAATGATTAGATGAGATAGAGAAAAATAAGAAAAAAAATATTATAATAACCTATCTCATAAATTATTAGTTTTGATAATTTTAAAACAGGAAAAAATCACACTATTATCAAATTGGCTGTGTTTCAATTTTGACTGACCAGTTGTTAGGTATACATCACATCGCATATGATATTACTAGAAAAATTAAATTTATTAATGAAACAAATTCAATGTTAAATTAATATTAGAAATTAAATCATAAAAAAGAATAAATTTTAATCAAAATAAATTTTCATCGGAAATCATACAAAATTGATTGCATCAAAGCAAGGCAAAAATAGTTACTAGAATGTGACATTTTATTGCAAAATTCTCGCTAATTATATATATATTACAAATTAGTGATTTTTTTTATGAAATTAACGATGAAATTTATGATGGAATGTATTATAGATTAAACATTCTATTGAAAAATCCACTACTAATTATACTACAAATTTAGTGACGAATTAATAATAAAATATTTAAAGAAATAAATCTTTCACCACTGATTTCAACACAAAAAATTAAAATAAAACTATTTCATTAACTCTCTAAATCCATATCACTATCAGTGAAGCATGATACTCCCCTTGCTAATGTTCGTATCTAATCCACAAATTTATAAGAGTGAGGTTTAACATTATTTTCATCATAATTTATGGAAAGCAAATAAAGTGTCTTTCTATTTCAATACATGCATATGCATTATATTATACTTTCAATTTTTCAATTTTTTTATTATTCTTTTTTCTAAATCTACAAAACAAACAGTTATTAACTCTAAATAAATCCAGAAAATATATTATATTACATATATATTGATAAAAAAAATAGTAAAAAGTAAAACATATACCATAAGTTTAATATTTTAGTGTATTTATAAATTTTGTTACTTTTTTTGAGGTAGTTGGCAAAAATAAAAGGCCAAAAACAGCATAACAGAAAGAAATAACAAAAGAAAGCTATAGATAATGGTCACTAGGGCCTCAGAAACTCCACATCAGCATCACCATTTGTTATTTTTTAATCTTATTCAGAAAAGTTCTAATGAAAAAATATTTAAATAATATTTTTTTAATTTAATTCTTGCTTGTTTAACTAAGAATTTCATATTCATTTATAAATATATAAGCATTAACCAGTATAAAGACAAATACAAAATACGAAAAATGAGATTGAATTATGCTTTCTCATCTTTATGACAAATTAAAAGATTCTATTTAAAAAAATTTAAAGATGATAAAAAGATATTAATTTTATTTTTATATCCATAAAATAGATACAAACTATCAATACTAAAAAAAATAGTGCCTAATCTTTATTAAAAATTTAACTGTGAATTCATAATACAATAAATATTCTTTTTTTAATACAATTTTTTTCATATAAAAAATTAGTTTAAAAAAAATTAGTTTTAAAACGAATAAATATCATCTTTCAACACTAAAGGATAACGAGAAAAGTTTTTTTAAGAAGACATTTTTCGTTAAAAAAAATTCACAATTGAATCTCTCCTTTTCGATTAGAAAATAAATAAAAAAAATATATAAAGATCAAAGGGAATCAATACAAATTTTATATTTATTTATTTTATAACTCAAAATTATGAATCAATATTTTTTTTTTGAGATGATTGGATGATACAAAAATATTCTAAATCGAGTAAATATTTTACTTGCAACTAATTATATTTGTTAGTCGCAACCTAAGGTCACAACGAGGTTTGAAGTCCCTTTTTTTTTTTTCAGAGAAGGGAATATGGAAATTAGAGTCATTATCCGCAATTTTAAGAAAAACATCAAAAAACCTATAGTTTGATAAGGTTAATATTGGGAACCTAGGTTCGGATTCGAGAGTCGGTTATGTGTAGAAAAAACATTGGTTTTCCGTTGTGTCTGTCTTAAGACAGTTATCTTAACTATATGCAAGAAATGGGAAATGACTTTTATGTCATAGCTTTCACCTTTCGGATGTAGGGAAGAGTGGGTATTTACAAAGGAATGACAAATTGTGTTTTTGAGTTTTATGAACTTGACAAGAGTCGCCTCTTGCTCCTACTTATCTTTCAATGTAATGAAGAAATCAAAATTTATGTAGTTCTGGCTAAGGCTTAAAGGGTTATATGAAAAAGACCAATACTGAATGGACCATAAGGAAGTGCCGACTAAGTGTCAGCAAGGATAAGGTGTCGACTAAGTATCAGCAAGGGTAAAGGTCCGACTAGAAGTCAGCGAAGGTATGATGCCGACTAGGAATAAGTGAGGGTAAAAGGGTAACAATTAAGTGTCAATGGGAAGTTGACTCAAAATTGGTCAGGGAGTTTCGACTCATAGTCAGTTAGAGGGGATCTGGACATTAAGTAAGGTTTGAGACACGGCCGATCCAGAATCGGCCTACTGATTGAGGTATGGGTGGACCTTTAAGTTTTGGGTGGAGTGTTTGTCTATGAGCTAGGACCGAACACCACAAACAGTATATTCATACTTAAAAATGTTTCTAGCGTTTCACATGGTATCCAGATATGTTTGGGGGAAGATCGATCTTACTCTTTCTTCCTCTTCTTAATGCTTCCTCTCTCTAGAAAAACTCTTTCAATTAGTTTTGCCCTTCTCCAAAGTTTTTTTTCAACCCATTTTCTTTTAATGCCAACCACTTTTATATGCCAGCTTCCCTCCCACGATCTTTCAAGGAAATCTTTCACCATTAATGCGATGGCTCCCTGCAGGGCCTCATTAATGCCATGGGGCTCCTTCTAATTAATCGACGAGTTTCCTCATTCAATGCGGTGGTGACCTCTCCATCCTTTCCTTTGATCATCGCGGCTAGGGCCTAGCGCACGACCCCCTATCTGTTGGCATCTGCCTAGACAGATTGGGGGCGTGGGTCTGTCAAGGCCTGCTACCTTTCCAACATTCCTTGTCCTTTTCTTTTTAAGAGAGAGACAAACAACTTGTTCTTTCTTCACTCTTTTTGTCCTTTTTCCTTTTAAAGTCCATGGACAAAATTGAGTATCAACACTTGTTCAACATGACAAAGATATCTCATTGATTGAATTTTATTATTGATAACTAAGTTAAATATGATTATTCATATATGTTTAGAAATTAAAGTATTAATTGAATAAAAAAAATTATATTTTGACTTATATACATGTCATTAACGAAAAGTTTATTAGATTACCACAATCCTAAAATAGGTTTGGTTTTAAGTCCACTCAATAGAAGTTAAATCACTTTGTGGAAAGAAATAATATGTTTTTAATATGGAAGAATTAAAAATAGTCAAATAGGAGTATTACAAGTTACCTAAAAAAAAGTATTACAAGTTATTTAAAATAATATGTTTTTTAATATGAAAGAACTAAAAATAGTCAAATAGGAGTATTAAAAGTTGAAAAAAAAATGAGTATTAAAAGTTACTTAAAATAATATTCATAGATATTTAAGTTTATTTAGCTATTTATGTTTCAAAGTAACTATTATAAGATATATTACTTAATAAAGTAATATAAGTCAAATGGATTGTGAAATTAAATTATATTGGTTTTAATCAAATTAGAAATCATGGGTTATGAAAAAAAATTGACCATTGAATCCTAAATGGATGGTAAAGATTAAATTTAAAATAAATATAGTTATTTATATGTTTATAAAGTCAAAAAAGTATGTTTAAATGATATTACAAATAAGTCACACGTGTTGTTAGATATAACATCTTGACTTACTCTTCTTGACAAATCCTTTATAACTAGAGGTTAGTCTCCTTGTAAATAAGGTCTGTTTGTTTCCTCCTGTTTTAAAAAACAAGAAACCAAAATATTTAGAATGTGTTTGACTTCTATTTTTTTAAAATTTTTATTTTTTTTTAAAGAAAATAGATATTCACACCAAGATCATGTTTCACCACATAAAGAATCATTTCACATGGCACGCATCTTGAACTAGGACCAGACAATAGAAGAAGATCCACACGATAAAATATCTCCAAATTATTTATGTTTTTTTAAAATAATTATTGTAAAAATAATTTTTAAAATTTAATAAATTTTGGATGAAAAATTGATGGTTGAATAACATAAAATTATTTTAAAAAACAGTTTTTAAAATTAAAAAGCAAGAAGGAAACCAAACAAGCCCTTGATTGATAAGTGTAGTTATTGAAAACTAATTTCAAAACTAGAAAACCAAAATATCTTTAAGTTGTTTTGGTTTTTTATTATTCATGTTTTTTTATACTTTTATATCTTCTCTCACTTCTCATCTTTAAAATTCATTTTCTGAAAAAAGAAATTTAAAAACTAAAGAACAAAAACAAAAATACAACCAAACACTATATAAAATTCAAGTCCTGTGTTTAGTAAAAAAAAGGAAAGAAAGAAAACCATTTGGAATAGATAGTTCCACCGTACTGTGTATGTTGCTATCTTTAACAAGATTGCCTCTTTAAGTCATAATATTGTTAAATTTTAAATGACACTTCCTGTTACACTTTATTACATTTTTATTTATAAATTTTTTTTAATAAAACTAGTATTTTAACGTATGCATTGTCCAAGATAAATATTTATTTTCTTTCTATAAATTAGAATAGTTATTTTGAAAAAAGTATTTTTAGTTGTCATTTTTAAACGAAAATATTTTTACCTTTTTTTAATGAGATCATATTTAGGAAATTTTTTTACCCTCTAATATCTTTCAATATATCATTTTCAATATTTTTAGTACTAGATTAAATTTTAATATTTTTTAAAATAAATTATCAATAATTAAAATAGCATTGCATCATAATATAAATAATTTATTATAAAATTAAAAATATAAATTATATGTTAAAAATATTTATTTATTTCAAATTTTAATTGTAATTTATATATATAGAAATATATATTATTATAAATTATAGTTATATAAAATAAATATTTATTCTATGGCATGTACAAGTAAAAATATAAGTAAATAAATACTTTTAAACATATATCAATGGAGTTTAGTTCAATTGGCTGAAAAGAGTGGGTGAGCTTTGTAAACCTCTCAAAAGTTTTAATTATTAATAATTTTATTTAAAAATATTAAAATTTAATTATCTCTATATAAGTAAAAATAATTATATTTAATAAGAGTGCTTTTAAGAATTACTCTTCAAAGAGAATGAAATTTTTCTTTACCAAAAATATTTTTTAAAAACATTTCAACCTCTAATTTCTTTTTAAAATATCTTTTTATTTTTATATCTAAATTGAATTTCAATATTTTTTTTAAAAGAAATTATTAATAGTTAAATTTTTTTTTATCACAGTATAAATTATTTATCGTAAATCTAAAATATAATGAGTATAAAGGCAAAGTATTGATGGTAAATAGTTTTATTTTATATGTTCAAAATAAAATATACAATTGTTAAAATAAAATATAATTTATATGTTCAAAATATTTGTTTATTACAAATTTTAATTATAATATAATGTATATATTAAAAAAATATGTATTTATTATATATTTTAGTTAGAGTTTAATGGTAATGTACGATTGTCATTCAATCATAAATAACTATTAGTATTACTTTTTAGATACCTATTATAAAAATTAACCAACTTATTATATGTGTACTGCACATACTAAAATATTAATCAAGAAATAAATATGAAAATAATAGACTGAAAGATATAAGAAGTTTAAAAAAATATTAAAAATACTTTCAATAAAGAAAATATCAACAAATACTTACATTCAAAATAATTATTCTAGTTTATATATGGATAGAATATTTCTTTTAAATATTTAGATTATATTTTTTAAAATTATTAATTGAAGTATATAACGTATTTATATTATACTTAAAAATATTAATTTTAAAAATTATAATTTACTTCGTACATAACAAGGATATAAATAGTAGTTATTAATAATAGTAATTGTTAGACACGTTTTCATTCCACCTTGACATTCGCTTCGTTCATTTGATTATGTTTACATGGTCTTTGTCTCCCTCGTTCAACATATATATATATAGAGAGATAATATGTTTACATTTTTTTGGTGTTGAAAATTTTAGAGAGGGAGTATGTGGTTCAATTACATGTGAAACTGTTTTATTCCACTCCACCAACCCTTGTAGTTAAATTAGGTTTACATTGACTCTACAATCAAATTGTGTAAAACGAAAATGGTTTAATTGACGGTAGTGAAGTTTAGTTGACAGCAAGGGTAGAGTAATAACTAATAAGCTTTTCTTTGAGGAGGATATAAAGGAGGCAAGATGTTTTATACATTTAAGCTTAATAATATCTTTAAACTAGTGTATATACTAGTTTTTAACATTAATTAAGGTTGCGTTTTTATTTGATGATTTTAAAAATAGAACTACTTAAACGTTTCTTTTTAAACAAACTGTAGTAAATGTTCGAATCTTGTTAAAAGAAAAAAATTATAATGTTAAACTTAATCATTTTTTATATTGTTAGTGCATACATTTATTTTTTTATGTTTTAAACATTAATTAAGGTTGTATTTTTATTTGATCGATTTAAAAATAACTATTTGAACGTTTTGTTTGAAAAAAAACTGTAATAATGTTCTTATTAAAAGAAATATTCATGTTTAATATTTAATTATATCTAGAAAAAACTGTTCAGAAATAAATTAGGATGAGATAAAACTAGCTCTCAAAGAATTTTCTTTCGCTTGGAATGACTTGAAAATTAAAGAGAAAGGGAAAAAAAAATGTGGAACAACGTCAAACTTTACCCTCTAAGGAAAGGAGAAAACAGGACAAGCTGATAAAATTTTGGTAAAATGAAAGTGTATCTTTTGCTGGCAAAAATTAAATTATAGCGCAGAGAAAGAAACACTTTTTTTCTAGATGATAATTTAATTAATTGAGTACATCATGCATGCGTAGCACTTGAATACTATATAAATTATATAAAAATAAATTAAAGTTTTTTTAAGGTTTTCGGATGGCCTTCAATCACCTTCATGGTTGATGATTGGAGTTTTAATTATTTACGGTACCGTTTCAAGGGATTTTAAATTTTTAAAATTTAGTCTGTTTATAATTTTGTTGATAACTTATCTAGATTAAGAGTGATGTATACGCTGATGTAATATTAAAAAAATAGTTAAAAAATGTAGAAAGTCATGCTTAATTTAAAATGTAAAATATAAATTATATATAGTATTTTAAAAATATATATTTAATTTTTTTTTATTTAATAAGTAAGAGAATTTATAAAAAAAATATAATAAGAGTGTTTAAATATATCTTGCACATATTAAAATTTCACAATTTTAAGAAATATATTGTTTATATAATTATAAATTATTTTTATTATAATAAAATTATAAATTTAATAAATTTATATATTTTATAAATTTGTATAATAGGTAATAATTTGAGTTTATACATTACTCCCTTCATAGACCTAAATTATAATTGTCTTGCTCTATTTTGTAATAATTCATCCATAATATTTCATTACAAAAATAATCTTAATTATGAGTATTTTTTAAGCTTAATAAATAGAAAATGAAATATATTAATGTTTTAGGGGGAGTTTCACAAAAATACCTTAAGAACATTTTAGGAATCTTACTTTGTTCTTCACTTGTATAGTCAATAAAAATTAAAATAATAAATTTATTAATAATAAGAGACTATAAGAACTAAACTAATGAAAATATTTATAAAAAGAATAAGAATGTCTCATTAATGTTATGAGTAATTTTGAAAAATAAATATAAATTTAAGACATATTTAATGCTACTAACTAAATTATTTAATCATGATGAATTAATTAATTGAGTTTTATAAAAAAAACCAAAGGTAATGATGAAAATGAGTTAGCTAATACTAGGCTTCGCATAAACCTTGCATGACCTACTTCATAATTTTATGCCTCAAATCCAAGTCTGTGTTACCTACAACAATTTTTTTTAGATTTGGTTTGTCTTTTATATAAACGTGGCCTGTCATATTAACCTATTTAAAAACTTATTTAATATTAAGACCTTTAGATAAGTCAACAACTTATACTCAAATAAGTCACATAGTTTTAAAGGGAATATTTTACTATAACAATAAATGAAATATCAATAATTGAAACTTCAAATTATATATATTTATAATTTATCTAAAATTACAAGAAAAGAAAAGAAAAACTTAGGTAAGAGTAAACTAAATTTGAATATTTCGATATATATATATATATATATATATATATATATATATATATATATATATATATATATATATATATATATATATATATATATATATATATATATATATATATATATATATATATATATACTCCTATATTCATTTAAATAATTATACTAGCTTCTTGTTTCATATAAGATATGAATGTAATAAGCTTAAAGATAATACACTAATAACATATCTATTTGTCAATAAATGTTGTGTTAATCAATGAATAAATATGATCAACTATGAAAGTCATTGTTACATGCAATGCAATTGTAAAAAATTTCGACCAAGACGATCTATTTTATAAATTAGTCCACAAAGAACTAAACTAATTTTATAATTATCTTAAAATAATTATAATATTATATTAATATAAATATTTTTATTAAAAATAATATTATTGATAAGCAGACTGACTTGTTAAACTTGATAGACTTTTGTAAAAGCTTATGAGTCTAGTTAAATTAAAAGATTCTTTTAAAAAGCTCGAGTTCAATCCTTTTGCTAAAGAAGGTAGACCATGCGTTAAATGGATGGTTTTGCTTAGTTCCACCTTAATTGGAAGGGATGGTTTCGCTTAGTTCCACCCTAATTGGAAGGGATGGTTTTGCTTAGTTCCACCCTAATTGGAAGGAGTAAATAATAAATTTTATTTATTTATTTATTAAATTATACTAATATATATATAATATAATATAAAATTTTAACCATTTGATTAAATTTAATTTAGAATACACATAATTTAATTTATTTTATAAATTTATAAATTATTTATATAATTTAATATTATTTTTTTAATATTAAATATTATTGATCAATTTAAAATTAATATAGTTATTATAATATTTAAATTAAATAATAAATATTTACTTTTTTTAAATTAAAATAATAAAAATTAAATTTGCATATTGATCCTATAATAATATTATATATAATATGCAACTAAGTACGTCCTTTTGATTTAGTAGATATAATTTTCTAAATTATATAGAATGATATAAATTTCAGTCTCTACATCTACAGTCATATCATTCCGAACCAAATATGGAAGTGTAAACTACTAAAAAAAAACTCGTTAATTTATAATGGCACCAAAGCAATTACCTTATAAGTTTTACCATAAATTCTGTCCAAATTTGTAGTTCGTTTTATTTAAGAGAAGATTGATGTGTATGTACCCAAGCGAATAGAAGTAGTTTTTTACGTCTTTTCATAAATTTGACGTAAAAAATTAAAAATACATGTGTTTTCAATCGGTAACACATCTAATTTTAAAAGGTAATACGTCTCTTATAATTTATTCCTTTCAAGAAAACAAATAATTATGTAATTATAATATTTTATTTTACAAATCACTTAAGTAATATATACGAATTTAGTTAAAATACACTAATAATATAAGTGTTATTTAATTAGTTAATTATATAAAAGTATTTACACTATACTGAAATTAAAGTAAACCTAATAATTTAATTAATTAAACTTAATAGAGATAGATCGAACTAGTAAGTGTAACTTAGCAAATTTATATATGTAATTTATTAACGTTCACTTATTTTTTCAGAAGAAATATTTTAGTAAGATGTATTTTAAGAAAACTCGAGTTATATTTTACTAAAATACATTTGTTTTTAAATCAAGTAAATGTATATTAGTGAATTTGACAAAAATTTGTTAGCGTCCATCTACATATTTTTTTAAAAATAAGTATGTTAACAGGCTAGTGTATTAAAAAATTAAAGTTATAACTTATTTAAATTAAAAAAAATTCAATTTAATACATACAAAACTATATATTATTTATTATAGATTCCTAGACATGGATGGAATATTGTAAAGAAATTCTAAAAAAGCAACAGATGCACATAGAACTATGATATTCTTGTGAAAATTAGCGACAAACGACAACGATAAACCTTTGTTGTTTATGGGATGGCATTTGGAAGCGATGAGAATATCACTTTGGAATTGAAAGGTATATAAAATCTCAAACAAAAGAACAGATAAAGGAAGAGTGATTTGGCCTTTTCTTGACGTCAGAATATTTGTAGGGTACATGCAAGCGAATCTGGACTGGAATCCAGCTAGATTCAGTTAGATGATGAAATGAAATTTCATCAGCTGCAACTATGCAGACTTGTGCCCTAATACTTTTGATACGAATCCAAATCATTGGACCAAAGATTTTAAGTGAATTGTTAATCTAATCTCTTGATAATATAAGTTAAATTGTTAATCTAATCTTTTGATAATATAAGTTAGGTGCTTCGCACAATATCTAACCATTGCAATTTGTGTCACCATGTAGATAGGATTGATGGGAAAAGTCACCACTTTAATGATAGGAAGGTAGTACGGTACTGGAAACATCAATAAGGCACCACCAATGTGGTGACACAATGCAGTGGATAAAAATTCCCCTAATTTGTAAGAATCTCTAAGGAGTAACCACAAATGAGAATAAAGTAATAATGAGAAGGATCACACAAGGAAGACCAATATTTTTGATATGGAAAACCCCCCTCAACGTGAGAGATAAAAATCACGGGTTGTCCAGACCAAAGAAATCAATCTATTATGATTAATTAAGAGTACAAGAGTTATCAATCTCTTTTGTTTCTCTCTTACTCGGTAAAAAAATCACTCTCTCTCTATCTCTAAATCTGACCCCTTCTCCTCTTATAAAGAGAGACCAAGCGGGCTTGAAAGTATTGGACTTTTGTCCACATAGTTAGGAGCCCAAAAATAACCCAACATATCTCCCTCCTCACAACTATGTGGAGGTAATCGCCAGTCCGGCGATCTCACAACAAGCTTCAAACTTTCCTCTTGTAACTATCTTGGTTATCATGTCAACATTCTGACTATCACAGAATAACCAATGTTCATCCTTAACAAAACCAAGCTCTGCCTTGGTAGTGGACAAAGCAACACACTTCTGCAATTTAGAATGCCAAGCCTTTTGCCTTTCTTCACTCTCCATAGACTCCTGGTAACATTCAGGTTCTTCTCCATCTGTGAAGGTCACATACTCATCGGAAGTATACCTTGTAGATGATTGTCTTTGCCTATTAGACCTCTTGAGTTGAACTGGAGGCAATTCAGGAGCATCACCCAGATTTTTATCTTGTGACATCTCTTGCTCCTCTTTAGCATCATCATCAAGAGGAACATCAAAGCCATCTCCAAGTTGCTAATCACCATAGTCATGTTGCTCACCATTCTGAACATTATTATCAGTTGTATCCAGATCATGTATAAGCATCCGAACTGGATCAATTTCAGACAAACTATTGTCTTTCTCAGGTGTATACTTTTTTACCTTATCAATGTCTTCAATCGTTTGGTCTTCTATGAATTGCACATCACGGCTTCTGACAAGTTTCTTCTCAACAGGATCATACATCCTGTAACCATACTCATCATAATCATACCCAATGAAGATACACTGCCTAGTCTTCATATCCAACTTGGATCTTTCCTCCTTTGGAACATCACAAAGGCCTTACAACCGAAGACTCGCAAATGATCATACTTGACATCTTTGCCAAACCAAATCTTTGTCCAAGCACCTCAAGATTCAAAGCAATGTAGGATCGAGATTTATAACATGCACCTTTGTTGTGTAAAGTGCCTCACCCCTAAAACGCTTAGGTAACCTTGCTGAAGTAAAAGATGCACCTAACTCTTTCAATCAATGTCCTGTTTCATCCTCTGCTAAGCCATTCAACCGAGGAGTTTTAGGAGAGTCTTTACATGTCTGATACCCTACTGCCTCGCAATATACATCAAATGGTCCACAATATTCACCACCATTGTCAAAAACGAATACATTTCACCTTCTTGCTCGATTGTCTCTCAACCAAAGCCTGGAATTGTTTGAACTTCTCCAACACTTGGTCCTTTGTCTTCAAAACATAGACCCAAAACTTCCTAGAACAATCATCAATAAAGGTAACAAAATAAAGTGCACCACTAAATGACTTTACCTTCAATGAGCCACAAACATCATAATGTACCACCCTAGCAACTCGACTTCCTCGGAGGAGGATGCTTCTTAAAGGATACTCTAGTTCAACTTACTGCCATGTAATGAGAACACTTCTCCAACTCTGCATTCTTCAACCCTGGAAGCATGTCCTTTTTGGCTAAACAAGTCAACCATTTTTCACTTATGTGACTAAGCCTTCGGTGCCACAAAGATGCCTCCATATCCATGACATTCACACTGTCTTTAGCAACAAAAGCTTTTGTCCAATACAATTTAGAAATTTTCTCCCCTCTAGCCACAACCAAGTTACCTTTGGTGAGTTTCCATTTTCCATGACCAAAGTGATTATCATAACCATCATCATCAAGCATATGCACAGATTTCAAGTTAAAGCGAACATCTGGAGCATGTTTGACTCCTCTAAACCACAACTGCATTCCTATGTTGGTTTGCAAGCAAACATCACCAACACTGATCACCTTGGTCACACCATCATTACCCATCTTCAACACTCCAAAATCACCTGTAGTGTAAGATGTAAAGAACTTCTTCCTTTGTGTAACATGCAATGTAGCACCGCTATCAATAATCCACATGCTCTCATCGGATACAAAATTAACCAATTCAAAGTCTCAAAGAATGACAAGACCATCACTTGTAGCAATAGTGACCCAATCATCATCCTTCTCTTTTGACTTATCCTTTTTGCCTTTGTTCTCCTTTTTCCACAAGAAACAATGTTTCTATATATGCCCTGTTTTGTGACAGTAGTGTCACTCCACATTCTTGTATCTAGACTTGGATTTACTTCTACTCTTTTCTCTTTCCTTTTTCTGACTTCTCCCCCTATTTTTAGTGACAAGTACCTTAGATTGAGATGAAGAACCTTGTGCCTTTCTTCTTATCTCCTCGTTAAGTACACTACCCTTTACCATTTGTAAAGAGACAATACCATTAGGGGCTAAATTTGTGATAGAGACCTTAAAAGTCTCCCAAGACTCTAGTAAAGAATTCAAGAGTAGTAATCCCAAAATCTCATCTACAAACTTGATGCCCATTCCTGACATCTGATCAATAATCCCTTGAAACTCATTCAAGTGATCTGACAGGGAAGTGTCTTCTTTGAACTTCAAACTCACAATAGAATTTAACAAAAATAAGTTGTTATTCCCACACTTTGAGGCATACAAGGATTCAATCTTCTCCCACAAAATCTTGGCATCTATCTCACTTGCAATGTGATTATAAACATTATCATCCACAAAAGTCGGATAAAACCACATACTTGTTGATGCTCAAAGTCTCATTCTTCATCAGACATAGATTCTGGCTTCTGAGTAGCAAAAACAGGAAGATGCATTTTCTTCACAAATAATAAATCTTTCATCTTCCCTTTCCACAAGTGATAATTAGTGTCATTCAGACTCACCATTCTATTTGTATTACCCTCCATTATTCTGGCAAGTACAACACCCTTCAAACTAAAGAGCTCTGATACCACTCTGATGAGGAAAAGTCACCACTTTGATGATGGGAAGGTAGTACGGTACTGGAAACACCAATAAGGCACCACCAATGTGGTGACACAACGCAGCGGATAGAAATTCTCCTAACTTGCAAGAATCCCTTAAGGAGTAACCACAAATGAGAATAAAGTAATAATGAGAAGGATCACACAAGAGAGACCAATATTTTTAACGTGGAAAAACCCCCTCAACGTGAGAGGTAAAAATCACAGGTTGTCCAAACCAAAGAAATCAATGCACTATGATTAATTAAGAGTACAAGAGTTATCAATCTCTTTTGTCTCTCTCTTACTCGATAAAAAATCCACTCTCTCTCTATCTCTAAATCTGACCCCTTTTCCTCTTATAAAGAGAGACCTAGCAGGCTTGAGAGTATTGTGTTTTTGTCCACATAGTTGGGAGCCCAAACATAACCTAACATATCTCCCCCCTCACAACTATGTGGAGGTAATCGCCAGTTCGGCGATCTTACAACAAGGTTCAAACTTTCCTCTTGGAACTACTTTGATTATCATGTCAGTGTTTTGGCTATCACAGAATAACCAATGTTCATCCTGAACAAAACCAAGCTCTGCCTTGGTAGTGGACAAAGCAACACACTTCTGCAATGAGTATTAGGCTTTTATCCACATAGTTGGGAGCCCAAAAATAATTCAACAAAGATTAGAGACCACAATGAAGTGAGACCAGAATTATAGTATTTCTTAAAATGGATATTTGTGAATTATTTAAAATATATATTTATACTAAAAATAATAATTTTCTAATATATATTAAAATAAATAGTTTTAAAATATATATTATATTAAAAGTAAATTAGAACCATTTATTTTATATATAATTAAAAATATTTAAATAATTTCAAAATCCTACCTTATTACTCGTCTTGTTTCATTAATAAGTAGGTATATGTCTATTTAATTATTTATTTTAATTAAAATGAATTCTATTCGCATACGTGGGTATGAGTTTATTTTTGTCATATCTAATAAAGATCCTGAATTAGTGAGAGTATTTTATTACTAAAAGATATTATCATGTAATAGAATAAAATGAAATGTGAGATGGAATGAAATTTACACGTGAATAAAGCATAAATATCTAGATTAAAAATGAAAAAAAAATTGTAGAAACAATTTAGCCTGTAAAATTCAAAATTTGTCAACAGAATGAGAAATTGGATACAATAAGTTAAATATATAAAAATAGAAAGGGACAAAATATAAAAATTTTAGATATATATTTAGAATTTTGTCAGATGAGAAAGTGCATTGCAGACCCTCATTTTCAACATAGGTCCTTCGCAGGATGCCTAATAATTGAATAGCACGTATTTTCCTGCTGAGGAGTTCAAATCCCTTATTTCTGCAATCCAACTTTTGTCGTTTTCGCCTATTGATGATGTTGACGCAGAATGCTAGGTACAATGTTTTAGGATTTTGATGGTAAATTTGTGATTTTTTTATATTAGTTATTATTATATAAATTCTTTAGAGTATTCTACTTTAATTTAAAATAAAGTTATCTTAAGCTTAAATATATTTTTAATTTATATAATTTACTCAATTTTTTTTAGTTCTTTTTAATAATTTTAGAAGTCTTTGTTATATTTTCTTTTTGTTGATCCTCATTGATAGGAAGTTGCTACGGAGACCATATTATCTATGGTTTTTTAAGTTGATTTCATATGTTAAATTTGTTGAGCCTTCCACGTGAGTACATCACAAACATTTAAATTCTATTCATAATTTTATTCAAATGTTAAAGTTTCTAAATCAAGTTTTTAACTAAATTTTGTAGTTCCAACACTTGACTCCACATATTAATATTTTTATTTCAACTTAAAATTTTATTTTATTTGTATTATAATTTTGAAAAAAAATATTAAACATACTACAAATTAATTTTATTTATGACAAAAAATTAAGAACAATGAGAAATACGTTACAGTTCACGTATGTAGATAGACAAACTATCTGTGTCCCCTCTAGTGTGTCCCTTCCTCTCTTTTTATACTTCCATTTTCTATCATTTTCGTCTCTCAAGGATCGTGCTGTCTGACTTCTGCAGCACGTGGTCTACGCTGACTATGTTGTCTGACTCCTATGGTGCATGTGTTGCATCGTCTGACTTTTGTAGTATGTACATTGCGCCGCCTAACTTTTGTAGTATGTGCATTGTGCTGTCTGACTTTTGCAACACTATCAAGAGTCTCGTTAAATTACAGTAGTCTGTCCTAGAGACACTGATCTGCCAGTCCACAATGTCGTCACCCCTACTGTCAAGAGTCTCGCTAAGTTATAATCGACCGGCCTAAAAATACCTAATCGGTCGGCCCAATCCTAATTTGACAAGTGCCAAGTGAGGACAAAGACACTTTAAAGTTCTAGGTTGAAGTCGGCTATTTTGGTTGGCCGCTCGGCAGTCAACCAACGGGCCAGTCCATAGCCCTACATGCTCGAGGGGTCATTTTGGCCAACCGTCTCTTACAAGTCTTTGATTGCCCAAGGGGTCTTTTGACCGCCTCACACATGTCTTTGATTGTCCGAGGATCATTTTGACCGACTGCCTTATGGTAGTTTTGGACATGCGAGGGGTGATGGACTTGGCTTGCTGTGCAAATTCGTTCATAGGATTGACATGTCAATGTAATTATGTTTATTTGTAATTATTATTCTCTTAATTAGGATTAACTGTATATTACAATTTAGCTAATTTAATGAGTTAACAATTTACCTAATTTAGTGGGCTGAAAATTAACTTAATATCTTGTAATTATTATTCTCTTAATTAGGATTAACCATCACATAAATGTATATATGACAATTTAGCTAATTCAGTGGGTTGATAGTTTATCTAATTTAGTGAGCTAAAAATCAGTTTATAGCTCTCCAACAAAAGAATACATAGTTTTGAGCTTAATTCTCTCTCTGAGTTTAACATGGTATCATGTAATTACATTGACACTACATGGCAGAGTTGTCGATGGATTTGAAGATTTGTTCGTTGACAGCTTGGATCGAATGTATGGGTCTATGTTGATAAAAAGGGCATCATTAGAGATTGCCACGGCGGGGAGGCTAGGTTGCTGGCCACAAGCAAGTTTCGACTCCATGGGTGAGCTTTTTGATGCCCGGCTGGGTCGATCTATGTGAACCCAGCGATGAACGAGGTACCAGTGGTGACGTGGCCAAACAAGTTTTTAGGGAGACGTCGTGCGTGTTTATGATGCTTAAGGAGGGGTTGTTGACGCAGCTGTTGGAGAAGGAGGTGCTGGAGTTTTGTAGAGAGAAGTTGCCCCACTTTATGGTACCCAAGACAGTGGTGTTTAAGGAGGTACTACCAAAGATATCCATGAAGAAGATTCAGAAGCACGTGCAACAGATGGACGTACAGGCTTTGAGGTCCTTGGTGTCGTCATTGCCTAGTCACATTTAGAAAGTGTGGTTTTAGTTTGTTGTTTGAGTGAGTGAGATAATTTGGTTGAAACAAGATTATGATTGGGTGAGTATATTTGATTTTGATTTTGATTTTTTTGGTGAGGTTATGTTTTGTTTGGTGATTTGGAGTGGGATTTTGAGGTAGAGGGAGAGGGTGTAGAATTAGGTGGAGTCATCTTTTGAAATGGGGGCCATGATGGGGATTTTGAGAGTAGGAGTCGAGAAAAGAAAGGGGGAGATGGCCAAGATGAAGAAGACATTGTACAGAGATAGGAGAAGAGGTGGGGGAGTCTTCGTGGAGGATGGAGTGGGCAAGGTTAGTGAAGAGGAAAGGGTGGTGGTCGTCAAGGATAATTTTTCAACAGCCCCACGATGAGCACCAATGTCCATGTCTATAGATAGGCAGGCTATCTGTGTCCCCTCTGATGCGTCCCTTCCTCTCTCTTTATACTTCCCTTCTCTGTCACTTTCTTCTCTCGAAGATCGCACTGTTTGACTTTGTAGTGTGTGGGCTGCATTGCTTGACTCTTATGGCACATGTGCTGCGCCGCCTAACTTCTACAATGTTGTCAGCCATCACCCCCTACTACTACAGGTTGTTAGGAGACTTGTTAACACTCGATCGATCGACCAGTCCAAAACAATATAGTAATAAAAAAAAAAAAATTTTCGTTATCTTTACGTTTGAAACAATCTCAAATATGCTCCACCAAATCTACTTGAAGTTATCAATCAGTTTGTTTTTTCACGAACATGTGCTCTCCTTTGAAAGTATGTTGTAAAATCATGATGAAGACCATTGGATATTTATATTGTTGAGATATCATTGTCTACATGATCATATTCAAAATTACCAACATATGTCTATTGTTCATATTCAACAGTCATGTTATGCAATATGATGTAAGCATATATTATTTGCTTAGTTGTATCCATGTGTCAAGCATGCTCAGAACCATGGACAATTGTGTATTAAGATTGAAGCACTCCAAATGCTTCTTTCACATCCTTTCTTGGTTATTCTTGGCATTGGACAAACAGTTTTCTTTTCTCTTTGCAGCATTAAGATGGTCTTCATAAATGTAGCTTACTTTGGATAAATACCATCTACTAGATAATATCTCATCATTAAACAAAGTGGATTAGTTTAATATATTGATGTCATTGTTTGAACCCATAATGCCAAAAAAAATGCATGTCAAATCCATAAGTCTTGTAATGTCACTACTTCAAGCATATGTTTGCAAGCTTGATATGATCACCTTGACAAAATTGACCTTTCCACGCAATCAAACAATTTTTCATTCCTAGTGCATACAATCAATGAAATCTAACATATCAAGAAAGTCACATGCCTTTCCTACATGTAGTAGGTGTTCAATGTCACTATTGTTAGGTCTTCTCAAGCTCTCAAATCCAAATACATCATTTACACCCTTTACAAATCTCTGTAAGCATTTTACTATAGTGCTTTCACCAATTCTAATATAGTCATTTACATTGTTTTTAGGTGATCTATATGTCAATATACAAATAGAAATAGGGCACTTCTAAAGTGATGAAAGTCCCCTTCTACAAATGGTATCAATTCTCATATGGAAATATTCATCATAATTGTCAAGGACTTCTACAATTAGAAGGAAAACATGTCTTCATATTCAAAACCTTTGCCAAAATTGAGCTTCTATGTATACTATATACATAAATAGTCATTAAACAACCAATTATGTCCTAGTTTATGATTCTGATTTATTATCGTTATTGTACACTTGAGCCCAGTAAAGTTGTTGACTAATTGTTACCTTTGGCACTCGAGTATTAACCTCATGTATTCTTTTCGAATGTTATCCATGAGTTCCTCTTCTATGATATGCCACCATAGTTTGTTGAACTTGTCTAAATTATTCGGATCCATTATATGGATGTTTCAAGCATAAACAATTTGAAGTAAAATTTGTCTATACAAGAAAATGATAGAAATTTGCATAATTTAGATTCACTACGTTAAGAGTATATATAAGATACAACTTAACAACTAGTTTATAATAAGTAGAAATACATAACATAATTTAATTAAAACAAGATGAATTCAATAAGAACTAATACATTTGACTTTACTATGAGATTACAACATAATCTTGACTAATTCCATGTGATTTTTCAATGTTCTTATCTTGAAGTTGTCTTTCTGTCATCCTAGATGTATCCTTGAAAAGAATCTCCAACTTCACAATTTGTTTCTTTCACTCAAACTCTCTTTATTAATCCTATTTTCTTCATCCTTAATGCGTGCCAATTTTTCCATGAGCATCATTTTTTTCTTAATAGAGTTTTTCATGACTTCAAAGTTGTAATACATGTGAATTAATATTATAAGTGATTATTTAAATACTATATGTTTTAAAAGGGACTATTTAGTTATTTACTAGCATAAATATAGTGGGAAAAGTATTGTGCTATAGGAAGATATGTTGTTTGACTATTATGGTTGTTATTTTTGCGAATTCATGTGCTTCAATGAACTATACTATGATATTTGGTGTTGCATTGAGAATGATGACATAATCTATTAAATTGAGAATGATAATAATTGAGAACAACGATATGACATGAAAAATGGTAAAAGAAAAATGAGAATGATGTCCTATTCCGTGGCGAAAAGGTGCAATGGACATTTATCCTACATGTACTTAATTTATAAGAGTACAGTAGGTCATAAACGAGGTAGCTAGCCTCACCAGCCTAAGTGGAGACAAAAGAACTAAATAAATTAATTAACTTCATTATGCATCATGTAGCGAAGCGAGTGTTGAAGGAATGTAGATGCAAACCCAATTGGTAGGGTTAGCTAACCTCTTGGGGCTACTCAGTACAGATATTGTCCCAAGTGGTCATGACTGATATCCCACATGTTGGCTCAATGATACAATATGGAGTAGTACCTAACGTGCTACCAAAAGGATATCACGCTAGAGTGGCATGACTAACCGTAGAGGTAGAGATTAGCAAGGTTGCACTTAGCCTACTTCTTGAATTAGATATGATACCGCATGGCATATGAAATGGTACTAGGATTGCATTCATTGGCATTATTCATATGTATTCCTTGATTGTCCTTTCAATTACATGTTGTTGAGTGTTGTTACGTTACTGATTGTGTGATTGTGTATAGGCTGAACACCACTTGTAGGTGATGACGAGCAGGTGATGACGAGTAGGAGTGTAAGGGTTGAGTTAGGGTTCATCAGCTGTTGTTTCCTTTTATTGATTTCTTTTTGTTTTGCTTGTTTTACGGGGTTATGCTCTTATAAGACATGTGACATAAGGGTGCCTTGTTTTTGTAATTTCGATTTATACATTATGATATTAGAAATTGTCCTTTGAAGTGCCATTAAGAGCGTGCAGTTTTGTGTTATTTTGAATTTCGTACTAATGATGAATTTTGAAATCTTGATTTACGAATCCTTAACTGCTAAGTGTTATTTTTGTAATATTATTATGTATCGGGGTAGAGGATGTCACAGATGTTATGTGAACAATTTTTAGCTACTTTTGACATCGTCTTTATTTTTGTTGCCTTTTGTCCCATTGAGCGAATTTACAATGATACTTGGTCATATTCAAAAATTGTTAGCACCTATTGATTAGAAGACAATGAGGAAGCCCTATAAGCAAAAATCTTAGTTCTTTTTTAATAACTTGTCCTTGATTTAAATATCCATTTCGATTTATCTTTCAACAATTGTCATGCATGTTCAAATTTGGATTTCTCACCTTCATCTTTATAATAAATAGGATGCACATTAACAATGATATTATTCTTTGAGCTTCCACTTTTCTTTCTTCCCACAACTTGTTTGTAACACCTGATAAATTTTTGAACAAACTTATTCAAATTATGACACCGAGCTTTTAGTTGAATTGCTTCCCTCCTTTGCAATTGTTTGCAATAGTTGTTATAATTATCATTTATCCTTAACTAGAAACCATCTTTTTTGTCAACTCTCACAATTGCATCAATTTACACGTTGAGCTACAATTGAATAAGAAATGTATCTCTTCAATTGAGAATTTGGCTCTGAAATTGTTTTACTTCAATATTTTCTTCCTTCATCAAACACAATGCTTTATAGGCCGACTTGAGTGGAAAACTATGGAATTTAAGAGTCCAATATAAAGTCAACCAATGTTTCAAGTTTTTAATTAGTAGAGTTGACACCCCTTGTAGGGGGTTTGATTGGTTAAAGGGGTTGAAAATAAAGGAAAGAATGGAGGAAACATGGTGGGGTAGGGTGCGGGGTCGAAAACATGGGAAAAGATTAAGGATTTTTAAAATTTTCATCCATAGAAAGTTTGTAATTTTGCATCAATTGATTGTTATCCATTTGAGAAAAATAACAAAGATAAAAATAAAATAAAATTGTTACTTGGGATTAATAACAATAACAAATCAAATTGACTTGAGAGAAATAAAAAAAAATTGAATGAATTGTGAGTTGCATGCAATCTTAACCATAATTTATAGAAAATTTTACACTCACCAAATGTACATTTTTTTACGTAACGATAATTTTTATACCCTAAACATGCATATACTTGTATTAATAATGGTAAAATCTTTTTAAATGGATTAAATATGTTTTAAGTTCCTCCAAATATGTCTTTGTCTACCTTTAGTCCTTGTAAAGTTTTGTGATTTTTAGAACTAATATTTTCTACATATTCTTTTCTAGTCTTTATTACTAACTAGTTTATTATTGACATTACTAACAAAATAAATAATATTAGTTAAGATATAATATATTTTTATCTAAAGTTGTAATTTTGTCTCTAAAGATAAAAAAAAATTAAGATATAATATATTAAAAATAAATTATATTACAACGAGTCAAAATCAATAAACTAAAATGTACAAATAATATAAAAATATTTTAAAATTAAATTATAAATGTCTAAATAAGTTATAATTATTTAAAAAAATATAATATTAAAAGTAAATTAGTGAATTAAAAATTAAGAATAATATTAAAAGTAATAAAATCATTTTTCATAATATATTAAAAAATAAATTGTATGTAATTACATTATTTGTATAAAATAATAAATACATTAATTAATTGAATTATGCACCAAAAAATAATATAATTATATTAATTTAAAATATTCTTCATTATCTTATTTATCCTAATCAATATTAGTCATTTTATTAGTCATATTAGTACTAACCTAATTATAATTAGTAATAAGGACTAAAAAAGTTCACTATGAAAAAGTTAGAGATATAAAAATAACAATTTTTTGCAAAAACAAAAATCGGACAAAATCACATTGAAAGAACTTAAAACATATTTAAGCCTTCTTAAGTTTAGTCATATGTGTTGTAACATATTTTTTTAAAAGACCATTGGTCTTTATTTTGTCCAATACATTTTTTTTTTCATTAAATTCATCAATTTTTTTTTAGTATGAAGTTTCAAATCCCATTTTTTTCAAATACCATTGGTATTTGTTTTGTCCAATATACGATCTTTTGATCTTTCAGTTTGCATAAATGAGTTGTTCAAAGATCCCAATTTTTTTACGCTTTGCAATCGACAATCTCAATCTCAATCTCTTTCAAAATTTTAAGCATGTGAGGCTCTCTCTCACAAGCTTTGAAGCTCACAATGCTTGTTGTGACAGTTTGAGGTTCTCTAGCTAGCGATGATCTCCAATGCAGATTGAGTTCGAGCCTTGATATTCGAGTATTTTCGATCTCTCTAACGTAGATCGAGTTAAAGTCACGACATTCAAGTTTCTCGAGTGCCTATTCACATATTCGAGTTCAAGTCTTCGTATCCAAATCTCTCCAACAATGATTTTTATTTATTTTTTCATTTTCTAGTTCTATATTTCATTTTAGCTTTTATCTTAAGCCTTGAAAAATTGTGATTCTGAGTTTGATTTTCTTTTTAAAAACTTTGAATTCTGAACAATTATTTTTTAGACAAGAATTATCATTTTTTCTCCTCTTTCTATTGCATTTGAGTTGAAAATTTTATTTTTTATTGTTAAGAACTTGTTAAACAACGTTCCTTATTTAAGGAATTGTCTATCCTTAAATAAGGAACACCACATCATTTGCTCCAACCATACAATTAGTTAAACACTACTCCTTAATTTTAAGAAACCCAAATAAGGAATGATGTTGGAGATGCTCTAAGTGTTGAAATGGTTAATAGGGAATGACATTATTAAGTACCATATCAAATGGTTATGTCATCAAAAAGTGTCATGTCCTCAAATTTTTATTATTTTTGTTTTTTAAAATTATTTTCTAGTCTTTTAATGATAGAGTTCTCTGGTGATGATGCGTTTGAGCTATTTGCTATTGTGAGTGCAAACGTCACGATCATTCTATACACAAATAGAAAGGGTAAGATTATAAAAAACATACAAATACAAAAATATGTGCTCAATGATATACTTCGTATGGACAAAATAATTCTAGCAAATAATGACAATAATAACAACATACCAATAAGAAATCTAAATAGAATAGCATATAACATCATAGAAAATAATTGATTCAATCAAAAAACAATGTATGCATGCAAATCAACGTGACATGTTTGACAATAATTCATGTGACAAACTCAACTCCATGAAAATTCCTATCACCAATGATCAATTAGTAGTATCCTCTAACATGATATATCATTAACATTTGACAATAATTCATGTGACAAACTCAACTCCATGAAAATTCCTATCACCAATGATCAATTAGTAGTATCCTCTAACATGATATACCATTAACACCGACCATCAAGTCAGAATCTAATCACGGGGTAATTGTGGCTAAGTTAGGATATCTTATGGGAGAGTCGTTACCACATCACAGGATTTGCAAAGGCCTTGATACTTTGTTGATTTGTACGTCAAAATTTTTTCAAGATTACAAATTGTATCTCCACTAGCCTTCCAAACACTTGTAAGAAAAACAAAGTGTTCACTCAATTACAACCTATGCTTGTGAGTGCATGACAAGCAATAATATATATTAAATTATTTTAAAATTTGAATATCTTAAATTACCCTCTAAGTTCAATACAATTCACTTAACGAAAGATAAAGGTTAATGAAGTGCATTAAAACATGATCCTTGTGCAAAAAATGTTGAAACTTGGAATAAATATAAGGTTGCTAATTAGGAAAAAAGAAGATGGTAAGCAAAGGAAAAGTAAGAGATTTTAATGGTTATTTCAATATATAAGCATCAAAGTAGAGGAGCAAAGTATTTATAAACTAGTCAAAAGTATGGAAAGGAAAATAAAAGTCTTAGAATAGGTGAAATGCATTAAAGATGATGACGAGAAAGTATTAATTATAAGACAAAGTATCATGGAAAGATGGAAGAGCTATTTTCATAAACTTTTTAATGAAAGACATGAATATGGTTTTTGGGCATTGATAAACTTAACACTAAAGGTAAAGATCAAAGTACTCTTATTACCAAAGAATTTAAGAATTTAAAGTAAAAGAAGAATTTAAAAGGAAAACTTAGGGTAAGGAAATTAGACAAAATAATATATCTACTGAGGTATGAAAATGGTTTAAAGAGAAATGTATAAGATGACTCGCAAAATTGTTCAATGAGACTTTCTTTTTTGTAGAGACTAGAGGTATCCTTCACATAAGACAATATTGCTCGAGGTAGGTAGAACTACTATGAGCAGCAAAGTTCTTCCTTTGAATATGAACGCAATTGCATACCTAAAAATTAAACTCAATATTACTAATTAACTTGGAACAACTTCACACAAATTGATCCACATATTCAATGGTTGTTCAATGGGATTACAAGGTCTAAGATTATGCCAAATTATTAATGTTTGGTAAGTCATTGAGTTTTACATTAGTTGAAAGCTAAGTAGGATTTGAACTCATGTTTCATATGTACCTATTAATGTCACTATCACTATGACATCATCAATGGAGAAGGATATTCATTTCTACCATTGAGAACAAGGGGTATGCAAAATTGTACAAATTATAAAAGGATTAAACTTGTAAGACATAATGTGAAGCTTCTAGAATAAGTAATTAAACATGGATTAAGATGATAAACTAGCATCACAAAATTGATTTGGTTTTATCCCAATGAGATCAACCACACAAGCTATATTTTTGCTACGAAAATTTAGCCATAAGCTAAATTGTAGAAGCTCTCTAATGCTACAAATCGTCTAATGCTACAAATCGTCGATAGTTACCAACAGAAATAATCAAGTAGATGGTAATTGTTTTTTTAATTTTATAATAGTTATTAATTTGAATTATAGATAAAACATAATTTAGATTATATTATGTTATATTAAAATAAATTAATTAAATTTAAATAAAAATTATAAATAACAATAAAAGTAATAAACAACAATATATTACAATGTTAAAAAATTACAATATAAAAATAAAATAATAAAAACATTGTGAAGTCTAAATTCTCATAATAAGACTCATCAAATTGACATAACAAGGAGGTAATGGTGGTGGTGCCTATTATTATTATATCTAATGTAACTATTGTTGTATTATTTATAATATCTTTCATAGTTGTTATTTCTTTTGCTTTGCCATCTCAATCCATGCATGAAGTTCAGCAACCTTTAAAAACTTATCTAAATGAGACCTGGAGGTGAAGAAAACATAAGATTCCTATGAGAAGTAGGAGACTCCAAGGCAATAACTAAAACTAAGAACGTTAGTAACATATATATGCCTATTCATTTTCTCATCCATTGCGTAGGCACTCTTTATTATTGTTGTTGTAGTAATTTAAGGAAGTTCCTATCTTGTTTAATGTTGATTGAGAATAAGACAATCTCGCCTCAAAAGAGTTCATATAATTACTGTTAAATAAAATTAATTAGATAATGTAAATTATAGCAAGTTAATTATATTTGATTTTGCACTTATCATAGTTTGAGGACAATGTTCATTTACAAACTCTCTAGATCCCTTCCTAGTGTAAATGGTTCAGAAGACCGTGTCAACAAATACTTTTCTTCCAAGTTGTCTTGCTTATAACACTAAAGTTAGTTTGGAAAAGAAAATTATAATTCGTGAATAAAATAAATTTCAAATAACTATATACACATCATGTGAAGTGCATTCTTAATAATAACATACCTTCTAGTATGAAAAGATACACCTTTATTTGATATTTTATTCCTCGTCACTTATTGCAACACCTTTTAAAAACAAGTGTTCCTCGCTAGCAATAGAGGTCTTCCTATGTAGTATTGTCTGTCGAATTAGTATGTTGACCCCTTTTATAAGTAATACTCAACATATCAAACAAGTGTCAATAGCTTTAATGATTGAACATATTGTGAATCACAAGTTCGTCTTCCTTATATCATGTCACATAATGCTAAATCAAAAAATAAATTACGTGTGTATATATATATAATTTAATGGTAAATTTTAATATATTAAATTTACCTAAAAAGTGTTAAGTCAATTTCTCTAACGTGTCCTTAGGAATCTTGCCCAAGACAAATCCAATCCCAAAACTATGACCAAATAATTATGATAATGACCTATGACACTTTATTGCATAATGTAAACTTGAATAATTAATAAATATAATTCATAATATTAAATAATTTAATTAAGTAAAATAATTAAAAGATTAAGTAAGTAAAAAATTATAAGTTGACTATTTTTCGTCATTTGAAACTCTTAATTAACCTGACTCTCTTACAAATATTAATGATTCCTGTGAACTAATAATTCTTGAATTGGACTAAATGCAACCTACACTATAGAGGATAAAGTATGTATATTCTAATTATTCATAATAATAAATGACTCAGATGGTTACAACTAATATAAATTTGTCATATTTTTCTTTTAAAAAATAAAAATATGTCATCTATCATCATCATTGTCATTGTCTCCACCACTATGTCATTGTCTTTGTGGTCACTATTATCATTGTTGTGTAAAGGCTACGACGGCAGTAGTGGTAATGGTGACAACTACTTTAAAATATATTATATTATCTTTATATTTATTATATATCTAAAAAACTTTCAAAATGTACTTCACAGTTTTTGAATATTATATTTATATTTAACATTAACTTTCAAATATAATAAGCTATAGATATAACATATATTTAATGACATTCAAATATTTAAATAATATATATTGAACAACCTAGTCTGGCTCATTCATACGTTATAAGAAGGGTAGCTAGCACAACCTCTAGTGCGTCAGAAACTCTTCTTTTAAACTCTCTTATAATGCTGCAACAAAGGATAGAGGAGGACAATACTAAGGAACATCCCATTTGCTTGGTGTCAATATTTTAAGTAAGGGGAATGAGAAATCTCAAGTTAATAAATTGTATGTCTTGGTTCCTTAAAAAAGAAATCAAGTTAATCACTTGTACTTTGAAATTGTATAAAAATTAGATGTTCTTAGAGGTCTCTAAAATGGGGATTAAACCCCCTAGATTTGGATGTTTTGTGTACTTATTGTGTGGAGTTTGTTGTTTATGAAGAACATAGAAAAATCCTATGTTTTTCTGTTTGAGTTTCACATTTCGATGAAAATCTTGAAAACTGCAAGATGCAAAATGTTGAGCACATCCATGCTAGATGACCACGTATGTGCTAATGTTCAGCACACTCATACTAGCTTGCACTAATTGTGTGACCTGAGAGTATGCTCCTGCTACCCCCAAACATGTGAGAGTTATATAATGTGATGAATTGATAGTTTTGGTATGTTATGTTAATTGTATGGTCAATCATGACGAGACATGCATGTGTTATATGTTAATGTTTAGATGTATACTAAGAATATGATAAGAAATTGATAACTAGTAATGAGGGATGAGTCTCATCGTGACAAGTGATCTAACCTCCGAAATAACACAAATGGACTCAAGTGACAATTTCCTATTAAGCGACCTAGCCTGTGAGAAACCAGAATGGTGCTCACTAATTGTGACGGATTGTGAGATGAGGTGTCTAGTCCAAAAAAACAAGCATGGTCCTCATTACCCCAGTTGTGAAAGTGAAACAATAAAACTTATGTAAGAAAGTGGATACAAACCCAAGTGATAAGGTCATTAGACCTCTTAGAAGCTACTCAATAGATAACCTCCAATGGCAGTGCGTGATCCCACATGTTGGAGCATACATGCAAACTAAGTAGATCTTGACGTACTACCAGACAATATCATGCTAGAGTGAGACAAGTCAATCAAAAGGTTGAGTCATGTTATCTCTACCCATTTTCTTATGTTAGATTGGTGTTACATTACATATGAAATAGTAATTAAGAATGTATCATTGTCATAGCATGTGCATGTGTGGAATGCTTTTATCTATTGCACAGTTATTGAGTACCCTCTACTTATGTTGTGTTCACATTACAAGTTTGTAATGAAGTGTATTTTCACTCTCTAATGTTGTTGTCTAGTTTGTCTTTTGAGTTAAATATCATTTATAGATAACATTGAACAAGAGTATGAAGAATGAGCCGAGACTCTTTATTACTTTTGTTTTCTTTTTATTTTATTTTATTTTAATTTAATATTCTAATAGGACATGTGACATTTGATTTATAGATATTAAATTTTGATAGTTAAACTAACCTTTAGAATACTAATAAGATTTATTTCTTGATGTGAATTTTTATCAATGGGAATGAATAAAGTAGATTTGCAATTTAAATTAAATGATATTTTTATATTTAATTTTACAATGGTGCAAAGAAGCTTTTAAGTTATGTTTTAGTTTAAAAAAAGGGAGAGAAAACGTGGGAAAAAATACATAAAATTTGAGGTATTTTTCTTTTAAATACAGAAAAGAGGAAATTATGTATTTTAAAATTAAAAGTTATATAATTAATGAGGTGTGTTCTGCAAATATACATGACAAATAAATAGAATTATTCTCCCTTTTTATATATAAACAAAAAGGTGTACATATTAATCAGGATAATGCGGAAACATGACAGATAATTTTTTGGGTACTGCTGTGATCAGGGAAACGTTAAGATATGTAATAAGTTATAAAGAATTGATTTATAAATAATTACTCCAACTACGTTATAAGTTTCTGACAATCATGAGCGAATATATAATTCTTTGAATTCATAATACCATTAAAAAAATATCTATTACAATATATACTACTTTATCACTATTATTATTTCACATTTCAGTGCAATGATGAGTAGTTGCATTAATAACAAATTACCTTGATGCTGGCCTGCACTATGAAACTTAAGCCCTTCACACAGATGGACTTCACAATTTACAATTTCCAGTATACATGAAGCTGTCCACGTAAAAAAAATACGTATTTACTTGGATTTATTTGAACCCCGCAAGTTTATCAAAGGAAAAGCTACTTTTGATTAAAATAAAAACCATATATAAACCAGATACAGATAAAAATATGGTGTTGGCAACCATAAAAGTTGAAATGAATTACAGCAATCATAAAACCAAGATGCTTTCCAACTAAATCTAAAGATGAACAAAACCTTGCCCATATCAATTTCATGACGAAAAAAACATAAAATACTGCTTAATAATGCTGGATCAAGAGCCACATCACACTATCAACACAGTATTCTGAAAACATTAACCGCACTGTCAAGGCAAGCATTTTAGCAAGAATGACAACAGCACCCTTTGCAATCATGCCTGGTTGCCACCACCCCTTGTACGTCCACCCATTCGGCCCCTACCGCGCCCATAACCCCTTCCTCCACCTCTACCTCTTTCATAAAAACTACCTCCACCTCTGCCTCCTTCATAACCACCGCCACCACCTCTGCCTCCTTCGTATCCACCACCTCCACCTCTGCCTCCTTCGTATCCACCACCTCCACCTCTGCCTCCTTCGTATCCACCACCTCCACCTCTGCCTCCTTCATAGCCACCGCCTCCACCTCTGCCACCTTCGTAGCCACCGCCTCCACCTCTGCCTCCTTCGTAACCACCACCTCCACCTCTGCCTCCTTCGTAACCACCACCTCCACCTCTGCCTCCTTCGTAACCACCACCTCCACCTCTGCCTCCTTCGTAACCACCACCTCCACCTCTGCCACCTTCATAACCTGCACCTCCACCCCTGCCACCATCATAACCACCTGTTGCGAAATGTGATGATTGAAGGATCAGATTGAACAAGGACAACTGGACAAGCATCTAGACATACATCCTCCATAGATATAACAATTTTTCATTTCATATTTGGTGTGTGATGCATGCATACACCGAGCAAAACCGGTAACTAAGAAGCATTCACAAGTTGCACATTTCCAGAGGAAAAATAGAAGCAGCAACAAAACCAGACCAATAGTCGAGAAAAGCTCTTTATTTCCATCATCATTTTACTCGTGCAAAAGATAAGATTGTTTTCTTTGCATCACAGAAAATCTCTTAAATTTTATCATCACAAAAAATGGGGGAGAATAAGGAGTCAAGTAAACTTACCGCGATACCCCCAACCTCTACCACGCCCACCACCTCGTCCACGATTTGAATACCCACCATTATCTGCGAGGAACAAACCACAATTAAAAAGACTAACTAAAAAGAAAATTATATAAACATCCAAAAATAAGATGAACAACCAAAGTACTACAACTCAATTCCAAATGCATACCTTGATAATTTGCATACCCACCTTGGTAATACCCATATCCACCTTGATAATTTCCATAACCGCCTTGATAGCCATAACCACCCCTTCCCCAATTCCTTCCTCTCCCTCTGCCCCGACCCCGACCACGTCCTCGTCCATATGAGTCTAAGATAAGATATTAGGTGTGCTAAAAGTTAGAAACTATTGTATTTAACATCATGATGATTAATTACTATAGTAGGTATATGCAGGGTTACCTTCATTTACAGCATTATAAGGAATCCGTGCTGGTTTTATAGGTTGCTGCTGATAATTGGAATGTGGCTTTGGTTGTTCCGTATTATATGGAGCTTGATACCTATATACAAAATCATATAGATAACATCCCAGATACATCAAGTCAAACAATCCAAGAAAACATTCAAAACATAGGCCAGAAAAATATTCTCAGCAAGCCATTATAACAGGTAATAATTCAACTGAATAAAAAGATTGGAAATAAGATCCAAAGTTTGTTATAAACTCACCCAGGAGAATTTGTGTTTAATTCTCTAGTTGACAAGGTGATTGAGATCATAGAGACATGTCGAGTCATTTCCACACTGCATTAAATGTAGATGTTCAACAACTTGGTCACAAAAATACACAAAGATGCATGAATGCAGGTTAAAACTTCATATGAAACTTACGGTACAAGACCCTCTTCCATGGGTTCCCACACATCTGTTATGCTAACTGAGCTGATGCCAGTATCTTGGTGCAGTCTGGGAATTCTCTTCTGTTTAAGGTGATAGAAAGCCAATCATGAAAAAATAATACGAATTGAGGTATCTTGTATTTAGTAGAGTTTATAATTTTTTTAACTTTTCAGCAACCATTTTTTCTAGATTAATCGGCCTGGGAACTTCAAATTGTTACTACCAATTATTTTAGGGTTATTTGCCATTTCTTTGTATGTTTAACACTTATTGGAAACATAAGGTAGGTAGCCATTTGCATAAATTTCAAAGAAAATACAAGACGAACATCCTGCAAGGAAATTTCACCTTTAAAATCTCTGCAATGGCAACTGTCTTACTGATTGCTTGTCCCATTGCCTTCAAGACAATCTCTCTTGCATGCTTTTCCTGGATAAATTACAACATAAAACAAGACAGCATAAGCAAGCATATCATGACTACTTTCTTGAAGTGCCAATAATGAATAACATTAAAACACGCAGACAGGCATATATATGCGTGTCAATATGTTGAGTTATTCATTAAATATTCAAACTCAGCTAATAGAGTTAAAAGAACTTCAAGAACAGATTTATTAAAGGAACCAAGCTCAACTTTTATTTAACCAAGCCAACCTCAAGCTTCATATTTTCAACAAGTTGAGCACAAACTTTAAATTTGGTTCATCTAAATAAATGAGTGAAGCTTAAATACCAACTAATTTTCACAAACCAAATTTAAGCTTAAAGTGCTCAGTGTGACTCAACTTGGTTACACCCCTACAAACACATAAACATAAAAATGTGCATAATAATTAGCTAACTAGAAATGTTGTTTCCTACTTTCCTCAATGTAAAATCATGACACGTTAACAAGGTGATAAATAACTTAAAAGCATATGTATATTAGTATCTACATGTAAAGTGAATAAGAGATATTAATTGACAATAGCAAGAATAACATCACATATGACACTTGACCAAATATATAAAAAATTAAGTTTAAACAAGTCTTGCATGAGTCAAAATAATTCATAAATCATAAAATAAAGCAATATTCATGAATCTTAAGCAAGTTTTGCATAATGTCAATTATGCAACAAAATATTAAACAATACAAATTACAACAGAAATGGTCTCAATTTGAAGAAAAATGGAAGAATAGCACAGCAAAACGGATACTTTTCTGGCCTAGGTGAATTTTCAAATGATTGTAAGTGTTCATTGGGGGAAAAGAATCAAAAAACTAAAATCATGTGTTTTTATCAGTTTGGTGGCAGTCTGTGATCCGATGAAACAATTTTAAACACTTTATGGTATTGTGGAATCTAACCACCACAATATTCACAGCGCCATCTAGATTCTAATAGGATTTTAATTCAACTTCGGATTGGAATTGCTGCATTTGTTTATTGGACTGAATTGGACAATTTGAATCAGAAATTGTAAAATTTCTATTACAATGGTTCATATTACTTCTATATGATGACTTCCTAATTCATAATCACTTCAACTCCCTAATTTATGAATCCAATGTTATTAATTTATACTATACTCATGTAAATTTTCAATATATAGATATATATATACACACACAAACAATTAAAGACATTCAAAATTAATAAGATGTAGTCTTGGAAAAATAGAATAGCAGGGGGGGTTGAGTGGCGGAACAGAGGGTAATATAAAATGAAGAATAAGACTTGCAAGCTGGGGCAGAGAGTAAGCAGTGGACGGTGTAGAGTGTGTGGTTGACTTTGAGTAGCAGTAGCAAGGGACACCAGCAATCAGTAGTGTTGCAGAACCCAGAAAATACAGGGAATGGTCCAAATAGCACTGGTGATCAGTGGGCTGGAGTTCTTGACGATGGATGAGATGAGCTGCAACTTGCTTCAAATGTGAATAAGAGTGGGAAAGGAACAAATGAGGATTTCAGGTTTTCTGATGCCAAATATTCTGGGGTTAACTATGAAAACATTTTTAAAAAATAATAGGGTTGGAAAAGTCAGATAATGGAGACCAAACAGGACTTTCCTGTCCACAATACAATAGCAGGGTAAACATCCGTGAACAATGCGATTTGCACCATGGCCAAGACCTCAAAATCCACAAACTGAAATCTGTAGGGGCCTCCAGCCGCCAAGAACTGCAACAGGACTGTTGCATGTGATTGATGACTATGTTTTAGTGCAATTCAATTGTTTCAAATAGCTAGTAAGGACTGATTGGTAATATAGAAAACCCTAGTACATACATATCCACAGCATAGCCTTTTTAGTGTGCCTTCCCAAAGTTTTCAAATTGCGGCCACAATATTATGATTTTAAAGGCCTCCACAATTGCATCACAACCAAATCGCACCAAATTGCATAGCCTTTTTAGTTTGCCCAGAATTTTCCACAATTTAAAACCTTGACTTTTCCCATCGCACTGAATAACTACGAAAAGCAAAAAAGGCAATTTAAACCATTTCCGAAACAAATACAAAAAATGCAGACATCACATATCATCCCCATTCTATAATTACAATATACAAGCACCATTTGTTACCATCATAATAAAGCAAAAAAAATTGAACAAAACATAAACCCAAAAATAATCAAACAAAACAAAACAAAACAGAACATAAAAACCACAGCATATTCCAAAAATAAAAAATACCCTATCAAAATAGACATACAAGCAACAAATTGAATAATCCACAAAATGTGAAGACAAGCTCAATAGTCAACCCACAGAAAATGCATTATCACCGCCTCATTCCTTCAACAAAAAGCAATAAAACGCTTCTTTCGGCAACCAAAGGCCACACGAGAACAAACGCAAACACAAAAGAACAAAAAACCCCGTCAATCGGAAGCCACGCAAACCAGCATTCAGCAAACCCCGTAAACAGCCAAATAAACAAAACCGAATCCAAAAATACAAAGCATCCCGAAAATGCCACCCCAAACCAACCCTAGTAACAAAACCTCAATCCACGCACACAAAATAAAAATAAAAAAAATGAAAAAAAAAAAAACACTAAGCATTTCTCATTGTCCAGAACCATCAATTGACGAAACCGCAACGGAACAATAAAGGACCTGAAGAAGCGAAGAGGCATAGGTGATGTAGTTGCGAATAGCGCCTTGGGTTGTGATTCGGATCTCGTTCTCATTGATGGGAGACTCGGGCTTCGGCTTCTCCACTTTCTGGTACCTATCCATGGCTTACTATGCCGGAAGAGAGAGAATGTGAGAGTGAAACCCTAACGTTAAAACCCTAGAGAAGAAGAGGAGAAGGGGAATAGAATAAAAGAGTAAAGTGTTTCTTAAACCTCAGTGCGTATTATGCTCGTTTGGTTGATTTGGGGTTTGTTTGGGGTATTATTATGCGGGTGCCGCTCTTCTTGTTCTCTTGTTGCATGCTTCATGCGTCCACCATCTATTCCTTCCTTTCCACGCGCGTGGATCACACGTACGGTTCTGATCCTGCCTCTTCCGCACTTCCCATCTTTTATTTTCGTATAAAGGACGTTTCGTTTCCTTTCGGGAATACGGGTAGGTTGTTTAGCAAGCATTGCACATGTGCTTTTCTTGATAAGATTAAGCAAGTAATATGTTTTTTCTTTTTTATTAAGCGCGTAATGTGTTTTTGTTTTTAAGTATGTTAGGCAAATGAAACCGTACTGTGTAGACTAGTTGTTTAGGGCGTAAGGACCCATTTATTATAACTTTTTTTTTTAAGTTCATTCTTTTAAAATAAAATAGTTTTAGAAGTTTTTTATCCTTTTTTTTCGGTTTTTGAAAACAATAAAAAACTAAACAGAATTTAAAATCTGATTAAAATTAAAAGTTGTTCGAACCAATGAAGTTGGAAATGATGAAATTTGACTAGTTCTTAGGTTTAAACTTTGTTGTGTGTTTGTATTTTTTTTTTTACAAGAAAAATCAAAAGTTGTTTTTAAATAGCTTCTTATAAAATCAACTATTTAAAAAAAATTATCACTATAAATAGACATAAATTAGTGTTTGTTTCTCTTTTATTTTTAAAAAAAAATTACTGTTTTTTACATCAATCTTTTTTTATAATCCGTGACAAACCTTGTTGATAAGATTAATTACGTAATTTGTTTTTAAGCATGGGTTCGCTCACTTTAGCTTTAGATGTATAATAACTTATCCCTTTTCTATATGAATTTTTTACTTACAAAGTAAATATGAATATGTTTTATATTTTTAATACATTAAATATATTTATTTTTATTTAATTATTTCTTTATAAAGTAAGAGAAAGATTTGAGTTTTTCACCAAAAAAAAAAATATGAGATATAACATTACCTTTTTTTATTATTTACAAGAGAAGAATTTATGGAAGGTTCCAAAGTGTGGGTGTTCAAACATATTTTTTAATATTTTTTTAAAAAAATTATTCTTTATACGGTAACTTATTCTTTTTTATATGAATAATTTTAAATTATTTTGCATCGTCGTTTTACTTCCTTTATATAATAAATATTGAATGTATTTTATATTTTTAATATATTAAATATATCTATTTTTTTATTTAATTGTTTTTTAAAGTAAGAGAAAGTAAGAGAAAAATCCGGTAGCATATAACATTACTTTTTATTATTATTTACAAAAGAAAAATTTATGGATTGCATCAACAATTATTTAAAATGCAAAAGTTTCCACATATCTTCTAATATATTCTTCTTTAGAACATTCTTTCTAGTACTTTAGAAATGTAACTTATCCTTTTATATAAATAATTTTAAATTATTTTACATCATTATTTTGCTTCCTTTATATAGTAAATATTGAATGTATTTTATATTTCTAATATATTAAATATATTTATTTTTTATTTAATTATATTTTTATGAAGTAAGAAAGATATGAGAGATCATATAACATTACTTACTTTTATTATTTACAAAAGAAGAATTTATGGATTGCACCATCAAATATATGGAACGTGAGTGTTACGACATATCTTTTGATATATTTTTTTTAGAACATTTTTTCTAATACGTTAGATGTGTAACTTGTCTTTTTTTATGTGAAAAAATTTAAATTATTCTACATTATATACTTACTTCCTTTTCATAGGAAATATTCAATGTATCTTATATATCTAGTATATTAAATATATTAATTTATTATTCAATTATTTCTTTATAAAGTAAGAGAAAGATTTGAGAGAACATATAACATTACTTTTTATTATTATTTACAAAAGAATTTATGGATTGTACCAACAAGTTTTTGGAATGCAGGAGTTCCAACACATCTTCTGATACATTCTTGTTTAGAATATTCTTTATAATACTTTAGATGTGTAACTTATCCTTTTTTATACGAATAATTTTAAATTATTCTGCAGCATCATCTTAATTCCTTTACATAGTAAATATTGAATGTTATTTTATATTTTTAATACATTAAATATATATTTTTTATTTAATTATTTCTTTATAGAGCAAGAGAAAGATATGAGAAAGCATATAACAATATTTTTTATTTACAAAAGAAGAATTCATGGATTGCACCGACAAGTATATAGAATGTGGTTATTCCAACACATTCTAATACATTCTTTTTTAGAACATTCTTTCTAATACTTTAGATGTGTAACTTTTTTTTTTATATGAATAGTTTTAAATTATTTTGCATCATCATCTTACTTCCTTTATATAGTAAATATTAGATGGATTTTACATTTCTAATACATTTGTTAGACACTCAAAGGTTTTGAAGTTAAAAATAATCCATTAAGATAATCATATTTTTATAAAAAAATAGTATCATATTTTTATAAAAAAAATAGTGTCTTAAAAATAACATTAACTTGAGTAAGTTTCAATTGATCAGATGAAAGAAAAAGCATGTTATCTATATATCGTTTGTTCCTATCAAACGAAAGGTATATCAATTATATTAAATTAAATGAACTTAAATATAGTTTTTCATTTAAAATATTTATATGTTTTATAACTTATACAAAATATTATTTTATGCAATTTCTATTGTATAAGTTTTCAAGATTTAAAATAGTTACATCAAAATGACTAATTTGCCAACAACTCTGAACAAACTCTTATTAACATATCTTTCAAAAAAAAGTGTGTCAAAACAACATAACTACCTTTACAAAAAGTAGAGATAAGCACACTACTTTATCATATAAAGAAAACTACTTGGTGAAAGATATTTAATGCAAGCATTAAATGGCACAAGGTCTTTATAGACCAAATGGTTTTGAAAAATCACAAGGGAAGAACCCTGAAGCTCTATAATAGTTATCTTCTCTAAAAGTTCTATACACACCCCTAGCTAAGACAGTTTTAGTAGGATAGCAATTTATAGTGTACACATGCAATACTTTTTCTTTAAATCTTGTCTCCTCTTAGAAAGTCTTAGGCTCATTCAAAATTCTCACATATGTCTACTCAGATGATAAGAATCACCATTTTTCTAATACTTACCATGGTTAATGGTTTAAGCCTAAAGAGACTTAGACAAAGAATACTTGGGTAAATTGCTTAAAAAAGCAATTAAAAAGAATACTTGAGTTGATTTCTTGGATAAATACTACTTAGGTTCAAGTTTAGGATTAGCTTGGTTGTGGAGAGTCTGTAAGCAAAGGTATTTTGCTATAGTGAAAAAGGTTTGGAAGTGTTGCCAAAAAGTAGACGTAATCTTTTAACAAAGCAATATAAATTTGTTATGTGATTATCTCTTTATTTATTTGTCTGTCTTTAAAACTTTAAATCGTCTGATCCTTCTACAAAGTCTTTATGGACAAAGTTCCTTTGTTTGGTCTTGACAGATGATGTTAAAGAAAAGTTTTGTGAAATTTTAAAAAAATACAATTCAATCTTTCTTCTTTTTGTGTTTATTTGATCTAACAATATTCAATATATTTATATTTTTTATTTAATTATTTCTTTATAAAGTAGTAGAAAGATATGAGAAAGCATATAACATTACCTTTTCATTATTTACAAAAAAAGAATTTTTGAATTGCACTTACAAGTATATAGAGTGTGTGTATGTGTCTTCCAACACACTTTCAAATAAAAGAGAATACTAGTGAGACTCCTTTTGATACTCTTTCTACTATTTGTTGAAATTTATTAAAAATCACAAATTTTGGTAAGATTTACTCTCATTTGATAAGTCTATCTCCTAATTATTTGTGAGTCATCAAAATTTATGATTTTTAATAAATTTCAACAAATAGTAGAGAGAGTATAAGAAAGAGAATCTTAGAGAAAGTCTCGCTCTCGCTAGTATTCCTCTTTTAATAAATTCTCTTTGTTAAAATTTATTAAATATCACAAAATTGTATCAATCACACTCTTTATTTAACTAACCATGTTTATTATTTTTTAATTTTTAATGAATTTTAACCAATAGTTAGGGATGTCAAATGGGCCACCTCAACCGAATCCACTCCCTACCCATTAAAAACGAGTTGGATTGGGTTGAACTTGTTTTAAGTATAGGTTTAAAATCTCAACCCAACTCGCTCTCAACCCATCAAAAAATAGATTGGGTTAAGTTGAACTCGTTTTGAGAATGAGTTAAAAAAATCTCAACCCAACCCCTCCATTAAGTGAAGGTTGTGTTGAGCCACCAATTTTAAAAAAATACATATAAAAAATTAACTACTAGTAAGTTGACCTACCAAATAAATTGAAATAAATAAAATACACACAAGAAGGGGGAGATTGAATTGTGTATGTCATTTTTTGGAATTTAAAAAACCTTCTTGTAAGGATATATATAGTTCACAAAGGGAAATAAGTGTTAAGTGCCCAAAAACATGATGAACAAGATAACAAATAAGGATGAAGAGAATCATACTAAGTATTTATCTTGGTTCACTCTATAATTTAAAGTTACATTCAATCTCTTCCACTAAAGGGTTTATCCAATAAGTCAACATGACTTACAACCAAATATTTTTAAGCCTTTTCAAACTGTACAATCACTTGTAATCTACAACATAGATTACAAGCAAACTAAGTATTTTTTAACACTAAGAATCTTCTAACTTTCACACAAAGGTATAAAAAGATTTACAAGATAATCTCATAGAGTGAGCATAAAGTGTTTAATATAGAGCTTTAACTTTGTTAAATACAAAACAAAATATTATAATATAGATAAAAACATAAAATACTTAAGAGCAATAACGTGAGCAAGAATGTTTACATATTTCAATTAAAAGAATATCATGTGTTTGACTTTGTTACTTTTACATTATTCTTAAAAAGTCTATATGTGTGTGCATGAAGAAAAGATAATTGTTGATGATACTTGAAAGGTAAAGATCTTAATAATAAATGTTTAAGATGTCTTCTTCAAATGTTCTCTAGCATATTTTGTCTTTTTCCATTGAAGAGAGAAAGTGAAACAAAGTTGTTTTGTCATTTTTCCTTAAATGTGATAAGAGAAACTTTCTATATAGAAAGTTTTTCTTACTTATTTACTCTTTCCTTCTTACTTCAGAACAACATAAACAAACTGATAAATAAATGTCTTTATTCCTCAAACAAGACAAAAGCATAATACACCAAAATACAAAAGGACGTTAGTGTATCAAAGATCATTTTGCATATAGTCCCTTATAAGAGATAAGTATAAATCAGTATACATATATAAATGCAAATATCAACTAAGAAAATATAAGTTATAAGATATCAACATTTATGAATACTTTTAGTATGAACAAATAATGGATGCTTTTGTTATCAAATGTTTTGACATTTTTTCCAAACATAGGTAATACTTAAATAACACTTAGGTAACATGCATGTTTCATCAATATGTATACACAGTATATGATTAATTATCAAACTTAATAATAACTTTTGTTATCATTAAAACATATGAAATAGATATTTTTCACGTCTTTGGTTCAACATAAATAAAATAAATAAATAAAAATAAGAAAAAATAGGGTATATATTAACCGTGTAAAATGATTTATTAAATTGATAACTTTTACGATGAATACCTTTAAATTCATATTAACGGTGATTTGTAATTAAATGACAGTATAAAATTGTTTCACAGTATCAATATATGACTATTAAATTCTATAAATAATATAAACAAAATATCATAATCACAATAATATTATTTTACTAAATTGTCTTATAATAAATATTTTAAAACTTAAAATAACAAAATAACATGAAATTTTAAAGATTCACGAAATATTATATTTAATAAAATAATATTTAACCAAATAACTTATAAAAAATTAATAAAAATATACTTAACCCGTGAACCCAACTCCCTTTAACCTATTGGGTTAACACGTTATAAAGTTGAGTTATGTGAGTTTTATCTTTAATTTTTATAGTCGTACTTTGTTATTATTTTTAAGATGATTTGATTGTAATAATAAAATTATACCTATATATGTAATCCTATAATCATAAAAAATGAAAAAGATAAAAATAAAAAATAAATTAAAATTATGTGACAATAATAAAAAATTATGCTATTATATTATCAACAAATTAATAACTTGTGAGAAAATGTAATTAAAATAAATAAAAGAAATATTAAAACAATTCAATATCCAAAAATTCTTCCTTTGTTAGCACAAAAAAATCCTTTTATTTATATTAAAACAGATTATATTTGACTATCATTGAAGAATTTATTTAATTCTCATTCTTAAGTAATATGGTTATAAAATGGTGATAGATTTTTGCTCAAAGTGTGAAAGTGGTTTAAAATTTTCTTAATCCTTTTAATTAGGAAAGGCGGTTTTTTTTATATAATACGTTTTATATTTATTTTAACATTTATCTTCTTTTCTCACACACAAATAACATTTATCTTTATATACAAAGTGTAAACAGCACGGTATTATGACTAGTCAATATTTAGCAAGTGAGATTAAAGTGGAAAAATTAACGTTAAACGGAAAAATTAACTTTTAGGTTCTCCATATTTTCTTTTTCGAAAAAGTTTTAGTGGGCACTGTTCCCTAATAAATAATTTGAAGTTATAAATTGTTTATTAATAAGATAAAAAATAGCTATACAAATTAAAAGTAATTAATAATTTTAAATTTTCAAAAAAATATTAAATAATAAATAATTTCAAGTCTCAAAAGAAAAAGTATAATATGAAATTATTTTAATTCCAAGAGAAAAACACTATTTAATTATATGATATTAAATTTTCTTCTTATATAAATTAGAATAACTATTTTAGATGAAATTATTTTTAGCTATTATTTGTGAACAAAAATATTTTTATCTATTTTTATTTAACAAAAGCATTTTTAGATATTTTCTTAAAGACTTATCTCTTTCGATTTATCAATTTAAATATTTTTAGTTCTAAATTGAATATTTTTTATATAAATTATTAAAATTAAAAATAAGATTGTATCATAATATAATTTATTTACCATAAATTTAAAATATAATATATATGTTAAAAAATATATATTTATTATGAATTTTAATTATAATATAATTTAAGTTAAATTATAATTATGGTCTCTTATTTTAGTGTGAAACATTTGTTTTAATATTTTATCTTTTTTAAAAGATTCAATTTTATTTTTTAATTTTTAATTTTTAAATTTGAATTAATATTATCCTTTTAAATAATTACAAATTTTCAATTTGAAGCATAATTTTGAATATTTTTTTAATTGATTCAAGATATGAAACTTGTTAGGTTGAATTCATCTATATAAAAACTATGAAATCTAACTAATATTCACACAAAAATAGTTTTAAACATGATAAAAATATTGTGCAAAACAAGTCCACAAGTAATTGAAAAACTAAAAGAATCTAATATAAGATTAATTTTTTAGTTGCTCATATTACTCACTTTTTTTTATGCAATTTACACTTTTATGACTCTTTTTATGTAGACATTAGTTAGATTTCATAATTTTTAAGTTTAATACATCCATAGTTCCTAAATGACTTTTTAACATTTTGTAATAAGTCCTCAAGTACTACTTTTGTCACTTCTCTATTTATTATGCTAATACATGATTGTGTAAAGATACATGTATTTGATGTCTTGCCCAAAAATGAGACCCAAATCCTACGAGTCATGTCAAATGGTGATTGAACATAGATTCTACATCTTGAAACCAAGTCAATTTTGGAGCAACTTTGTGATAATGAAACAAACAAGCAAAAAGCATTAAGGTTGCAAAGACCAATGCACCAATTGCGGTACAATAGAGTTGTAATTCATTAGTTATTCAAGATGCTCTTCAAATCTGAAAAAAAAAACTAGAGGTTATTTGTATTCCTCGGAACCCTCCCTCTACGTCACCATTTAATATTTCTTGGCCTACTATTGGCCAAACCACCTAAGCACTGGGCCTAATGTAACTAGGATCACTAAACCATGCTTCATAATTGGAAAAACGAGCACCACGGAAATACATGTCACTTGCCCAAAGAAAGATGATAGAGAGTTGGTCGAAATGGACACTAAAAACTTTTCGAGAAATCTCTTCCAAATCACTAGTATGGCTATCAAAATCATGAGCATAGTATCAAGTCCCTTGGCTATTATTCTTGAGAAATGACCAGATTTTGCTCATTCCTCAAAAGAAGTTTTTATGGGATCCCTATCTATAATTTAGGGTTTCAGAAACTCATCTTTTCACTCGTTCAAGTAGCTTCCTCCTTCACATTCTTCATTTTCTCATATCTTTTTCCATTCACTTCATTATTTGGAGCCTTTTTTCACTTTTTTTTTATCTTCTTCATTTCCTTCATTTCCTTCACCTCCTCCTGAAAACAATAAAATTCATGTTTCATAATTGTTTGTACCCTAATCCCAATTTTTTTAAGAAATGATCCAAAAAATAAAGACTCAAACTACAACAACATATGCAAAAACTAAACAAATCCAAAATGACAAATCCAAAATGACAAACAATGACATATCTTAATAGATGAAAAATCATACGCAAAATTCTTCATCCATACCTCATTCAATAACAATGTGGGAACAAAATTAAGATCTTCAACTAAAAAATGAGAGGCACAAGTGACTACTACACGTAGAATTAAAAATGGGATTTAGAATTTTAGAAATTGAAAAGGCACAATTGGAATCAATTTTGGGAATTTGGTTTACTTGTTGGGAGAATGAAAATGATTTGTGGATTTGGGAAACGATTTGGAAGATTGAAAACAATTTGAGAGATTTTGTTTAAATATTCCAAATGAATTTTTGGATACTTGGTTTACGGGATAGAAAATTCGAACAATTTCACTAGTTTAGGTAATTGAGAGATTAGTTGTTGATACACACACAAAATATGATGTAAGTAGATATCATAACAATGAAATTAGGAGGAAATATGGAATATTCTGTCAAAGTTGATGATTTGCGACTAGACATCTCACTTTAAGGACTTAATTACAAAATTTTAAAATGTTCATTTTACAATTTTTTTAGTTTAGGGATGTGATTAAAATTTTCCAAAAAGTTTAAGTACCTACAAATGTATTAAATCTAATTTTTATGAAGATAAATATAATGAAACAATTTTCACATTTTAAATTAATAAAAAATAGTTTAAAATTATATCTCAAACTCAAAAAAAATCATTATCTCGAAAAGATAACATTAACTCAAAAAATTAAGAATTAAACATCCAAATTAATATTGTAAAAGATAATTGACTAAAACAAATTTTTATAATAAAATAAAGGACTAAAATTATAATTTAACTTATAATTCATATATCACAAATAATTACTTATTATAAATTTTAATTATATAAAATAAATATTTATTTTATATAATATCGGTAATAAAATGTTAAATAATACAAAAATATGAACGAGTACATTAAATAATATTACATTTAAACATAATTAACTTTTACTTATTTTAGAAAAAAATCTTTTCGAAGTAGTTTTAAAAAAGAACTTTAATGGTTATTGTTTGACGGAAAGATAGTTATTATAAAAATAATTTTTTTATCATGATGATTTATAATTGGATGATTTATAATTGGATGATTTTCTAAAATTATTTTAATTTATAGTTTATTTTCTCTTTAAAAAATAAATAAAAACTCATTAAACTATACCTTTTATTTAATATTTTAATTATGTTTTGAACTTATAATTATAAACTTATGTTGCTTTTTTTTTCTCTCCGAAATTGCTTAATTATGCTATAAATTTGTTAAATCACGTTAACAATTTGTAGTCTTTAAAAACTTGGAGTGTAAGTATCCAATCATTGACAGAATGAAATTAATTTTATATAATTAATTTTAAAGTGATATGATTTATGTTTAAATATTTTTATTCTAAAAACAAGTTAATAATAAAACTCATTATGACATTTTTATATTTAACACAAAAGTTATCTTAAGTTACATCAATTCAAAATTAATTTTTAACAAAAAATATTAAATACATAAAGATTTACCTAAAATTAGGTTAACTGATATTTTAATATATTTTAATTAATAATGATGAAGTATAAACATACTTAGTAATCAAGAACTTCACAATTGGTCGAGATACATAACATTTTCTTCGTTGACCAATATTATTTTAGATGCATTGCCTCTAGCATAATTAATTAAAGAAATGTTTGAACAAACTTTTTATAAATATTTATAAGAAAAAAATATAAAAAAAGTAAAATAAATTTTTTTATGAGTTAAAATTATCTTATGCATAAAATAGTTTGTAGATTTTTTTATTAGTTTCTTAATTTTTTTTACAAATTAGTTTATATATAAATTAATTTTAACTTATGAATATACTTATTTTATTTATTTATCATATTTTTTTTTATAAATGCTTGTAGAGAAGATTCCTCACACATGTCCTAAATCTCTTCTCATATTTTCACAATTTTTTTTTTTTTTAATTTGATTGATTGGACCCAAAATAAATGCTGATATTCGAAATATGACTGACTCGGGAGGGAAGTCGTTAGATACATAAATAGAGGACAAACAAAAGGCACCACCATTTTGTAGGGAATGTTTTTATTCTTTGCCTAGAATCTAGCATCTAGAGTCTATATAAGATATAATATGCATTCAACCATTTTTACAATAATATATACTACATTAATTTTTTTTTTTTCATTACATCATTTACTACATTTCAAACTTCTCTCTTTCTTCTATTTTTTAATTATACAAGTTTGTTGTACATATACCATTTTTCTCTGATAATCAATGGCAAAACTTTGTTTTTACTTTTTAGAGAAATGATACTTCTATAACAATTTTACCACCAAGAGAAAAAAAAAATGTAAAGTATAAAAAATACTATGATAAAAAAAATGAACACAGAAAATAAAATTGTATAAATTATTGTATTAATTATATATATATATATATATATATATATATATATATATATATATATATATATATATATATATATATATATAAACATATCACGTATATTGTTTTTAATATAGCTACATTTATAAGGACTCATTCTCGAGTTAAATTAGAACAGTCTGTTAGCCGATTTATACATTCAATAATATAATAAAAATAAAGAGTAGGTGTCATTTTTAATTGAGCTACTGGTGCCTTCCAAAAATTCTGGGTACAAGACAAATCACCTAATTTCAACAAATTGGACTATAAGCTTTAAATTAGCAGGGAACCATAGCCTATGTTATGTGATTTGAGAGAGGGAACAACAAACATGAATTGGGTCACTTAAGAAGAATAATGCACGAACAAAAAACAATGGGCAAAAAAGAGAAAATTAAAACAATTTTCAGTATCTTCAAATTAAGAGGAACCAGTCTTAATAAAGACATGAACAAGATTAGCAGCATGTGTTTGAGCAATACTTTTTTATTTTGAAAAAAAAAAAGACATTAAAGATCTGATTGGATAATTTTTTTATAAAAGAAAATTCTTACATTAAAATTAATTTATACATAAGTTAAAATTCAAAATTTGAAAAATATACCAAAACAGACCTTAAATCATTAACCAAGGGGGGCAGCATAAGAGAAAGGGCAAAAAAGGAACACACATCTTAGGCTTTCTATTGGATAGTCCTTAAATGGCGATGTAAGCATCACTCTTGCAATAATTTGTACCACTTTCACTACTTTTAGCAACATATTAAATTATTAAAACCATACAGTTGCCGATATCAGTACTTGGAAATGCAACATAAAACTATATAGTTCACATAATTATTACTTAATTTACAAAAAACTAATACTGAATACAGTTTGCATTATGAGCTAAACAAGACATAAAACACATAGGATTATTATTATCTATATAATATATTACATACTTTATGCCAGCTTATGCTCTTGCCTGATGTGAATGATGCACAAACCTTTGGTGCAGCAGCATCTAGATAATACCGTCTGCGTTATTCTAACTGAATTTTTCTTCTTTGTTTTCTGTTGAATTGTAAAATCACAGGGTTACTTGGATAGAGATAAAAGAAAACAGCATCATATTGTTGAATGTTGAACAGTTGAAAGTAGATTTGCCACGTCATTATAAGTGAGATAATGAAGTAGAAAATGGAAGGTAATGGAAAAGCTCAATAGTGGTAATAAACTTGTAGACAAAAATAACTTGCTGACACCCCCAATCAATCAAGAAAACTTCAACTAAAATAAACTTTTTAACATTGAAAGCTGCAAACTGACTTTAAATTCAACAATTCAATATATATAGAAAATAAAGCACAAAGTAACTGAACTTCCATCTGGGCAGACTTCCCAAGTTGTGGGACTAAACCACCTGGGGAGAGATTAATCCCATCAATATTGTTTAACTTCAATATAATCTTTACCATTCATTTTATTCTGATAGTATGGTCAAGATTAACTCCTCTAGACTTTCACTTGTTATATATATGAAAATAATAAATCTTGACCACACAACCATTCATGAATGATCAAGATTAGTTTTAGTCAATTTTAATCTTAACCATCCATTCATAGTTTGAATGGTGAAGATTAATTGTTCCTATGATAACAAGTGAGAACAATTCTCACTTGATATGCTCCCTATATGCGCATGTGTGTGTGTTTTGTCTAGCTAGGATCCCCGGATCCATTTGACCTTGGCAATTCACTCACTCAAAAGATACTGATATTAAGGCTTGTCTTAATAACAAACAAAGCTCACTCTCAATCAGAGCAATTCCTCATAACTTTGTGCATAAATAAAATTTTAAAGATGTTTCATTTAACTGGAAGTTCAATAACATGAATAACAAGATGTTTATAGAAGTATGAATTCATGCATCAACAACAACAACAAAAATTTGAGTAGTTATGTTTTTTGCATGTATGGCATGCTCGTTTCCTCAAACATGCACTATTTTATACATGTATGTATGTAATTTGTACTAGGATATTAGCATTTTGATCCTCTCCTATTCTTGAATAACAAGTTGTGGTCCTGGGTATTGATCTTCAGTCATAATAATTATTTAGTTAATTTATTGGCATAAGTTCACACCCAGAACTAACTTGGCAATCTGAATATAAAACTGACATATATCTTGGAATTAAATAATTAGAACTTATCAAGACCATGAGTGGTGGGCACTCCTTGCTCATCAAATTATCAAAGGTCTAAAATTTGTTCTCTAAATGTAAAACTAAAAATCTACACTTCAACTTGAGTGTGTAGGGTTACAAATAGGTAGCTTAGTGCAGTTGGCAAAATGGTTCTCTCAGATGATTTTGCTTTTTATCCATGCCAAATGTTAGATATATTGTAATGTAATACACCAAACGCAGTACAATGGTATCGAGAATGGATGTTGCATTGCAGCAGCATAGAGAAAATATTAATTTTTATGCAGAGACACCCATAAAGAAGCATGTTAGGATCCAATTGTAGAGTATGAGACTTGAGTCTCACGTTGGAAGAATGAGATTCTAGTGTGGGGTTTATAAGACTTTGGGCTCTCCCACTACAATAGTTAGCTTTTGTGGTGTGCTTTTCCCAAGGTTCAAAAAGAACAAAAATCAAAGATGTGAATTTTTTTTTAACTGTTACCTGAGTTAAACATAGGGTTATACTGCTTTAAACACATAAACACATGATATTATACCATGATGGACAAATTTATAATTTTCAAAAATTTCTACAGTGTATTATTTGGCACTGCTAATTGATCTAATTATGAAGCTAAACATTCAGTACTACTAATTGAACTAATTATGCAGTGAAACTGCTAAACATTTCATTACAGCTAGAATGCTTGTTAGAATTGTAACAAGTTAAACAGATAAAAAAACCATAAACATGCAAAATGGAGTACTTGTTCTAAAAATAAGCACCATAGAAGAATCCACACACAGCAATGTAGAAGACAATAAACAAGAAAGTATCTAATACATAGTCCATCAACAATTCTAACCTGTAAAGCTTATAACTGTTTTGCTAACAAGTGCAACTAATTTTATAGGTGACTAATTAACTATATATACAGTTAATACACCTAATTATATCAAGCAATCATACCACTGGCACTGAATTATGATAAGGACTGAAAGCTCAAACAGTTAGGATGTATTTCATGCAATACTTTTGTGTTAAGTGTTAACTAATATGAAACTTACCTGCAATGACCCAAGAGAGAGAAACATTTTATATCAAGCAACGACCTGCCATATTTGGATGTAGGATCCACTAGTTATATTAAAAACACATTTTATCTTTCTCCCTCCAACATGACCATATTTTGTACAAGAAAGGATCCAAATCCTGGGTATCTTGGAATGTACTGCTTTAAACACATAAACACAGGATATTATACCATGATGGATAATTTTATCATTTTCAAAAATTTCTAGTGTGTATTATTTGGCTCTGCTAATTGATCTAATTATGAAACTAAACATCCTGTACTGCTAATTGGTCTAATTATGCAGCTAAACTGCAAAACATTTCATTTCAGTTAGCATGTTTGTGAAAATCCTAACAAGTTAAACAGATAAGAAAGATCTACTGAGTTTTTCCTTTCCTAACTTTGGCTTGCATCATACATAAATATCCATTCATAGCAATAGCATCACAAAAAGAAAAAAAAAATAGAAATTAAGTTTAAAATAAACTCAGCAAATAGTTTATCTGAAATGGAGAAGCTAAAACCATATACCTTCTTTCGAAATGGAGTACCCATTTTAAAAATCAACCACTATAGTAGAAACCAGAGACGGCAATGTAAAAGACAATAAACAAAAAATTATTGCATACATAGTCCATCAACAATTTCAACCTCTAAGCTTGTAAGTGTTATGTTAACAAGAGCAATGAAATTCATAGGGGACCCAATTAACGATATATACAGTTAGTACACTTAATTACATTCAAGCAATTGTGATACCAGCACTGGATTATGACAAGGACCAAAAGCTCAAACAGTTGGGACATATTTGGTGCAATTCTTCTGAGTTAACCAATATGAAACTTATCAGAATTGATCCAAGAGCCAGTCAAACAAAGAGATGATAAGGTAACTAATTGGGACTATAAACAATTTCATGATCAAAAGGCACTTACAAGTTACTGTAAAATAAAAACAGAACACCAAAACAAACCAGACCAAAACAATATGCATTTAACTTCTTTCCATGATCAAAAGCCACATACAATCATTCCTAAAACAGAACATAACAGAAAACAAAAACAAATTAAGTATGTGTTTGAGTGAGCACTTGCAAAATTGATTTGGAGAAGTGATTTAAGTTTTGGATGTTTTTACCCTAAAAGCAAGTTTATTTTAAATTAGGCTTGTTTGGATAAACTTCTCCATAGACGCTTATAGGAGAAAAAAAATGAAATAAACTACTCTAAAAGCTCAAATCAACTTATGAATAAGTTAATCTGTAAAAACACTCTCATATTAGTTTATCCAAATACTTTTTTTTAACTTATGCATAAACTAATGATAACTAATAGACAAGTTTATTTCATTCCAGTGTAAGTGGAGAAATTTATTGAAATAGAAAAAAAAAAAGCAAAATCAATTCTGAAACTTCCTACCATGAAACCAAGCACACACTTAGAGGTTAAATGCTCCCTAAGAAACTATGAAACCAAAAAATGGTAACACCAATAAACAAAAGATACCTAGTATTGAAGAGCAGGGCGATGTGGTTCACCCAGAATACCATGCAGTGAAACAGTTGAACAAAAGCTAACGACTTTGTGAAACCTGTTCATGAGTGAAGGCAACTGGGGCAGTCTCCTCCACTCACAGGTCCCACTCTGGGCATCAACCTCACAGACACAAGCCGGGTACATCCTGTGGTAATCTTCATTGAAAACATATATAAGATCCCCCAAACCAACACACTTCAAGCTTGCAAATTTATCATCCTCGTCCCAATCGAACAGGCTAGAAAGCAAATCATGCGGCATCAGCGCCATCTGGGTGAAGCCCATGGTCCTCTCGTCAACGTTCCACAGGACGAAGGAGGAAGATCCGTGAGGGAAATTGCACACCCCCGCAAGCACAAGGCGGTTTCTGCAAGCAACCAGGAAGGAGAAGACAACCCCATGAGGCCTGAGGGTGTGGACCTGACTCCATGTTTTTTTGTGCAAATCAAAGGATGAGACAAAGCAAGAGTATATGCCAAAGACATAGAATTTTCCCTTGAAGAGGGCAGAGGAGAGGGAGGAGGAGGAGTTTCCTGATCTAAAGTCAGGAGGGAGAGGAGGGCCAAGGTCCCAGGAGCCCAGAAGAGGGTCATAGATCTCTACATCCAAACGGTCCTCTATGTCAACAAGGTTCCCAATGAACTTGACCCCACCAACAACAATGAACTTGGGGTTGGTGGTGGTGGGGTCATGGAAGGCAGCCAGAAGAGGGTTGATTCTGGGGAAGTGGAGGGGAGGGGTGGCATGCCATGAGGGGTGGAGGATGGGGGTATAGAGGAAGTTGGGGGCAGTGATGAAGAAGAAGGAGTTGGTGCCAATGAAGGAGGTGTTGGGTTGGTGGGGGTGGTGAGGTGTGGGGAGGAGGAACCAGGAGTTGGAGGAAGGGTCAAAGGCAAAGGACTGGTTGTTCTTGGAGGAGATGTTGTGGATTCCATGGAGAAAGAACCAGGGCTGGTTGGGGTGGTTAGAGAGGGTGGAGAAGGAGGGGGAGGAGATGATGGAGTGCCACAGCTTGCACACAGTGGAGGCTTTGATTAGGGTGGGGATGGGGAGGAGGGACAGGATCAGCTCTACCAGGTCTGAGCTTAGGTTTGTGATCTCAGTCATCTCACTCTATCTCATGTTGCAACTCACAAGAAGAGAGAAGAGGAGACTCTGTCTAGAGAGAGAGAGAGGAATGAGTGACTAACGGACTGAGTTGTTGAACTGCTCAAGAGTATCGAATCATTTATGAGACTCGCTATTGTCCCAATTGAGTAAAACTACTGTTCTAATATATTTTTTTAAATACTTTCTTTTAATATTTTTTATTACAAATTATAAAATTTAATAAGTTTTACTGTTAAATCAAGAGACTATGCTGATAGAGAAATCTTTTGAATATAAAAAATTTGTTATCCTCCAAAATAAATAAAAAATCATTTTTTAGTTTCTCTTTTCATGCAATACTCGTTACTTTTATGAATTTATTAAAATGCAGGTGAGCATTTTATATTACATAAATTATTAGTATTTATAGTATCATATTTCACATATTATTTTTTTTTTTAAAAATTAGATTTATAAAATATTATATATTTATTTTAAAATAAATATTAAAATAAAAAATTAAATTTTAAAAAATGAAAATTAAAGAAAATATCTTTAAGATATTAAAACTAAAATTTGTTATTATTATATAGATTAAAATCAAAATTTATTTATTTTATCAAAATTAAAATTATATTTAAGTCTTTTATTTTTTATTTTTTAAATAAAGCAACAAGGGTATGTCACATTATTCACAGACAATAAAAATTATTTTTAAAAGTTTAAAATTTATAAAACTAAAATTAATAAAAAAAATCAAATATTAAAATCAAAATAGTCATAATTTTAGATACTAGAACTATATTGAATTTAATTCTTTAAAATTAAACGAATGTGTAAAATGAAAAAACAAGTGTGCATTTTCCTTTATATAAAAATAATTAATATTATAAAGTATATAAGTTAAATTAATGATAAAGTATTTATATTTTATTATTTTATACACTTTTTCCTTTTTTTAAAGGGAGTTAAATTAACACATATTTTACTCTCTCCCCCCTCTCTTTCTCTCTATATATGTTTCTCTTTTATAATAATACATAAAAGTTTTTTAATATACTGACATGATTGATTAATAAAAAAATTATTTAAAATATAATTTTTAAATTATAAAAGTTACTATATATTACTTTTATCAAAATATTATTTTTATGATTTTATCTCCTTCCTTTCACCTTTCCTGACATTTCCAAACGATATCAAATTATTATTTTTTTCTAATTTTTATTAAACAATAATGCCAGTTAAGAAATAAAATAAAATATTATTAAAAATAACCTAAGTGAATAACCAATTTAGTCTCTAAAATTGTAATGATAAGTTAGTTCCAAAAATTAATAAATTAGTAAATTGGTCATTGAAATTGTAAATTATTAATTATTTTAATCTCTTAAATTATAATTGAAAGATATATTAATCCTTTAAATAAATAAAATGTCAAAATAATATATGAAATCCTAAATTATCAATCAATTTTTAATCTTTGAAATTTTAATGAATCAAATTGGTCCCTAATATTAAAAAATTTCATTGCACTTTTTTTCCTCATAATTTTAAATTTTCACAAAATTTGTCATTTATTTTTTTACATGTTTTTACTCTAAAATTATATTATTTTATGAATTATATTCTCCACTTTTATGAATTATATTCTCCACTTTTAAATTTTACATATTTTACCCATAATCACAATTAAGCTTCTGAAAGTAGAGATTGAACTCTAACTCATTCATTCTTTATGACCACAAAAACTATTATTCTTTATGACCACAAAAACTATTAGACCATTGAGTTGTTTAATTTAAATATATAAACATTTAATTATACTTTTACTTCTTTTCCTCTCTTTATTTATTATATGAAAAATATTTTAATTTAATTTAATTTTTTTATTTTAATTATATAAATTTATAAAATATAAAATATACAATATCTTATTAAAGGGTGAAAGATATATATATAATTTCATATAATTGAATAAATAAATTTATATAATTAAAATAAAAATATTTAATATAAATTTATTTTCTCCACCTTTAATATTTGTTCATTCAAATATAAATATAATACTTATGAAATCAAAAGTGCAATTAACAAAATATGTAAAATGGTTAGTGACATGGTTAGTGACTCTTGTAGGCATGGAGGAGGAAGAGATGAATGATTTAAGTATTAATTCTACCACTTTAACAATTTTTTAATTGTTTAATTACATTGATGGGACAAAACAAACAAAAATTTAAAAATAAGGAAGAAAATTTGTAAAATTATATATGTTTAGAATCAAAATATATATAAAAAATCAATAGAAAAATTTGTAATTTTAAAATTTATGGAGCCTTATTAATTATTATAATTTTAAGAATTAAATATATTTTAAAGACGAATTTAATAATTTATTATAATTTCATAAATTAAATTAATTAATAATGTAGAAATTCAAAAATTATTTTTTTCGTTTTATTAATTTTAAAGATTAATTTAATATTTTCTTAGAACTAAATTTGTAATTCATTAAATAACTAATTTATTATCGGAACAATGATGAGACGAGATCTACGGGGAAACACCCTTTCATATAGTCTACCATTGATCATTATTTGTAACCAGTTATAATAAGTAGCAGCTGAATTTTTTTATTTTTTTATATATCATTAATTTTTTTTTAAATATAACACAATTATGTTAATGTCCTCACTAATGAACCCTTGGTGGTTTTGGCACCACCATTACTGATGAAGAAGCTGATGCTTGGATTCATTATTCTTATTCCCATCACCAAACACAACAAAATAACCCCTCAACTTCCCTCCCCTTTCTTCACCCTCCTTCATCATCCACAACCACTACCTCACACACAAACCTTCAAATTTTCAATCAGACCCATCCCAAATCAAAATTTTCCTTTTCTTTTTAGGTTTTTCCAAAACACCACTAAGAACATAGAAGACAAAAAATTAGAACTTGGGGAACTTTTCTTCAAATCACATTCAATTGTTTTTTATTCTCTATTAACCAATGAAATAATAAATAATTCAACTAATTACACAAATTAAAAAAACAAAAACTTTCCATTTAAAAATGTTTGATTTTGTGTATATGACTATGGCAAAGAAGGTGCGTGCGTGTTTGGGATCCCGCGATGAGGAATTCAGTCACTATGGCGAAAAGGTTACGTTGTCGGTGTGGGACCCACCGGAGGAGAGCATGAAAAGTGGTTTAACAAAATCACAATTAAGAAATACAATTAACTATTACATAATTCAAATAAATAATCAAACGTAAACAATTATAGTCATTAAATATTTAATTAACAAAACTAATGGTTATAATAAAATACTTCTCCAATCCCCACTGCATAACGATGAATTTATATTTTATTTTGATACAACAAAAAAAAGTTAACATTTAACATTTTATCTATACTAAATCTATCTTGTTTATAATATCTTCAAAGGGAAAAATAAAATAAAAAGAGAGAAATATAATATATGAATATAAAAATAACAGTATTAAACAAGTTTCTACTTTGTAATTAAACGGTAACCATAAGTCAATGTGAATTAAATTTATTCACCTAAAAAAATTGTGAATTAAAATTGGAGAGGGACAGGATCAGCTTGTGGAAGAGGAACACGAAACATTGAGGAGAGATAAATGAAGAGAAAGAGACTACTCTAAGTCGAGGGAAGAAGATCCTTCAATTTTATCAAAGGGATGAAATCTCGTATTTTGATTAATTATAATATTTAATATATAAATATAGTATAAAAGATAAGATGTTAAACACTCTTTAAGTTATTTTCAATTAGAGAGATCCGTGCCAAGAGAAAGGAAGAGAAAAGTGAAATTCCTCAAGGTATCTACGCGACAGATCCTGTTTTAAACATTATTGCTTTTGCGAGTAAAATGGAGCTGTTAAGAAATTTTCTTTATACATTTTTTTCATCTATCATTATTTTAAAAAAATGCTGTATTAAAGTTTTTTTAATCAAAATAACAAACATATACATTTTATTTTATACTTATGAGAGATAAATGTAAAATATCGACATGAAAAAGAGTAATTAATCTATGTCAAGAATAATAAACTTTTTTTATGTGGTAGAAGTTATTTTTTCAAGTCTGATTATTCCTAAATTTTATGAATTTTTTTTTTATCTGAATGTTATATCGTGATCGAATAATAATTGAAAATAGATAGGAGATTCATAAGATTGCACGAGAGATGAGAGGGATTATATTTCTTGAACCAAACTTCAAGCGAATATAGTACAAGTTATGTATTGGAATAAAATAAAATATTTTTATAATTTTTTTATTCTCTGTATCTCATTTTTTAATAAAAAATAAAAAATAAATATGTAGACATAAACCCTTTCACGTTTTAAATTATGGTAATATTTAACCTGATTTATTTTCACTTGTTTTTTTATTTTAAAAAGTTGAAGTCAAATATATTTTTAAAAATTCTAGAAGTTAAAATATAAAAAACTGAAAAATATTTAAGCTGTTGTTCTTTTTATGATTTTTTCAGTTTAAAATTACAAAATTAATAAAAAAATATTTTATTTTTATCATAAGTTTTAGAATAAAATTTAAGATAATAAAATTAACGAAACGCTAATAAAGTAATCCGCATTCACACAAAAAAAAATGCACCAAAAAATAAGTATTGTAGATGCAAATGTGAAATGTCATTATCGTTGACAATTATTTTCTTAATAGTTCTTAATTGTTATTAAATTATGGGAATAGGAAGCTACATAAGAGTCAAATAGATCCTTTCTTACCCTATGTACTCTAATAAAAAATAAAAAATAAAAAATAAATTTTTTTAAATCATCTTATTATGTTTTTTATTTTTTTATACAAAAAGTAGACATAAATATATTTTTAATTTTTATTTAATATTTTATTTATAAGATATGAAAAATAGTTATAAAAGAATATAGATAACATTTGGTTCAACTTTTTTTTTATAAAATTTTTTTGCTTAAAAATATAAACTAGACTAAACATTCTTGTAAAAAAATTGTTAAAATAATAGTGACTTATTTTTCAAAAACAAATAATAATAAAAAAAGTTTTTATAAAAACTAATCCGAGTAACTTTTATCTTACTTCACGAAACTTTTTTACCATGCCCTCCTTTCGATTCCCACTGATTCTTGTCATGCTGCATATATTTTACCAGTGTTTTACTATTACCCTCATTCCCGTCAGTAATAATGTGCACGCAAGATTACTTCATTTTTGTAATTAATTTAATTTTTTAATTGATATTATATATTATTTGTAACTTATTAAATTAATAAAATATTTAAAATAATTTTAAATATTTGTACTTTAATATTTATTTATTATTGTTAAAATAAATTTATATAAATTAAAATAATTTTAGACAATATTTTTTATTTTATATACATTTTTTCATTAAACGAGATAACTTGTTTTAAATGAAATTAAATTTTTTATATTGATTTTTTAAAAAATTAACCAAACAACTTTTAGCTTAAAAAGAACTTCTATACTAAAAAAATAAATATGTCAAACAACTTTTAATTATTTTTTTATTTTTAGCTTTAACTTAAAATAACTTTTAAGTTAAAAATAAACTGGACCAAACATATAATATTGCTAAAAAAAAAATTAAAAGGAGAAGCACAACTATAATAGAGAGAGGAAAGTAGACGACGAAGAAATAAAAAGAAACTAAAGAAAGATAGAAAGGCTAGATAGAGTATCAATCGAAGAGAATCCAAATTTAAAGCTGCTTACATAGTGGAAACTTTAGTAAATTATGTCTCAAATTGTATTTTGGTGTAATTTTTTTTAATATACAATTAAACAGTTTTCAATATACAATCACAACATTGTTACCTAAATTTTTATATAGGTTTAATAAAAAAAAAAAAATATAGAGTACATGTATTCTTTTAAGAGAAAATCTTTCTTGAATTAGATAGGGCTATTATTTTAAGAATTTAGAGACTGATCCAGCTTACAAGCAATTATAAAACTACTAGAAGATTAAATTTAATAATATTTTTAATTAATTTAATTATAAAAATATCAAGTAATTTTTTCTTTTTGTGGTGTGTATTAACAAGATTATAAAACATAAAGTAAAATATTCATTGATTATGAACCTACATCAAATTTATATATGTGTATAAGTATTACAATTATTTTGGATATAATGAGAAAATTAGTATCTTATGACACTTACAACATAGACATAAAAAAAATCTTAAACTAAGAGCTAAATATCTACCTAAATATAAAAGGGGATACAATAATGGGACATGGATAAAAAAATGTCATATAAGTTGGTCCTTATGGTAGAAACATCAAAACAACAACAATGATGAAGCTTCTGCATCACTCTTAACACTCGTAGGTCTAGTCTTGAAGCGATGAGGATGAGGATCGCGAGCATTGGAATCACGACAATGGTTCTTGTAAGATCTACACATGATAGCTTGGCAGGCTAGCCCCACATAGCTACTATCAACAACCAAAGCGTTAAGTGGGTAAAGAACGAGAGGATAAACCAAGAAATACCAACGAGTATGTACTCCAAGATCACCTCTCCTCAAAATCACACCCCCTCACTGAGTAGGATCAATCCACTGGGCCCCGCACTAGGCCTACTATGGTCTTTCCAAACTTCATGTTGGAGTGGCCTATGTACATCATGTTCCTTGGTAGAGCAAACACAGGACTATTCACCAGTGACCTCGACATCTGCTCTCATAAACACGTCATTTGAGGTTATCATAGTAGAATGATAATTGTTGTCGACGCAGTCTCAAAATAAAACTAGATTACCTATGATTTTTATAGCATAGGGTGCAACCTAGGTCGAATCTCTCAAGAACACGTGTATTCGGTTTGCCTAGTGTAGGAAGCAAAGAATCATACAAAATACGGAAATGTAGAATGCAAACTCGGACACCAACTAGAATGTAAAGGTAGGGGGTTTTGGTTTGTATCGGAAATGCTAAGTAAATGCAAGACGGAAAGTAAACTACCTAAGGAAAGCAAAAACAAACAAATAACGAACAAATATTTAGCATATCAATCTAAGGTTCCGCAAGTAATCAATTTTAGTTCCTAGTAATGGATGCGACTTCAAACCAACCTAAGTCTTAAGACGATCGCCTAACATTTGTCCATTGTCGACTGAGGGCTTACACAATCGCGGCCTCAAGTTAGTAAGGATTACACACGTGGTTGATTTTAGGCTTTCTATCGATTACCTAACTAGTTGTTAGATTGGTTCCAATCGACCCCTAACCTAACGTGATCTACTCTTACACATGCATGATCATGACACAAGCTAGAGCAAACAAACATAATAGGAATCACATACAAAATGATAGAGAAACACAAACCAATTCATTGTAAAGACAATTGTATTGATACATGGAGTTGTGGAATCATGAACTCAGCCTCCCATAACGATCATCATGGAAGAACTGCAATGGTTCACTGAAGATGGCTAGATATAGAGGGGTTAGTCCACTAGAGTGTGCCAGCTAAACTAGTCAATCTCCTCTAGCAACCGGTCGCTACCTAGACTCTAAACCTACACCCACTCGATCGACTGGACATCATATTGAAGCACCGTGAATCACTGATCAATGGAAACGAGAGTAATGGATGTGTGAGTGTACGTGTCGAATCTGATCAGAAAAGAATCTGAGTGAAGGAACGAGTTACTGCTTTCCTTATATACACGTTGTGATTAACTAACTAACTGTTTACACTAACTAACTAACTAACTAATAGTCCTAACTACTAACAACTAACAAAAGTAACTAACTACGTAACAGACTAACTAAATTAACTGACCAACTAACTACTAATGACTTCCTGAATGAACATGTGTCGGAATTGCTAGAGTGGAGTCAGTTTTGTTGCCGGGACGAATCCACATAGGTGGGAAGAACACGACAAGCGGAGACGGAGTCGACTTGCTGGAGTCGAAGTCAGCTGATGGAGACGAAAAGGTCTTGACTATTGGAGGCGGAGTCGGCATGGAGAGGAACTCGCTTGGTTGGGATGACTTCATCTGGCTAGGATGCCTTCAATTGTCCGGGACGCCTTTAGTCTGGCCGGGACGACTTCATTTGGCCGGGACTCCTTCGGTCTCGGCTGGGATGGCCGAGAGGACTCAGACTCGGTCTCGATTGGGATGGTCCGGGACTCCAGATTTGACTTGCACAATGAATTAATCTTTTTATTAGCCAAAATCCACATATTAGCTTAGATTTGTATTTTCTCTCTTTTTAGCTCAATAATCTGAATCTTAACTAACATGCGATTCTTAGCTACAAATAAAGTCAATTATACCCATCTTAAGACCTTATTAGGTGTCTAAAATATGAATTATCAGACCCTCACACTTACACTTTTGCACTCCTGGGCAAAATCGAAAAAGATCGTCAAGGAAATGAAAAAAACTAATTATGAGAATAAGATACATTTTCAAATGAAATCCTTAAGTTGACAAACAAAATAAGTATACATTCATCCCATAATCAAGGCACTCAATCAATCTATGAAATTACTTTTTCCAACATCTAAAATGAACAAGCAAACAACAAAAATTTAAAGAGCAACCACAAAATGATAGAGCTCTCTCAAGGTATGTGCTCTCAATCTCTCAAGTGTTTTAGGGCTATGTTTACACTCAAGCACCCTATGTTAACTAGCACTACCAAGGTTTGACTAGTCTCTAATTTTTACGACTTTAAAAACATATGCAATAGTGATCAATAGGACTTTATTAGGATTGTAACGTAGCTAGGGTTAGGTAGGGTATATAAGAGGTGAAGTGAGCTTGAATAACCAAAGGGGAGAGAGAAGCAATGAGGAATAAGTCCATAAGTATGGAGACTAACCCCAAGATAATACAAGTCAAAAATATTTCGAGTAACACTCCCTGTCTTTCCCTTTATATTCTTTTCTTTCTTTTCCCACTTTTTATTTTTCTTTTGTACTATTGCAACCTTGTGTTGCATATTTTTCTTGCAACCTTTTTCTTTTGCTGTCTTTTCTTTTCTTTGACTCATCCTTTATTTTCTTTTCATACCCCTTTCTTTCTTTTTCATCAACCCTTTATCACAACATACAAGTATTACTTAGTACAAGCCAATTTTTCAATGTACCACTCGCAATGCCTTGAGGTACCACCCCCACACTTATGTGGAACCTATTCCCAAAACAATTTCAAAGCTTCTTTGACCTTTAAGGTTTAGGTTGATCGTAGTTTTTCTGCTTTTGGGCTTGTAATGAGCTACCATAGGAAAAATGGTTATATAGGCTCAAAAGAGGGTAAACAAGGGATTTTATTTGCAAGGTAGGTCCATTTGGCTAGTAACTTGTGAAGAAAGAGGGCCTAGATCATGTCATTAATGCATGTGAAACAAGCAGTATAAAAGAGAGTCAAGGCAAAACCTAGATTAACATAGATGCAAAATCACTCAAGAAAGAAGGAATGTCAAGATGTAAAGCCATTTCATATAAGGCTCAAAAAAATCTCACACGAATAATTGCTTTATCACAAATGGTTTCAACTTTAATTTTTTAGTTACTCATTGCCTAAAGATGCAAAAATTTTGTTCCATGTCAAGTTATGACACCTCTTAATTCAGGATTATGCACTACCTCTTCATGTTTTGTTCATCCTAAAGAAATCCATTTAAACTTTGAAAAATATTTTTCTCAGCAATAGAAAAACAGAAAAACAACTTAAGCAAAATGAAAACGACATAGAAAAAGAAACGAACATCAAGAAAAAATAGAAAAACGCAATGGAAGCGGAGTCGGCACGGACTCGGCAGCAACGAAACTGGAATCAGCACGGACCTGGAAAAAACAATACATAGGAAAAGAAACAGCAAAAACAAAAAACAGTAAAAATAGACAAAGAACTGAAAAAATAGAAAAAACACCTACTACTGAACACCCCCCACCCCCCCTCTCTCACACACACACTTAGAGGAAGCATTCTCCTCAATGCAAATATATATGCACATAAGGGAAAGGAGGGGGGGAATAAGAAAAAAAACTTCTTTCTCAAGGTGGAAAGAATATGCAAAATTTGATATCTGCATTTTTGCTCCGCTCCTATTTGTAATAGCTTGGGGGAGTCTCCTCCTCATCCTTCTTGATAATTTCAATATCATATCTTCCAGTGACTTCTTCAACAAAAATCTGAATGGTCAATGCTTGACCAGGTGGTCATAAAAGCTTCTCGTCTTCTTCAGGTTTTGTAACAGCTCTTCCTTTTGCTTAACCTGGAGCTGGTTGGCTGTAATTACTGGAACATGTAATGGCAACACCCTAGATGTCAATGGGATTGCACTGTTACAACCTCCGCAATATCTGCAATGTCTATGACTCCTACACTCACATTAGTAGCATTGCTGATTTTTACACAAAGAGAATACTCACAATTAACAGAATTTTTAAAATCAAACTTTCCAGAAAATTCAAAGTTTTTAGACAATTCAGAATGCAATTTTACTGAGGCCTGTAACAGTTACACCATGGATGGCACTGGTATCGACTTTGCTGCCGGTGAGGGAAGTGAAGATGGTTTACTCACTGCTTTTTGACTCAGCTGCCGGATTGGGCTCGACTGTCCGAGTATAGAGTCAATTGTCTGAGTGTTGTCTCGGTTGTCCAAGTGTAGAGTTAGTTACCGGGCATAGTCTCAACTTTTGTTTGGTTGTGGCCTTGGTTATCGAGACTAGACTCGACTTTTTTTTGGTGGCAGACTCGGCTACCAGGAACAAACTCGGCCTCTGCTTGTTTGTGGGTTCGGCTATCAAAGGCGGACTCGGTTTCTGTCACTACTGTCGCTTTCGTCCCTATTGGCCATTCAGCAATAACAACATGAATTTATGCACAAATGGAGTACTCTGTGCCTCCATCATACCTGCATTCAAGGTCGACTAAACAAGAAAAAGAAAAATTAGCCATATCAACCATGTTAGCAAGGTTAGAAATATCATTCAAATAGTTGGCAAGATCCGTCACATCAGCCGAAAAAATATTAACAAAGTCTAAAACTTCAGTCCCAGAATCTAAAACTTTAGCCATATCAACATGGTGAGAATTATCAACCAGATTAACCAAGTTGGACCCGTTAGCCACATAATTTGAAATTTCAGTCGTATCAGCAAAATTAGAACTATTGACCACGGAGTTGGCATATAAGCAAGATCCGAAACCTCAACCATAGAGTCGGAAATCTTAGCCATATTAACATGGTCCGACATATCAACCACAAAGTCGTCAATTTCAACCATATTAACATCATGTGACATATCAATAAGAGAATCGGCACCCTTGGTCCTATCAGCAAGGTCAGCGTCAGCACATACGGAATCAACAATCTCATCCATATCGACAAGGTCTGAAATATCAGTCACAAGATCGACAATGTTAGCCATATTGACCGAAATATTAAACACAGAATCAACACCCTCGGTCATATCGGTAAGGTCAGTAATATCAATCACAGAGTTGACAACCTCAATCATATCAGCCAGGTCAGAAATAGTATCTACATAATCGGCAATCTCGGTCATCTCAATAGAGTCAGAAACTTCAGCCATCTCACCAGAGTAAAAAACATCATCTATAGAGTCGGTAACTTTAGCAATCTCAGTAGAGTTAGAAACATCCACTATAGAGGCAGAAGCTTCAGCCATCTCAATAGAGTCAAAAACATCATCTACAAAGTCGACAACTTCATCCATCTCAATAGAGTCAGAAATAGCAACCACGGAGTCGGCAAAGTCTGGCACAACAGTTGTGACTACTGAAGGTTGCAATGGCTATGCCATGGACGACAATGGAGGGTGTACTGCTATCACTTCTGAATTAGCTATAACTCCTGCACCTGCATCTGCATTAATATCATTACTAATTCTACATAGTTAGAACACTTAGTTAAATTATTACAGGTGTAATCATAATTAGTAATAAAATTCTCCAAATATGAAATTTCAGAAAATTCATAATGCAAATTAACTGATTGTTGTTGTGGTAGCTCCTTACTCCTCACGGTTATGTCACTCATATTTCCTTCTTGTGGACTGGGGATGATCTGAGAAGGACTATGTCCAAATCTATTGAAAATGTAGCTGATTTGCTACGGTGGTTAATTCTCCAATTTGTGTTTGCAAATCCTGCAATGTGGCATACATATCCTCTTGGAATTTCATGTTGTTTGTTGTCAGCTGCTTCATCAACTTTTCCAACGAAGATGAACTATCAGGTTGCTGAATCGGTTGTTGTTGCTATTTTCGGACAGGTGGTGCTTGGTATCGTTGTGGTTCAACTTCTTGCAAAATGGGACAAGCATTGGTTGGATGTCCTACAAAACCACACATACCACATTCTTGCACTGGTGGCCTATTGTGGTGTTGTCCAACGACTCATTGTCTAACAAAAAAGGTCAATTCATCTATGTTATTTTCCAATCTCTGATTGCCAACAACAGTTGCCCAATTCCAGCCAGAAATCAATAGGGAAATCAAGAAAATTCTACAAAAGATGGCCAATCCCAGCCGGAAAGACTGGAGTAGACTCCTTGAGGATGCTCTATGGGTGCACATAACAACATACCAGACTCCGTTAGGTATGTCTCCTTACCGGATTGTCTTCAGTAAAGCATGCCACCTACCAGTTGAAATAGAACATCGAACTTACTAGGCAGTCAAGCAATGCAGTATGGCCTATGACCAAGCCGGCAAAGAAAGGAAACTCCAGTTGCAAGAACTGGAGGAGCTCCACTTGGAAGCATACGAGAACTCCCGAATCTATAAACAGAGGTCAAACAATTCCATGATAGACAAATCTTGAGGAAGAAGTTTCAAGTCGGCCAGAAAGTGCTCTTGTTCAATTCATGCTTAAAGCTTATTACTGGTAAGCTCTGTTCTAGATAGGATGACCCATTTGTAATCACTAATGTTTTTTCTTATGGTGTAGTTGAATTGAAAGATGAAGTTACAAACAACACCTTCCAGGTCAACAGGCATCAACTAAAGAATTTCCATGAAGTTCTGACATCGATAGTGGGCGAGGTGGAGAGCATCTCGCTAATGAAACTGGTTGTACCAGATGACACACCTTGAGCGAAGCCTCAAAACCCCCCTTATGCCCATGACATGCATTGAGGGCAATGCATCATTTAAGTAGTGCGGGGGGGGGGGGTGTAGTTTATGTTCCGACTTTGCGTGTGTGTGTTGCATGTAGTTAATTTTGTTTTCTATTTTCTGTGTTTATTTGTTTTAGTTTCCTGATTTTTCTACTGAGTCTGGGCTAACTCCGGGTCTATTTCTGTCGGGCCGTGCCGACTCTGGCTTCATTTTGTTTCTCTTCTATTCCTGTTTTTTATTTTTGTTTTTCGATTTTGTTTTCACTTAGCCTTGTTTCTTTAATTGTTTTCTTTTTGTTTTCTGATTCCTGATTGCGGAGAAAAAGGAGAAAAATGCTTTGAAAAAACAAGTTTTAATGAATTTCTTTAGGATGAATGAAACAGGAGGAGGCAGTGTGTAATCCTGGATAAGAGGTTTTTCAAACTTGATAGGGAGTGAAATTTGTACATGTTTAGGCAGTAAGTGACTGAAAATTTGAAAAGATAAACCATCAGTGGTAGAGCAATTTACCCGTGTGAGAAATTTTGAACATTGTATATAATGACGACTTTGCATCTTGCCATTCTCTTCTTCTTGTGTGATTTTTGCATCCATGTTGCTATGTTACTCTAGATTTTGCCTTGACTCTCTGAATATACCTTGTTTCACATGCATGAGTGATATGATCTAGGCCATTTTTCTTTACAAGCTATTAGCCAAATGGACCTACCTTGCAAATTGAACCCCTTGTTCACCCTCTTTGAGCATATATAACCATTTTTTCTAATATAACAACTCATTACAAGCCCAAAAGTCGAAAAATTATGATCAACATCAACCTTAGTGGTCAGAGGAGTTTTGGAATTGTTTTGGGAACAAGTCTCGCATAAGTGTGGGGGTGACAACCAGAGACATTGCGAAAGTGGTATGTTTGGAGAAAGAGCAGTATGGTGAAAAAGGTTTAATAAAAAGAAAAGAAAGGGGTATGAAAGGAAAAAAAATGCAGAATGAATTAAAGAAAAGAAAAGGCAGCAAAAACGAAAAGTTGCAAGAAAAAATGCAACACAAGACTACAAAATAAAAAGTGAGAAAAAGAAAGAAAAAATTACAAAAGGGAAAAGGAGAGTAGTAGACAGTAAATAAGATGCTCTCAAAAGACTTGTAGTGTCCAAGGGGATGGTCTCCATGCTTACAAACTTATTCCTCATTGCTCCTCTCTCTCCTGTAGTTACCAAAGCTCACTTTACCATCATGTATCCTACCTTACCCCTGACTACGTTACAAGCCCTAAGCAAGTCTTATTGATAACTACTGTATGTGTTTTTAAAGGCGTAGAAGGAGAGGCTAGTCAAAACTTGGTAGTGCTGGCTAACATAGGGCGTTTGAGTGTACATTCAAACCCTAAACACTTGAGGGATTGAGAGAATATGCCTTGAGAGAGAGCTCTATCACTTCTTGGTTACTCTTTGATGTTTTCGGTTACTTGTTTGCTTTGAATGTGGAGAAGGTAGCTTCCATAGATTGTTTGAATATCTTGATTCTGGGATGAATGTATGCTTAATTTGTTTTGTCAAACTTGAGAAAATCATTTTCAGATTCTTCTCACAATAAGTTTTCTCTTTCATTTCCTTGATAAGTCATATTTTAGATACTTCACAAAGGCTTAAGATGGGTATTATTGAGACTATTTGGTAACTAAGAATCACATCTTAGCTAAGAATCACATCTTAGCTAAGATTCAGATTATAGGCCTAGAAATAAGAAAAATATAAATCTATGCTAAATTGAGGATCTTAGCTAATAAAAGATTGGATTCATTTTGTAGGTCAATAAAGGAACGTCTCGGCCCAATAAGAGCACCTCGGCCCAGGAGGAGCTGTCCTAGCCAGGCAAGACCCTTCTCAACCGATTCTAGCTTCAGAGCCCAAACCATTCCAGATGTGCGTGTGAGCACGTAATCATTTAGGGAGATGATAAGTCAAATTAGGAAATTGTAATTCTGTTAGGAGTAGTTAGGAAAAGCGTGCATAGCAAGGAACCCAGCACGTGTATAAAAAGGAATGCATGAGCTCGTTAATAGCGTTGTTGAATTCAGAAAATCGTATCACTCACACCTCACACTACTCACGCTCTCGTTTAATCCTCTCGGTGGTGCACACTGCTTCAGTACGGCGTCTCGTCGATCGAGGAGGTGCAGGTCTAGAGTTTTGGAAGCCGAAGGTTATCAGAGGAGATCGCTTAGTATAGCTTATGCACTCTGGTGGACTGAATCCTCAGTGCTCTAGCCATTCTTGATGAACCATTGTCATTCTTCCATGGCAATCGTTGTGGAAAGTGGAGTCCACGAATTCATATAACCATGTAACAATACTCTATTTCAACAATAACAATTGGTTTGCGTCTCCCTATCTCTGTTTGTGAATCCTGTCATTAATCTGCTCTTTGCTTTTGTCGTGATTATGCAATTGTGAGAGTGGATCATGTTAGGTTAGGCCGATTGGAATCGATCTAACAACTTAATTAGGTAATCGATAAGAGAACCTAAAATCAACCATGTGTATACTCCCTGCTAACTGATGAGGTAGCGATTGTGTAAATCCTCGATCGGTAATAAACAAACATTTGGCGATTGTCGTAAGAACTCTAGGTTAGTTTGGAATTACATTCTTGAGTAGAGAACCACGAACTGATTGCTTGTTGAACCTCTGTATTGGTGCAATAACTACTATAGTGTAGCTCGCATTTAATTTCGTTACTTAGTTTACTTTTTGTACTTCTACAACAAAACCCCTCGTTTACATTCAGCCAAGTCAGTCGTCTTAGTTCAGACCGAGTCTGAGCCGCCTCTGTCTGAGACCAGCTCTGTCAGAATCCAGTCCGACTCTATCCGAGTCTAGTTCGACTCTGTCCAAGTCCAGTGTCTCTATCTGAGACCAAGTCCGAGTCGTCTCAATCCGAGACAAAGTCGGCATTCCACATACACTTAGTATTTTGCATAAATCTCTGATTTTCACATTAAGTCATAATTGAACACACTATGTCTTTGAGAGATTCGACCTAGGATTGCACTATGCTATAGTTAGCTCTAGTTTTATTTGATAAAGCCACCACGACGAAAATAGCATTATCAGTATTGGTTAGTAAAACTGGCCGATTTGGTCGACAACAGGGGAGAATGGTTTGACTAACAAGGCATTTCAATAAAACTATTCGCCGAAAACCCAACTCCTCGTGCTCCTCTCTTTGTATTTTGAAAGATTCTCAGCTTTTCTCAGGATCAATTTCCAGTTCCAACTTCTGGTTCAAAATTTTTTCAACCCCTTACTCTACATTCGCTTCTCCCTTTTATAGGCCACCAAAGGCTACCCTCACTTGCCTTACTTAGCACTCCTGCCAAGGTCATGGTGATGCTTGGGGTTGTTGGCGAGGTAGGCATGCGTTTGTTAGACTAGTTTGTAGGGAGGCAGAGCTGTTAGAGGGGCAACAATGTTCGTAGGCAGGTTGTTGGTGGGGAAGGAGAGGAGGAGCTCTCATGTATGTCTCCTCTTCTCTTCCTTTTTTTTTAGGGGGGGGGGGCGATTTTGGGTATCTACATTAACAATTATTTAATCATGAAAAACACACAATGATTAACTTCCCTTACTCGGTTGAAGACCGAGGAATGAAAACTTTAGTGAGACTTGAGAATGCTTGGTCCAATAATGAAGCTCCAAAGCTTTGAGGACGAGGGTGATGAATTTTAGAGAATGAGAGGATTACTTCTAGTTTCTAAAATCTCAACTTCAGCCATATTGGCCTATTTATAGGGTCAGGAGGTGGGTTTTTGTCCAATGGGTACAAGGAGTACTATGGACCAAAAGTTAAAGGGGTTTAAGAATCCTTTGGACAATAGGTGTTCTTTTGTCCTCTGGATAATAAGAGGCAACCTCACAATGATGACTATTGGGTTTTGCAGGTTTTTCTTGGAATTCTAGTCAACTAGTGTTTTGCCTTAAAATATGTGTTGTCACATAAAAAAACGTGTCGATAACACCGATTCAACAAAACTCAACTAGAACATGTTTAATGTTATTGTTTATCAAACTCTTGGTATTTACTCAACTCAGATAACTATTTTTTGGAAAAACATGCCTCAGTATGTGTGTTTTCGATTGTTTTGGCCATTGTTCAAGATTTTCTAAAAATGCGCAACTCAACATTTTCTTAATTCTTTATCAACTAAAATTAAATTGAATCATTTTTTTAATTACTCAATCACTTTAATTAAACACATACTTAAAAATCTCGGTGTTATAATTATGGACGATGAAGTTCTCCCCTCCCCTTGAGTATTTAATATAGTTACATATTCAGAGCTCAAATTCTAGACCATTGGTTAAACTGGAACAATTTCGTGCTAGTTAGCCTGTGCTTAGTGGTATAGGTTCTAAAAATTGATTTTTTTTTATGATTTTTTTTTAATAAGTGTATATGTAATTATTATTATTATTGTTGTTGTTGTTATTATTGTTATTATTATTCTTATTCTTATTATTATTGTTATTATTGTTTGTAGTTATTTTATTAAATAATCTATTGTTTATGTTATATTTTGTCACCAATTAAACGAGTATATTTTGGGGAAATAAGTGTTGGACTGTAAAAAGGAGTTTTTATATGTAAAATTGAAGAAAGGGGGGCCTTTTAGGCCCATGTTTTGACCAAAACCGTACTTAATCCGTTAAGCATAATAGTGCTTAAGCTAGCACACCTATGTTGAATAGGCGGTGAGTGAGAACACCCATGCTCAAGTCAGCACACCCGTGTTCATTGTGGGTCATTAAAGTGAGTAGCAAAGCTTGCTTCGCAATTTTATTAAGGGATGACATGTAGTACCCTCAGTGTTACATGTTAATTTTCTAAAAATCACAGTGTTGCCTTTGTAGAAAGTTAAGGAGTGGAATCCTCGAAGTGGATGTTGAAAGAACAAGAAAGACAACTATAAATGATATGAACCCAAAAGTAGAATGATCGATCACCTTGAAGAATTTAGATTTTAGGAAATTATTTTTGGTTTTCTTTTAGAGAAGGGTATTGACACCACACTTAAGAAAGAGATGAGAACGAGAGTGATAAGTCATAAGTTTGATCGCCACAAGTTGTCTTGGACTAGGTTTAGCTATTTGCCCCAAAACAAAGAGAAGCTCTCATAAAGGAAGAAAACTCATTTTTTCATTCCAATTTAACCTCCTTTCTGAATTACAATGTGTTTCCTCTTAATAGGATCGAATTTCCTTTAAACTTTTCTCTAAGTATTTATTTTTCACTAAGCATTTACTTCTCGCTAAGAAATAAACTCCCACTAAGCCTTATAATTACTTGGGAAACCTAAAACACTAAAAACTAAGTTAGAAATATGAAAAGACATTAGAACTTATTCCTACAAAATTAAGTGTAAAAATTACATCGAAAATAAGAAAATAGGCCTAATTGTATCTTTATCCCAAGAGCTAACTAATTTAACCAAATAAACTCTAGCTCATAAAGACATGATAAATATTAAGTGTTGGGCTCATTCTACTGTAGATTATTGTCTTTAAGTTGAGCCAAGATTATCTTCAAGGGGTAAAAATGTGACAATTCTCAGATTGGGCTTCAATTTAGCTAATCATTTTTTAGCTTGCATGTCCTTGATTAAGCATTGCAAAGCCTCTTTAACTCTTTTTGCTCTTGCTCTAGTCATTAGGCCTTCTATTCCTTGTAAAGGATCTTGAAGATTGTTGGATTCATACAAATTTCCATCATTCCCTCCTTCTTCGAAAAGATTCATCCTCAAATCAAATCCATCACCTACATCAAACAAAGATAAATCAATCACATTAAAAGTAGCACTAATTTGATACTTACTTGAAAGGTCAAGTTTATAAACATTATCATTGATATTCTCAATCACTCGAAAAGGGCCATCACTTCTTGGTTGCAACTTAGATTATCTTTGAGCATGGAATCTTTCTTTTCTCATATGGACCCAAACCCAATCATGAAGATTAAAAGATATTTTCTTGCGTCCTTTGTTGTCTTGGTTGGTATATTGTTGAGTTTTCTTATCAATTTGTTGCTTCACCTTTTCATGTAGTTGCCTAACATATTCTGCCTTTTTCTTTCCATCTTGATGAACTTGCTTATTCATTGGCAATGGAATCAAGTCCAAGGGAGTTAGTGGATTAAAACCATAAACCACTTCAAAAGGGGAATGATTGGTAGTAGAATGTACAACCTTATTGTATGCAAACTCAACATAAGGCAAGCATTCTTCCCAAGTGGAAAATGTGCGATTTACTACCTCAATTTGTCCATCTGTTTGTGAGTGAAAGTTGTAGAGAAGTGAAGTTTTGTACCTAATTCCAAAAAGTCCTTTCAAAATGATTTAAGAACTTAGCATCTCAGTTTGAAACAATACTTCTTGGTATGCCATGTAGTCTAACCACCTCTTTAGAAAACAAATGTGCTATGTTTGTGGCATCATCTGTCTTATGACAAGTAATGAAATGTGTCATCTTAGAAAACTTGTCAAAAATAGAATCCCTACCCCTTTTAGATTGAGGCAAACCTAACACAAAGTCCATAGAAAGGTGTGCATTAGAAATAGGAAGTGGAGTATATAACCCATGAGGATTAACCTTAGACTTGGCCTTTTTGCATGTAATACACTTATCGCAAATTTTCTCAACATCATGTTTCATGTATGACTAATAGAAATGTTCATGCATAGTACTTAAAGTCCTTTTAATCCCAAAATGTCCCATTAAGCCTCCCCCATGAGTCTCTTTAACAAGTAATTCACGCAAAGAACTTTTAGGCATAAAAAACTTATTTCCTTTAAACAAAAAACCATCACACCTATAGAACTCATTATGTACACCTTTTCACAAGCAACATAGATATGTGCAAAATCAAGATTAATCACATACATCTCTTTCACATATTCAACTCCAAGTAGTTTAACATATAAAGTTGAGAGGAGAGCATACCTTCTAGAAAGAGTTTCAACAACTAAATTCTCTTTTCCTCATCAACCTCCACACCTTTTGAGCTAATAACAAAACCAAGAAAAATTACTTATTCAGTACAAAAAGAACACTTGTTAGCATACAATTTCTCTTTTATTAACACATGTAACACACTTCTCAATTGCTTAAGATGTTCCTTTAAACTCTTGCGGTATGTCAAAATGTCATCAAAATAAACAACAAATTTACCAAGAAAAGAACTCACTACATGATTCACAAGATTCATAAATGTACTAGGAGCATTAGTTATACCAAAAGGCATAACTAACCATTCATACAAACCATATTTGATTTTGAATGCAGTTTTCCATTCATCTTCCTCTCTTATCCTTCTTTGATGATATTCACTTTTAAGATCTATTTTAGAAAAATAACATGAACCATGAAGCTCATCAAGCATGTCATCTATCCTAGTGATGAGACGTTTAGACTTTACAATGATTTTGTTAATGGCTCGACAATCAACACACATCCTCCATGTTCCATCTTTCTTGGGAACTAAGAGAACTGGTATAACATAGGGACTCATGCTTTCCTTTACATATCCTTTGGACAAGAGATCATTCACTTGTTTTTGTATCTTTTAGTTTCAACTTGGGTTGCTCTTATATGTTGGTCTATTGGGAAGGGTAGCCCTTGGGATAGAATCAATGTGGTGCTCAATTCATCTAATGGGAGGCAAGCCACTAGGGACCTCATTTAGAAAGAAATCTTGAAAATCCTACAAAAAAGAAATAATAGTAGTAGGAAAAGAAGAAGGATCAATTTTAGAGTTTAAACATGCTTCATTTTACAAGAGTACGAGCATAGGCTGGTTGGAAAAGAATACCTTCTTGATCTCACTCTCTCTTGCAAAGAAACTCATTTACTATTTCTTTTATGGACCATTCTCTTTTCTTTTGCCTTTCTCATTTGTTTGTTCACTTTTTCTTTTGTTCTTTCATTCTTTTTTTTCTTTTGATTTCTTACACTCTCTTGCTTTTCTCCTTTTTATTTGGTCTTCAAGTACTTGCTTTGGAGACAAAGGAGCAAGAGTAATTTTCTGCTTATTGTGAATAAAAGAGAAGCAATTGGTATATCCATTGTGGGTCACCTTGCAGTCAAACTACCATGGGTGACCCAAAAATATATGCCCTTCCTCCATATGAACCATATCACACAATACTTCATCTTTGTATTTCCCAATAGAAAAAGGCACTGAAACTTTCTTGTCAACCTTCACTTCTCCAATATCACTAAGTCATTGCAGCTTATAAGGCCTAGGATGTTTGCTAGTTTGCAAATTTAGTTTCTCAACTAGGATAGTACTAGCCACATTGGTGCAACTTCCTCCATCTATAATCATGCTACACACTTTTCCTTGAACAGGGCACCTAGTATGAAATATATTTTCTCTTTGAACTTCATCTTTCTCTTTTTCTTGCATATTAAAGGCTCTTCTCACTACCAATAAATGTCCATCATGTGGAAGCTCCTCATTATCATCCTCTAGATATGACATTAAATCATTATTAGATTTTTCATCTGTCTCTACTTCTCCATTATCTTTCATGATCATGGTCCTCTTGTTGGGGCATTGAGAGACAATGTGTAATCTTCCAAGGCATTTGAAACACTTTATGTCTCGATTATTTGAGGGGTTAACTTCAATTTTCTTTTTTTTGATCCACCACTTTGGAGTGTGAACAAACAACCTCTTTCTTGGAATTATTCTTCCATGGAAAAGAACTTGAGTTAGAGTTCTTCTTCAAACTATTTCTCCTCTTTAATTGTTGCTCCACTTTGATTGCTTGATGCACCATCTCTTGAAGCTCTACATATTGATACATCTTTACTACATCAACTATGTCATAGTTTAGCCCATTTAAGAATTGAGTCATTGTTGCTTCTTGATCTCTAGTATGTTGGCTCTAATCATTGTTATTTCCATTTCTTTATGATAATCATCCGTACTATTTGTTATGAAGCTCTTTATGAAAATAGGATGAGATAAATCGTCTCCTTATAATAACTTTTATCTCATCACAAGTTCTCATAGGATGTTCTCCATATCTAGCTCTCTCTTTTTGCATTTGATCCCACCAAACAAGAGTATAAAATCAGTAAATTCATGAGCTATAAGTTTCACCTTTTGGATACTTTAGTAAGTGAAATAAAATATTATTATTAACATAATAACTTTTGTGTTTTACCAAAAAGTTTGCTAAATATAATTGTGTTTTTATAATCAATTTTATACAATAATATTTTTAATTTAATACTAAACAAGTTATATAATATTAAAATTACAAAATTATTTTAGTAATTGAAATATGATATTATTATTGTTGTAATAAGTTTTTAGTAAAATGCAAAAAATATAAAACGATTATTATTAATTTTTAAGATATTATTAAAATTTTTAATTTAATTTTAATTAAAAAATTTGAATATAAAATAAAATTTCAAGATTTTATTAAAAAAGTTTTTTAATTTTTAATTTTTTAGTCAAATACAAAAGAAACTATTACATCAATAATAATATGTTATTATTTCAGTTACTAAAATATTAGAAAGAAAAAAAATAAAGCAAATAATTCTATAAAAAAACATTTATAATATGAGTGAATAAATTATAATTAAGATATATAGTATTAAAAATATAAGTTATTATTTGTTTAGTTTTATACAATTATATTATTTATTTACTACTAGTAAATATATATACCTTTTTTGTAAAACCCTAAATATATATATATATATATATATATATATATATATATATATATATATATATATATATATATATATATATATATATATATATATATATATATATATATATATATATATATATATATATATATATATATATATATATACACACGCGCACAAGTTAAGTGGGTTAGTGGGTTTTATGCAGGGTGTTAAAGCATCAAGTAACAACAACATGTTATTGCCACATCATCTCCACATTTAAATGATATCCATATCGTCCAACCTTGTTAAGAATGAGGACTAAAATCACTTATTTAATAAACAATACGAATAATAAACACAATTAAACTTAGATATATAAGAATTGATACATTATTTATACTAATATATAGAAAGGGATACTCCCTTATATAACTATTTTTGTTTATTACTTTTTTAAAATTATTATACTCCTTAATTATACTACAAATATAATAATTAATTTTATTTTTTCTAAATATTCTGACACTCTTTTATTCACTTAACTTAGTCTTTGATTTAATTTCCATTCCAAGTACTAAGTTACTTTCACATTATCTCTCTCACTTCCTCAATTTTTTTTTTCACCATTTTTTTCTTCTTCATGATAACACAATTTAATACTTATTGTTAATTTAGTACAATAATGTCTTTGTTTTTTATTTTTATAAAATTTAAAATTGTCGTTTTTTATCATTGTAAAAATGATAAACTTTTATTAAAAATCTAACATATTTATTTTTTGGTTCATAACATTTATTTTAAAGATTTAGAAAAAAAATTAAAAGTGTAGCATAATGCTATAATATTATAAATGGGTAGTTGACAATTTGATCTCCTATGAAATAATTAAACAGTTAACAAGTGTTAGGTAGTAGAGACGAAAAACATTAATTTCAAATTTTATAAGAATAAAAAATAAAAAATATATTTTACAGAAGGAAAATCAAAACTTATTTATTTTAGGATAATTAAAAATATATTTAAGCGTTTAATATACAAAATATCAAATTTAGCAAAATAAAATTGTAGACACATGTACGGGTGTTTTCGCTAGGAACTGATTATAGTTATAGTGTTTTACATTCATTTACATTCATGTTTTACAAAATCAGTTTAAGTCACTAACTCGGTACTGGTACATACATAAATTCTCCATTTATTTCAAAATAATTGCCACTTTAGAGGTTTTAATTTAATCTATTTCAATATATTTCTCAATTTAATAAGTTAAAAATTTTTTTTTTTTCAAGCGAATCATTATGTTTGGATATCCCTAAGTGGAGTACGTAAGAGATCAGCGCTGACCCCATTAGAGGGTAAAAGAGACAAATAAACTTATATTTCTCTTAAAATTGAGAATATTTAATGACTTTCTTAATTTATGTGTAAAATATAAAATAATAATTTATACTATTATTATAAACCATTATATATAATAAATTTATTAATTTTATAATAATTATTTTAAAAATTATTCTAACCATAAAAATTTACGGCGATGACAATTAATAAAATAACGGAATCAGCGCAAATACTCGTACTAAATTACACTCTACCACGTGTATATGACCGAGTATAGACATGTTTATTCATTATACATAGCATTCATGACCAAGTTACACAATTTCTAAAAGTTAATTTGTAAAATTTTCTAATTTCCTTTGTCTTTTTACATAATCCTTGTACTTCTAGATTTTTCTTGCTATTGTGGCGTTGTAGTCACCAGTCTCTTTGTTGGCCTTATTGAAGTTCTAACAAAAACACTTTCTTCTTCTTACAGTTCTATGCGAGTTTCCAGGGACTCTTTGCTCATGAGAATTATATAAGCATTATTTTATATTTAATAAATTTTATTCATATTTTTAATAAATTTTAATTAATATAGAATCAGTTTGTAAAAATATATTAAAATGGATTAGCCCTTGGTTCAATAGGCTAGAAAAAATCAATAGGAGAAAAAAAATTTTGTCCCTCACACTCACCGTAGAGGTTGGTGGATCAGAGATAAACTCTACCACTCACATGAGTATACGACGTGTCTGTTTATGGACTTCATTATCTAGTTACAAAGCTTCTCAAAGTTTCTAATGTTTTCTAATTTTATTTGCCTCTCTACATCATCATTATATCTTTTAGATTATTGGATACTTTCAAAATATTTTGAAATATTGGATTTTAGTTTTACTTTTTTCTTTTCATTTTCTCTCATTTCAAACAACTTAAAAATTATCTCACTTTATTACTGTTTTTTTTTCTTTTTTTACCTTCTTTTATTTATAAACCAAACAAAGCATTAATTCTTATCATTTCTTGAAATTTACATGTTTTTATTGAATTATCCACAAATGTGAAATAGGACACCACCCATAAGAGAAGTGTATAAATATAATTACCCAGTACCTTAAAATCACATAATGAGCTAGAAGATAAATATGACACATGACGAATACTAATTTAGAAATTAGTAAAACTTCAAATATGCAGGATGTTCTGGAAATAATTCTAACAACTATAAGTAATTAAAAAAAAAGTTTCCAAAATGTAAGTGTCTTGGGACAAAATGGATAGAATTTGTGACATACACGTTTTGTTTTTCTAGAAGGGGCTAAAGCGATGTGGTGCAAATGTACGTTCTTCGCATGAAACTCTCCATCTGTTTATATCTCGAAATATTATTGGGTATGTGGTCCATTCACTAAATATTTGGTATTTAAGGCATCAAATCTTTAATTAACATCTTTTTAACTAAATCAGTAAATCGACACTCCCAGTCCTTGCCTAGTTACTTGAACTAGTTAAGTTCCAATCCCAAACGTCTAAACAATAAACCAACTTTCAAGCTCATGCATTTCATAATATTAATGTTTGTTATATCAATACATTAAAAAAATAGATTAAACTATTATTTTACGTTTGTCTGTATTTTAAGTTTTAGCCCTAAAAAAATATTATAAATTTTAGTCTCCGAACAATTTTTTCAATTCATTTCCGTAAGAAAATTTTGTAGCAATTTTACGTCCATAGAAAATATTCTTTGATATTAACAATGGGGACAAAACCCTAACTTTTATATGTGTACAAATTAAAATTTACAATTTTTTCACATAGAAATGGATCAAGTAGATGGATTGAGCATAGCAAACGTTTACGTCTATTCGGCTCAACACTTGAAAAGGTGTAGACAATCTAGACCTATCGAAAGTTACAAGTGGGCCAATCAATGTGGAACAATTGGACTTTTGAGGTTGAATCCAATTACATTTAATAAAAAAGGAGTAACCCCATCTTTTCTTGGTATGTTGGACGTGAACATTAATGTTCAGTGTCTATACTAACTTCCATTTTTTAGGCCTTCTTAGTATGTGAGATGTGAACAGAAATAACTTAAAATAAACACATTTGTAAGGAGCAAATAATAATTTTAAAAAAAATATATCAATGTGACTTATGCATGACTTCTATACTAACAGCCTAAACATGACATAACTTTGATTTCCGATAATCATTAATGCTAATTATTAGAGATTTACAGGAATAAGTGGTCCCACTGACTAGTAAACCCATCTACATTAATTAGGTCAGTCAACAAGTAATTAATTTATACCCTAATAATGTAGATGCCAAACATTCTCATGCCCATGCACATGGCATATGATCTGTTTGATCACCATCTAGCACATTCTGATAATTAATTACTGATATTACATCTCTTTCCCTTGCTTCTTTATCTCTCTAGCTTTAGTTAAGTTACATAAAATCTCTAGAAATATCTGACAGAAATCATCCATGAACAAGACACATTTAGAGCCTTAACTTGCGATGTAGATTGCCAGCTAACACTTCACCACACATGGAATATCTGTATTAGCCTCATTCTTTTCATAGTTCCAGCACCACAACTGCTCATCAAACAAAAAAGATGGTGAAGAGAATATTAGTCAAGTATTATGATCCTATAATAAAAAATGAACAAAATAAAATACAAAGATGGCATACATTCAGAGTCTGTTGTGATCCAGTTTCCTTTTCTACTAGTGTTGTAATGGCCAGTGTGTTCAGGAGGGATGGATATAGTGGAAGTTGCAATTTGGTTTTGTCCAGTTTTTGATGAGGAAGCTATTGAGATGGCTGTGTAGGCAGAGGAAGTAGTGGAGCAACTTTCCACATCCCATCTGAAACTGATCTTGGGTGAGTCAGTGCAACCTTGATCATCATCTGGAACTGCTTTCAGGGCTCCACGCCTTCTGAACATTAAAACCTGAAAAGAATTTGAACATCTACTCAACTAAGAAATCAATAAAGATTAAGGGTGTTTTTTATTTCTATTTTCAAAATGCAACTAAACAAGGTTGGCCAGATAGCTTGCAGTATGTAAGGTGAGAATTATTTTTCATCTGTATACTTTATTCAAGTATGGATGTAAGATCTCCAACAAAATAGTGAGGATGAATAAGATAAAAACAAAAGAAGAAGATGATAAAACATCTTTTAGTTATTCTTGTTTTTTGGTTATTAAAAATATTTATTTTAAATAATTTTTAAAACTTAATAGATTTTAAACAAGAAATTGATTCTAAATAATAAATTATTTTATACAATAATTTTTAAAATAAAAAGTGAAAAGATAATCAAACATGCTGGAAGTATTAGCAATTCTCAATATGGTAGCTGTTTGATCACTGCCAATTTAATTTGGTTACAATATAATGAGTGACACAGACAATATTATAAACGAATTATCTCACCCCACATGATCTTCTATGCCATGTATCACAAGCACAGACTTAAAAATAACAAAGGGTCATTGAAGAGATTGAAAACTAATTTACCTTTCTTCCACTGAATTTCCCTCCTTTCTCTGACTTTGCAGAAGCAGCCCATCTAAGTAGCTCTTTCATTCTTGACAATGGCTTTTTTCTTATCCCCTTGGTTTGATCTTTAGTTTCTGTGGCATCACATTGGTCATTTCTTTCAGCTGAGGATGGCAATGGTGCCTCACTTATGGGCAAAACCTTGTTTCCAACATGGCCAGCTGAATCAGCCTTGTTAACGCTTCCTACTTCTCTGGATGATTCTTCTCTCTTCATCTTCATGAAGTAAAAAAACTGTCTTCTATTAAGGCTTCTTAATCTCTTTAAGTTGAGGGTGCTGTAAAAGAAAGCTTTTGGAATGTCTTTTCTATACAGAAAAGAGAATATCTTTAAGTTCTTGCAGCCAGGCGTGCTCCATTTGTTTCTTCTTGTTCTTTTATATGACCTCTCACGCTTTAGTAGATTTACCTCTTTCCCTTTAGCATTTTGCCCTGTAAATGAAGAAGATACATCATTTGCATTAAAATTCTTCATTAAGAAGTTTATGTTCATTTTATGACATAACTTTTATCACTATAACAGCTTCGTCTAACAAACTGTCATCGTGATAGAAACAAATAAGAATAGAGAAACTAGTAATTGTAAGAGTTGTATCTTACCATTGATATCTTCCCTTTGGGTAGGGATATTGAAGTTGTTGCTACTCTTTATCTCTTGTTCATGAGGCCCTTTAAAGAGCCATTGAAGAATCTGCCATCACACACCAAAAGAGCTATTAGCTTTGATATGATATGAATAATGCATGCTGCAGATTCCACTATATATATTATCATCACATAACAAGCATACCTGCATGCCTGCAGTGGATACTTTTTCCCCCACTTTTTATAATATAAATTATTATTTATTTTGTTTGTGTTTGTGGGTATGTGTGATGACTGTATCAGTCAAATGAACAGCACTGCAGATCTATCTGTGCTGTCCGGATGCCAAAGATTCCTGTCTAGTCTATGAGGGCTTTGCTGAGATAAGACAAAGAAAATTGCAGTGAATCTAAGGATGATGGTGAGACAACCAGGCTGTGAGTGGGGAATAGTTGGCTTGTGATTCCTAGTAACATGGGGCTTATTATATATAACATGATCAAGTAACGCGTGTTAAGTTAAAAAGGACTTCAAATCTAATTAAGAAACTAACAACATGCTTTGGTTCAGCCTCTGCGGCTATCTTATTGGCCATGCATTTTTTGTGTCTCTCATGTGTTTGGACCCCAGCTTGTGATGGCTACCAATTCGAGATTTACTTAGTAAGGTAGTTTCAAATGAAGATGCATGGAGCAAAATGCACCAATTAATTTTCGCGGCCACTGTGAGCAATCATGTTAATGTTGCTTCAAACAAAAGCTGCATACAATGTGGTAAAAAATTAAAGAATGAAACAAGCAAGCAATCATTCAATTAATGCCATTAGGTTGACTATATCATTTTGGCTCTGTTCAAGCAAGATTAGTTAATAATGATCTAAATAATAATTTCTTTGTGTACTTATCTCTTCAGCTATGCTCAAGTATCAATATGGCTTTTGAGCCGAATAAATCTACATAGTATATATTAATGTAATAATTACATTATATCGAGATTCGAACTCATTTTTGAGTTATATATTTGTCCATTAGACTAATTTTTATTAACATGGATTATTTGTTATTAATTAAAATTTATGTAAGTACACTACATTAAAAAAAGGACAAATAAGAAATGAGAGTCTTATATTTAACCGGACCTGTGCAATTTTAATCCATTATAAAAAATTTAAAAAAGAAAAACACAAGATACGTAAACATTGGATGCCCAATCATGGAAATCAATTATATGTTTGGAGGAAATGAATTTATCTAAAAAATAAACAAGATATGTCTGCAACGAGAGAGAAAAGGATAAGATATTTTTAAAAATCAAAGCTCCCTTACTAGTGAGGTAGATAAATGCATAGAAACAGCAGATCTTGTTCAGTAGTACTTTATATCGAAAGTGCCCAATATTTTGGGGGGCACATGGAAGTAGAACATAAATTTGGATTAAGAAACGAAATTTGTCTGCACATGATGGTTCTTGTAAGTGTAGAGTATGTGGTAATGTATGAAGGCAAAAGTTACTTTAAGATACGTATATTGCAGTTAAGCATGTGGGGCTTGCAGAAGATATTTTAGCCAGCGGTGAATTCCTGTGGGTACAAATTGGGGAACCATCAATGTCACATGGGTGACCTAGGCACCAGAATTTAAAAGTGGATTTCCTTCAGCAATAGCTACGCTTCCTTCCATAAGGATCTAGAAACCCCGTTTCTTTAATGCTTTTCTTTTGTTTTACATTCACAGTTTCAGCCTTTAGTTTCATTTCATAATATTTTTCTCTTTTTTTATTTTCAAATTTTTAAACGGAGAAAAAAAATAATTGTATAATCAAGTGTCCTCATTTTATGAGAAGAAATAACAAAACTTAACACACTAAAATTGACTAACATTGAAAATTTTAAGTAGTCTGGATGAAATTCTATGTTTAAATTTTACTATTGTTATTATAAAAAAATTCCAAAACTTTTACTCATCTTCATAATCTGCTTAGATTTAATAAGATTTTTTTTTTCATATCACATGTAACTTTTGTGAAAGACAATTTTATTCAAATTATAAGATTTTTATAAACAACAAAATTTTTTATTAATTATTTAATGTAGTTGTATTTCCAAAATTTAAACTTGATATAACTGAATAAGTTAAAACAATTTTATATTAGATAGATCTAATAAAAAATATTCCATGACATCTTCTCTATTTACATTATTATTATTATTTTATTATCATGTTGTAGGTGGAAGATATTTATCAACTTTATCAATAATTAATCTTTAATGAAAAGTTTCGCTAATCAACTTTAGTGAGATTTTCCTTTCTATCTACCGTTATTTTTTTATCTAGAAAACTCAGTTCTCAGACATTACTTAGAATTTGAGTTTATTTCTATTTGTACCAATATTGATTCACGTCAAGTATCTTAATTTTTTAAGAATTGTTTTACAATAATTAGAAGTATTGAAAAGGTAAAAATAATATTTAGGCATGATTATATTTTGTTATTTGCACAATAATCTTATTGATAATATAATTTTACTTGAATTGTTAAATAGTATTTAGATGTATTAAAAGTAAAATTAATGTTGAATTAATTGGATTTTTTAACTAAATGAATATTTTTATAAGAGTCAAAAAAATTTATATAATCAGTTAATTAGAAATCATCTTTGATATGAATCTTAAAAAAATATTATAAAAATAAGTAAACTTATCGTACATTAGAAATTATTTTTGAAATGAATCTTAAAAAATTATTATAAAAATCAATAAACTTGTCATATTATGATTTGTAATTAATAGTGTAACAAATATTTATATTTTTTTAATCATAAAAATATTTATGTTTGGGTGTATATACTATCTTTTTATAAAGATTAAGTTAAGATATATAGTTAAATGTTACAATTGATGAAAAAAATGAATTATTTATATCTTATAGCTAGAGAAATGGATATTTTAATTATTTATAAGGTAAGAAGAAATTTAAGAATAATTAACTAGAGAATAAATACAAATATAAATGTATAAAAGAAGAGAATGGATGATATAAATAGAATAGAGAGAATAAGAAATTAATTAAATGTAATATCAATGATAAATTGATAATGTAACGAAAGATTAATTTACTAAATAGTCGAGATTTCATTGATATAATTGGTATTTCAAATTTTATATATTACTAGTATTTTAATATATTTAATGTATGGGCAATTTCTATATTTTATTAATACTCATAAGAAAACTAAAAAAGTCAAATGTGAAAGATGGTGTATTTTAAATTTAAATAAAACATTAAAAATAATATTATTTTAATTATTTTATTATTATAATTTAAAATAAAATAAAAATTCATGTAATAATATTATGTCAGATGAAATTCAAACTTTTGTAATGTTAAAAGTGATTTTTATTATTTTAATATTTTTAAATAAAAATGGAATTAATAATAAATAAGAATATATTTAAATTTTTTGTATTGAGAAGAATTTTTAACTCTTTAATAATTTGTTATTATAGTTTTATAATTTAAAATTAAATTCAGATTCATGTAGAGCCAAGGAGAGTGAATAAAAAACTCTTACTCCTGTGGGTGAGACGAGATGGCTAGTCAGGTTTTCAGCAAAAGTCAGTGAAATTTTTGCACCATAACGGTGATCCTAAAAAACCTTTTTTATTCATTAATTATAAGTTAAAATCACAGTCAAATGAAAATATTTGCATAAAAAATTAATTCAGACAATAAAAAAAGTAAAACTTTCAAATTGTGTTTTTAATGTAGATTTAATTATTAGAAGAATCTAATTTAATTGGTTGTGTATGGTGCGTAGTAAATTTTTTATAATCATATTTGATTTAGATTAATTTTATTTTATTTTTTTGTTAAATTTGAAATAATTTTTTTAATCTCTATATCTTGAAAGTATTTTATTTTAATATATCATTTTATATGTTAAATGGATATAAATTATAATATAATTGAAAATTGAATAATATTATATAAAAAAAATATAAAATTAATAATATTTTTCGATTTTCAATTATATACTATATGATTTATAACTTGTATTTTGATTATTATGTCGGATAAAAAAATTAAAATTTTTTTTAACAATGAAAACTAAAACAGAATTATAAATTTAGAAAAAAAATTAACTAAAATTTAAGTAACTAACAATAAATTTAAATCTTTAATTTATATATATAAAAAATAGATAAATAGATGTGACACCATTTAATTTATATTCAGTAACGTGGCACCGTTTCAAGGAGGAAAGACGAGGGATGACCCGTACACACTAGGTTGAGCCAGGCCTACACAGTCAACACGAAAATAATTTGATTCCATTGCAATGTTGAATCTTTTTCAACACAACCTCCAATGTGATCCAACACAACCCTTTATAAATTCAAACCACCCAATTTTTTTTTTAAGAGTTAATTAATTTGTTATGTTTTATGTAGGCTTGAATATGTTTACCTTTCTATATTATTTTTAGTTTTTGTAAATTTTTTATTTTGAGATTTTGATTCTTGTAATTTTCATTGTCTTTTCTTTTGGTCACTAACATGATAGCAGATCAAAACTAGCTTATATGGTCATTAAACCATATTTATTAAAAAAAATTGATATGTTTTACTGGGAAAATCGTTACACTTGTATGAACATAAAAGACGGACATTATAAGGATATACTTGAAAAAATAAATTGTAGATAAAAAAAATAAAAATAACTAATATTTGTAGGATGACAAACTTATTTAGGTTATATTTAATAAAATTAGTTCAAAAGTTAGGTTGACGTTGAAAAATTAACTTACGGTTAAAAGTTGGTAATGAGTAGTCTAAAGTTATTAAGTTAATCTATGAATGTTTGGTTAAATATAGATTGAAATAGTCAATAAATATAAAATAATTAAAATAGATATAATAATTTTATATTTTTATTTTATTTTATGTTAATTAATATAGTAGTTAAAATATTTGAAGTGTCTGTAAAAAAAATATTGTAAAAAAATAATACTGAAGTATAATGCTAAAAATAATAGAGTAAATAATATGATGATTAAAATAAATTATATAATATAAAAAATATTTAAAAATAATATAAAAAATAAACATATAATCTATCAATATTAATATATTGAAATATAATGGTCAAAATAACTAGTATAATTACAAATATCCAAAAAATAAAAATAAAAAAATAAATTTATTATTTATCATTATCAATATATTATGCTATAAGAGAATAAAAATAATAATAATAAATTATTATATAAAAAAGATAATAATAATAATAATAATAATAATAATAATAATAATAATAATAATAATATACATTATGAGAAGAAAAAAAAAATCCTACCTTGTATAGTTAAAAAAGAAATTTAATAAATATTTTTAAATATATATATATAAAGTTAGAAATTAGAAACTAATACTTTAAAAAATATTACTTAAAATAACATATTAAAAAATACTACTCGAAGTAGTATTTCAAAAAAATTACAAGCTCTTAACAAGATCAAGAAGTTTTTCATCTACTAGTGTGTCAAACATAACCTTAAACCTTTTAACTACTACAACTTTATCTTTTTGTATGCTAAAGCAATAATTATCACTAATATTTTAATTTTGTAATTCATTTTCATGTTAAAATTAAAAGTTAATTTATTAATTTACCTTCTTTCAATCTTATATTATCATATTCATATGACTCTCTTATTTATTTTTTATATTGCGTTTTAATTTAATAAATCTAACATGATAATGAAATCTCAACTTTTAATTTAAATGTTAAGAGTTAGTTAGGACTAATATTTTTATTCGTATAATACACGATGTAAATATTTATTTTTATATAATTAAATTTTATAATAAATAAATATTTTTTAATATATTAATTATATTTTAAATTTATAATAAATAATTTGTATTGTGATATTTTTATCTAGTTATAATTTTTTAGAAAAAAATATTGAAATTCAATTTATAACTAAGGAAGAGAAAGCTAGATTGAAAAAATAATAAGTGTTAAAAAAATTAAGTATATAGGTAAAAATAAAAGGATAGTAATTTGAAATGATTGAGGATTTTTTTAGTTTTTAAATAAATTAAAATAAAAAAGTATATTTAAAAGAATATGAAATTTAAAAATAAAATTAAATAATAAATATAGGATTAGAATAAGACATGTCATTCATAGTAATAATAAATTCTAAAAACACTTTTTTTATGAATAACTCCAAAAAATATTCTGGCTGAATTATAACTCTTAAAAACCACTTTAGTGTAAGATGATGATTCAGATTTACAATATAAATCAAAAAATTTATAATATAGAAATAGGCTAATCTTTTGCCATCAATAAAATAATGTTATTGAATTGTGGAACATTATTAAAAAATATTAATAAGAATTTATAAAAAGTGGTAAAAAATTATAAAATTTATAACAATATAATACTACTATATCACATATCAAAATTAATATTTCCCATTACATTATAATAATATTTATTTTACTATTTTCTATAAAAATCATAATATTATTATTTTATCACGAGTAAATTATATTTCTATTAATCCATTTAACACAATATTGTTAAGGTAAATTACACTTCCTTATTTAAAAAATATGAATATTATATTATTTATTTTTTTATTTAAAATTATATAATAAATTACACTATTCTTTCTTATGAGATGAAAATATTACATTAGTCTATTTAGTTTAATATGTAAAATTGTTAAAAAAATTTCTTAGAAGATTTTAAATTTTAAGTAAACTATATACTAAAATAATTTTAATTTATCTAAATTATTCTTCACTTAATCAAGATTTTTTTATACATATAATTAAATTTTAAATGACAAAATTATCAAGAATATAAATTATGAAATAAATTATTGCGGGCGGACACTCACATAAATATTATTAAAGAATATTTTTAAAATATTTTATATATTTCAAATAAACTATGTACTAAAATAATTTTAATTTACCTAAATTATTCCTCACTCAATTAAGATTTTCTTAAACATATAATTAAATTTAAAATAATAAAATTATTAAGAACAAAAATTATGAAATAAATTATTGTGAGCTTGCATGTACACATATCAATATATATGTATTAAATTAATAAACATTTAAATTTTATATTTTAAAAAATGTTTTATAAATTAAAATTTAAACAATAGTAAAACATTTAATATATATATATATATATATATATATATATATATATATATATATATATATATATATATATATATATATATATATATATATATATATATATATATATGTATATATATATATATTATCATTATATTTATTAAAAAATTAATTAATTATATATTACATTTAATAGATATAATAATTAATACTATATAATAAAAATATCAATTTATTTATATATATTTATTTAATTACTACATTAATTAAATACTTGGGTAACACTTGTGTTTAATTCTATTTCACTTGTTTATATATATACATTATTTTATTTTTCATTTGATTATTTTAAAATATGTTTGATGAAAATAATAAATAAAATTAAATACTTTTAAGACATATAGTTATATTTAACATTATTCATAATGATTTATTTAAAATAATAATTAATGATATAAAATGAGATAATTTATTTATATTTATTTTTATATATATATATATATATATATATATATATATATATATATATATATATATATATATATATATATATTAAAGTGTAATATATTTGTTATTTTAACTCAAGAAGAAAAAATGGTATATTACTTGAATCTCTCATAAACGGTAGTTTAAAGGATATTTTAATAATAACATTTTAATAGAAATCTCTGACACTTTAACGAAAAATTAAAAAACGAAACAAAGTGTTATATAGTTTAATATGTTAGGGGATGAGAGTTTGTATATTAACATAAGATGTAGAAAGTTGCAATATTTATATCTCTTTGGAGAGAGGGACTAACTTATTCTCTTCCGTTTAAATATGTTTTAAGTCTTTGTAATTATGATTTTGTCTATTTTTAGTTTTTATAATTTTTTTATTAGTTATAGATTATTGAAATTTTTTAGTATTGTTCTTTAGTTTTTATTATTAATTATATTTAGTTTAGTACTAACAAAATAAATAATATTAATTAAAATAATAAAAAAAATTTAAATTAAAATAATTAAATTATTTTAGATGTGTAATTTAATTAAGTAATGTATTTATTATTTTATATAAATAAGGTAATTACATCCATTTTATTTTTATAATTTATTTTTATTTTTAAAATATTATGAAATTATGTTATGTTATTTTAAATAATAATACTTTCAATAATATTTCCTTATGTAATATTAATTAACAAAATTAAATGATTAATATCATAAAAATGAATGTTTTCAAAATTGGATCGGCTAGTTCAACTGATTCAAACGAGAATTGATTTGGTGAGTGGTCTGTTTAGTCTAAAAATTGAAACATTTTTAAAATGAATGCAAACAGATAAAGAACCAGTCAAATTCAGCCAAAACCAATGAAAACCCAAAGTAGAGAATGATGAACCAAAGGAATCAACTCTTTGATATTAAACTGTTAGAAATGTCTTATTAAATACATTACAGTAGTCATGGGTAAACTAATTAAGAAGCAAGGTATCATTAGGTCGTTCTTGATATTTTTATGTCCTGAACTAAAAAAAAAAAATTCTCGTAATCATTTGAAAATTATCTTGTATATTTTGTTGAAAAACTAATAATAATTTTTCATAATATTTTTAATAAAAATCAAAGTAAGAAAATTTAATTTACCTTCAGTAGATCACAAATAAAATTTTAATAATTTTAATTTTAAATTTTTTTTTAGCATATGCAATAGTAACTACAATAATTAATATTATTCTATAAGACGGAAAGATACTAGCACAAGTTATTTGACACTTGTATTCCTTAACTAAAGTTTGGGGGTTTGATTTTCAACTTAGGCTTAAAGTCATAATTGAAGGTACCACCTTAACCCTAAAGAGATCAATTCAATGGGAAGAAGTATACCTTTTAATTTTTCAAAGAACCTAATCACTACCCGCTATTATTAGTCTATACAAAGTGACAAATATATTAGAAAAAATATTATGAGTAAAAGAGAGATATAAGGCCTTTGTTTACATTCTTTACATTAATGATAGAGCATTTTTAAGGCTTTTATTTATATTAATGATGATCAAGAGACAAATGAAAAGAAATAATATGCCAGAATTTTCTTTTTATGTTCTATATTGTACACAAATAATACATTGTACTATTACAACTTTATTTTTCTAAAAATGTGGGTTGTTGAGAAGTGGAAATATTACCTATTAATTGACTAATTACATATGATTATTTTTTATATAAATTTTTACATAATTTTAGTTATATAAATTTTTTATATAAATTGGTACCCCTCTAAAAATGGAACCATGGATGTTCGCCCACCTCGATCGTCCTCAAGGCCACCTCTACATTAAACACTAAAAAATGAGAATGAAAGTAATGTAGAATGATCTTTTCTCAATGTTTTTGTTGTTATTTAATTAATTTACCTACTTAATTATTTCTATGCATGTTAATTATAAATATTAATTATGGGTTACAAATTTTAATTATAATATTAATTTTTGAGATAATTATTGTTCATGCATCAAACAAGTAATTAAATGCATTACACATCAGGGAATCTAATGATAAAAATTGTATTGACGAAATCAACATTGCAGATCGCCCCGATTCAAATACATGCACTATTCATGTAACATTGTAAATAAAGGCATTCTTCACATAAGTTTGCACAACACCAACTTGGAGTATTAGAGACCATGTCCCATTCCTTTTCAGATACAAAATCCATCTTTCTTCCTTCTCCCTACTTTCCTTTTTATACCTTACTAAACACGAATAAACTAACTTTCTTAGTTTTACTCCACTATGATGAACAAATTAAGAAGATCTATGAAGGAGAAACATTCAAATGCCAAAACCTTTTGCTATTTCCAATCAAAAGAAGCAACGAAGTTCAAACTTTGAACACATTCATCTTTCAAATGCTCGACATTGAAAATACAAAAGGGTGGACAAACCCTATTATCGATTACATGTAGTGATTTGAGCCAACAATATGCATTACACAAGTTTACCCATGTATCATGACTTTGACGTAAAGACCATGATTACCATCTTTGATGAACAAGATAGTCTTACTTGCCTCGACTTATATGTAATGCTCGAGGATATTCCTTATGCACACTAACTTCACAAGGTGACGCATTCTCAACAAAACTTTTATTTTTATCTTACATCCACTCAATTGAAATTTCTAGATACCCAAACCTATATATCCAAACCTAATATAATCAATGATACTCAGCCAACTCCATATTTTTCAACAACATCTTTTAGCCAATTGCTTACCCATAACAATCCAAGTGATTGGGAGACCAACATTTTAGGAGATTAAAAGGTTGGACAAACTTCACACCTGTGCATCAACAATGTTGATCACCACAAGCTTAACTCAGCAATGATCTATAATAGCATGAAGCTCCTAATTCAATAAGATCTATCCACTACGATGTCAATGTTGATTACGCACATCAAGAGCACAAGAGGGTACATCACCACCTATAGAAAAACATGGATGGCCAAGTAAATGACAATCAAATTGGTGTATGACAACTGGGAGCAGTTATACACAAATTTACCAATATGACTCCTAGCTATACAAAAAGCTTAGAGAGCCCATAAGCATATGGCAAAATCAATTATTTCATAGTAAGACAATATTCAAATGAATGCTTCTTGGAGTTTTAAACCATGCATCGACGAGTTTACCTACTGCAAGTCCACCATCTAGGTTGATGAAACTTGGTTGTACGGTAAATACAAGAGGATTCTCTTATTGGCAGTGGCATAAGATGAGAATAACATTTTTTCTGATTGCCTTTGCAATTGTTAAGGGCAATATGTTTACTTCTTCTTTCTAAGAAACTCATGAAGGCATGCCACACCACAATAGGGAATTTGCTTGATATTTGATAGACATGAATTAATAAAGAGTGCCTACAAATGAGAGAGAATCGAGTGGAGGCAAACAAAATTAATGCATGTATTATACATTTGACATATTGCACAATATTTCATGAGGACATTTAAGAATGTTGAGTAAAGAAAACTAGTTGTAAATGTGAGTAAATATCATTAACTCATTCATGTAATTTATTTGTTCATTTTTTATTATTTAATTAACGATGCTTACATTTTTTTTAAATACACCTCGAGTTATGCATTGGTGTGACTAAGATTTTTTTTTATAATTACAATTGCCTATGCTAAAAAAGTCAAAAGAGTGTATATTGGGTTGATCAAATTGTAAAAGAACAATGGACTCAAGTGTGAGATGCAAGGCAATGTTCGAGACACATGACTACTAATCTTGCGGAGTCAGTTAATTCAATACTGAAAGACACACATAATCTGCCAATAACTACATTGGTCGAAGTAACCTATTATAGGTTGGCTAAAATGTTCATGACAAGGCGATAATAATTGTCTGCTCATATTTCATCTAATCATTTAATTATAAATTCTAACCAAGACTATGGAAGACAAATGGGTAATGGTAGTGTCTTGACTTGTTTGTGCTTTCAACCACAACAATACTTTATTTATGGTAGATGATGTGATAAATTCACAAGAAGGGTGACCTATGAGGAGTTTTAACATCAACCTACATGAACAAGAGTGTGATATGAAAAATTTTAGACACTACAATTGTCATAACTGCTTGTGGTCATATCCATGTTGATTATCATTCATATGAGTCAGGTGTAGAAGTTTGACAACATGTACAAAAAATCATTCGACATAATGCACCACAAAGAAAACTAGACATAGATTAATGAATATGAGTTGTGCCACAATCTATTAATGCAAAGAGATCTTTATAGTCATTCTCTATCAATGTAAATTCATATTGAAATGGACCTAAAAAAAAATAGGCAAAGAAATGTGGTTTGTGTTAAAGAGAAGATCATTATAAGAAAAAGTGTTTGAAGGCAAACCAAATAATTTTGTTTGTTGTATTACAATAACCCATCCAATGAACAAATTTAGTAAATTATTTTTATTGTTCAATTTTTTTTCAAGTATACAAAATTTTAATTATATAGTAAATTATAATTTTTTATTTATTTCTGAAAAATAATATTTAATGATTAAAATATTACATAATTGGACAAATAAAATAAAGATGAACAAGTATATTATAAAAACTTAACTAATTTAATTTTGTAAATATTTAGTAATTAAAACAAATAAATTAATTAAGCATGTTAATAATTAATTTATATAATTAATATATTCATTATTTAAAGTTTTAAATTAAAAAAAAACAAAAAAAAAATGAAAAACCTAGTTGAAAAGTTAGGTTTCCCAAACCCAAAGTGAATAAAAAAAAGAATAATTTTGGTGCATAATGTGGAGTGAAAGTTTTTAAATAAAAAAATCAATAAACCCAACATTGAAGGAGTTTATTGAAGGAATTGAAATTTAGTATTTGTACATCATAGGAATTCTTGCGTAAGTTCTATCTAGATAACAAAGCCAACACGTAAATTCTGCCTACTTCCACATGTAGGCATTTCTTAATGTTCTTTTATGCATGCATACTGTACATTTCACTAAGTAAAATGTATAATTTAACTGTTAATTAAAAATTTAATAGTTAAAATCATAATAAAATATACTCACATATATAATATATTATAAAATTGTTAAATTGTAACTGATAAATTTTTAATTTTCACTCTCAATTATAACTATATTTTATCTTTTAAAATACACCTCTTAATCTTGAGCACTCATCTATGATCTACCGCAATTCATTGAGTTTACAGAAGAATCAAAGTGCGCAAAATATGTTTAGATAAAAACTAAATCTTAATCCATAAACAATGCTTTTCTCTCTCTACATGTGTATCAACTTGATTTAGTATATTTAAACATTTAAACATTAAAATTGTTTTGACAGCTCCCTTACATCACAGACCAGTACAGTTACTTTTCTAAATCACTATTTTCTTTTGTCCCTTTCATCCTTTAATTTCAATGATCTCCTAGAAATAATAACTATTTCGAAGCATAGCTTCACACGTGTGACAATGTTTCAGGTTCTGGGAGATCAATCATAAAAGCATGAAAGGGACAAAAGAAAGTAGTGATTTAGAAAAGTAACTGTACTGGACTGTGATGAAGGGAAGCTGTCAACAAATTTGAAGCATAGCCTCACACATGAGACAATGTTTCAGGTGAGGACATTTGTTGGGATTTTGACATGATATCCCAGCAAATAAAGATACAATGTGCCTCAGAATCACACAACATTCCCAAGTTTAAAACAAACAATTTAGTAGAGATAAGGATTGAAAAACATAGAAGTATAAGTTATACACAATACCAATATTAACTATGCAACAACCTTCCAAATCACCCAAATGTTTAGTGTTCCCAAGGCTAAATGCCTTTACATTAAAGGGGGGCTTTGAAAACATCCTTCTAGAAATTCTCCTTGTTTCAATGAAACTTGTGTTCAAGGATTTGTCCATGATTTATTCTGAACTTGGTGCTTCAGCATCCTGAATGCATGTTTCCCATGCACAACCTTGAACAAGTTCTGCATGCTGTTTAAACAATTCTAGTGAAGAAACCAAGTGGGTTAACTAATGACAAATTTGAAACAACTCAAGTAATACAAGTTCCTGCCAAAAAACTGAACTATGAATATTACCAGATAAATGATGACTGGCAATCATCATGGTTGATCTTCATTGGACCTTGTACGGTTCAACCGCCGCCGCCTCCTTGGCACGGGAGATGAATCTTCACCCGCATCACTAAATATACGTAGATCATCCTCAACTTCATTATCATGAAGACCCAATAAATTCTCACCCCATAGATAGCGCCGTCGTTCAGATGAACGCCGGTGCCTCGTCCATGCACTTGAATGAGCTCTTGGTTCCCTAACAATTTCAATGGTACTATCCATCATCTGAAACAAGATGGTGGTGGTTAACCAAGGCCCGTTAGCATTGCCGATGTTGCCTTCACGTTCGTCTGATAACCTACCAATACCATCTCCATTCTCAAGAACATAATCCCCAACAACCACAGCTCCTGGCATGGCAGACTGAATAGCACTCACAATATCACCATATTCTCTCTGGCGCTCAAAATGTCGCCAGGCTCTTTCTCTAGTAGGATCAACGTCAGAGGGACGAGAAGTAGGATGAACTCTCCTTGCGTGCCTGCGCAATTCCAGATAATCACCAACAAATGAGCATGAGTCCCTTGAGCAACTTCTCTTCTTCATGTTCAGATAATTTCTAGCCTCTTCAAGCACCTCCCAGCTCAATACTGCGCCTCGACATAAAGGGCATTTCAAGTCCAATTTTGTCTCAGATGAATTATCTGCATCTAAATCCTCAAGCACAGCCCTGTCCTGCAAGTTCTCAGAATCAGCAGTTTCTAAAATGCCTTCATCATGTGGGTCTAAATGCCTACTTGGATCTTGGGCATCACCCTGTCTTGATCCTTGTGCAAGTCCAACAGACAATAGAGTATTAATTTCATTTTGATGGAGTTCATTAACATCATGCATGTCAGATTGCATAGTAAGGTTAATATCAAAACTATTACCAGAGTTGTTTGTGTTTACTAAAGAACTGGGTAAATTTTGGTTCTCCTTAGAATTGTCCCTCATTTTTTTAAATCGGTCCAGGCAATTTGAATGTCTATAACTTGTATCACAAATGTAAGATCTGCAGCCCTTCTCATGAGAGCTGCAAAGGAGGAGAACAGCATTATGTGGATGGTCCATGCAGATAGGACATGAAACTTCATCCAATTCTTTGTGAAGGGCATGGATATCTGAATCACTACATAATCTTCTCTTAACACCAGCCATCTTCTTCGCACGGTGTTAACTACTCAACATATTGAACTAATTAGAAAAGGATGCAAGTAACCAGACCAATTTTTTTTTTCATTTTTTCATAACATGATAAAATATACACAATTTTTGACATAAAATTAAAAAGGAAAAACATGGTTCAGCACTAGAAGAACAGTTCTATTTTTCTAGGAACAAGTGAAGGGTTACAATAAAAGTGTAACAAAAAGCTAGATATAAAAACTCCATATGAACCACTTAAGCTGTCCTATTATGAATGTTGAATGTATGTGCACAAGAAATGTACAAAAAACAGCATGAAGGAAGGTGATAAGATTGATGGATAGTATTGTTCGGACTTCTAGTTACTTCCTTTCCTCCAATTTCTATGTTTTCCTCTAAATTTAATTATATTTGCCCATCCTTTCCCCCTCTCAAACATTAAAAAGGAACAAAAAGTACAGCCCATAAGAATTGAGTTTGACTCAATCTTGTATAATGTTTGCCCTTTTCTCCACACAACAGTGAAGCCTACATACCATCCTTCCCACACAACATGATAACAAGAATGTAATGCTTTGGTTCTATGTGTGATTTGATACTTAAATCAACACCTATGGTTCTAATATGTTGGCTCTGCAGTGCATCCATTAATTTATAATTCAAAATGAAGTATAGCACTTTTTTTTTCTGTCCTCAGATGTTCAAACTTTACTGACACAAAAATCTTTATCTCCTTGAATATATATATAAATCAAAATATAAAAGAGTAAACAATTAAAAAAATAACCTTCTCAGCAGAACAGACTGTTGACAATACAAAATGAACCAGTAACTAAATTATTAGGTTGCCCCAATTGCATCATTTGAATTATAAACTTTTAAACAAAAAGTGAAACTATTTCTTGATACTTCCAGATAGACATCAATGTAACGTCATCTTGGATTCAAGACCAAGCATATGATTAGAATATCAAATAATCATTCAAGTCTAATGGCACCTACGTAAACTAAAAGACCTCTACTAGAACAGTGTCATTGCTTAACACTGAACTAAAACTAATTTGATTAGGAATGAAATATGATAAAAAAATATAAACAGTGTCTCTTTACCAAAATCTAAACACCCAAATGTTGTAATTTCAATGTAATGGCACTTTGCTTTAGTGACTATTAATCTATTAATTTACTACTTCATGAAGCAAATCCAAAAAAGAAGATTTATCATATGGTAAAAAAATATAAAACCAAGACTTTCTGGCCGATTGCAAAATCCAAATTCCTCGTAAAAGATAATTAGGTCTTCTCACTGTAAAATCATGCTTTCTCATAGAAGAAAGCTAGGTATCCATACAAAAACAGTTTTAACTGAAATATGACAAGTAAAAATTTATCAAAGGAAAACATGAAAAAGGAGATCCATGCAAGACAAGAAATTAAATAGTTAAATAATGCAAAAGGCACTTAATAGAAAGGAAATAAAGGTCATTGGGGTAAAATATGCTGTACTGTTTGCTAAAAAGACTTACCAAGGCAATAAGCTCTAGCTATATTCCCTACCGGAGGCTTTTGAGTCTCAGTTTGTAATTATAGGAACCTTAGTTGACTTCACAAAAAGAATCAGAGGGCAATCACTCACGCAATGCTCCAAAGTACGTTACAAATAATGAATCAATGTATACTACATTCTTGGACAAATGTACAATTAACGAACACTTCTGTACAACAGAATCACCAACAAGCCCCAAAATCTGCGGGTATACCACCAAAAAGGAAGAAAAAGACTACGTTCAGCAACACAGATATCAATCTAATAAATTTTAATATCAATTAAATTTAAAATCTAGGAACCAGCAGTTAGAAATATATAACCATATAAAGAGAGAAATAAAGACCTTTCAATCAAACTTATTCATCAAATCAACACTACATTTTGAATAAGATGATATTGGGAGAGTTTGCTATTCTATATGTTCAATGGTGAATCACCTAATATGCTAGATCACAAGTCACAACATGGATTCTGTGATCTAGGCTCGTCAATGAATCCCGTTTGTTTTGTTTTGCATCTAAGAACATCATACAAAGCAGTGGCTGTCTGCAATAGTATGATTCAACCTAGGAGAGGGTAGGAATAGAACTGACATTATGAAATGGGATAAATGGGGGAATGAGTTTTGTCTAGTTAATTGAGTAAAACTCAAATGAACACTAAGCAAGAATGCAAGACAGTAAATAAGAAACATAAGGACTTCAATGCATTATTGTTACAGAAGCAACTCTCCAGATATATCATGAGTGGCTAGACTTATTTTCCAGTACAGCACGTTGGTGTTACTACTTAGGGGCAGAAAATTCAGGAAATTACTAAGACATTATCAGAGGGTGGGTTTGTAAAGATGCAAGTCAAGGTATCTTATAAGATCGATCATAGCCACAAAAAAGGTGAGGTTAGCAGGGTAGGCAGGAATTCTTCCTATCCAATACAACCAAGGTGTCATCATTACAGCAACTTAGGATCATCAGATCAAATTTTACACACATTCAGGATGCCTATCCCACTGCCACATACCCTTCAAAAGTCTGAAAGCATGGAAGCATTAAGCACTATTAAAGTCATATAGCCAATCAAATGTACATGGATGATGGATCACAACAAAAAAATAACAAATTCCCGATACAGCAGTATCAACCCACAAAGTTTTGCAAGTTCTCAAGATCCATGAACAACAGAGAACCACTTATTTGCCCAAACAAGACAGCTACTACACAAATTTTTATAGATAATCAAGCAAACTAGTAATGATTTCCAAGCAGAAACCTCTGTTTCAATAACAAACATGGCAATTGTAGAATATTCCAATTGCACCTCATCCAATCACCACATCAAACACAATTAAAATCAACTGGAATTAAGAAATAGAAAGGAATCCCATAAAAGATTGGGGATAAACTACGTTCCAATGTCCAAAACCCAATTAAATCCCAAGGAAAGGCATACATGGCACAAACCCCAGATCAACATCCAATCACCACACCAATTAAAAAAAAAAACCCTAAACCTAACCCCAAACCCAAACCCCAACAAAATTCATGAATCTTCTGGGGAAATTAAAATCCAAAAAACACCAGAACGCAATCACCAAATTGAAAGAGAAAGATCAAACCCAATTAGGATCCAGAAAGATAAATTGCACAAACTAACAAAAAAAAAAACTTAGCAGAACAAAAGGTGGGGATTTACAAAAGGGTTGATTTTTTTATTTTATTTTTTATCCTTCTTCTTCTGGGGTTGGTCTATGCAAGAGATCCCAAAGGATGCAGAGAAGAAACTAGACACGGAAGAAAATGGAGTTCCAACATAGAGGACTTTATAATAGAATATAATAGAATTGGGACAAACAAAGATGAAAATGCAGCGTGCACCTATCAACAAGGATATTGATTCACGGGTCCAAACACATTGGGCTAAATCATGGGTTTAAATACTTAGCGTACATCAAACTAGTAGAGTACGTATCAAATACGGGTAAGATACGTGCAAACATTTATACCTTTTCTTAATAAAAATGAGTAAAACCCCTACTTAATTGTTTGAATGTGGTGTGCTTAGTTATTTTAGTTCCTAAATTTAATTAAATAAAAAAATAAATTTTTGAATTAGTAATTTGTCTTTTAATTTGATTTTTTTTAGTAAATTTTATTTGTGGACTTTGATCATATATCTTACACTACATATACATATTGTTTACATAAACAAAACTTATGTTGAAAAGTTTAAAATTTTATATGAATAGTCATAAATCTTAAATTTATTTCTTGAATTTAATATTTATTATCATATTAGTCCCTAAATTTGATATTCAACTATCGAATTCCTGAATTTGATAGTTATTCTTGTATTAGTTTTTGAATTTGATAAAATTAAAAAATAATTCTTGAATTTATATTTTATCTTTCAAATTTATCCAAATATTAACTCATGTTTATTTTCTTTAACCAATCATTTTAGTTGTTATCCTAAGTATCTTTGTGGCACACACATGAAATGAATTTCATGTGCTAGGAAGTAGGAGGTAGGTATTTTTGCCTTGAGATCTTGAGGAATTTCCCTAATTAGAACAACAAATCAATTTTAAAACTTACCTTGCAAGCTTTCAATATCATATTTTACTTCTTATCTATTTTATTTTCTAACCTCAATTGGACTTGAATCATTCATCTTTTATTTTAAAAAATAATAATCTACTTACATATAATTTTAAATAGATCATATATTGAATTATTAATTACATTTTAATTCAAATGAAATATAAAAATTAATAAACAACATAAATCATAAAAATAAGAAATTCTTAAGAATTAAATTATTGTTTTTGTAGCACCCCTAAATCGTCCGGGCTGGATGTCGTCCCAGCCTTTCTCCCCGAAGCCGGCCCAATTTCTGGCATTTGGGCCATTCCGGCACGGCTCAAAGCTGAGACAGGCCCAGAGTCCACGTTTGACTCGGTCTCCGTTTGATTTCGATCTCTCCACTTGACTGAAGTCTCCACACATCCCAAAGAGGCCCCAGGCGTCATGGGAGAAACCGAAAAAGAGAAAGGATAATATCTGAGAGAATCTTGGGATTCGGTTGTTATCTGTGACCACTCCCAAACTCTATATAAAGCCCAAAGAGAGAGAAAAGGGGATCAACGAGAGAGAGAAAGGAGGGCGCAGGTAGCTTTAGAAGGCCAGCAGAGACCAACGAGGAAGAGAACGACCGGAGACAAAACCGAGAGAACTGACGACGACGCCAGAGACGAAAGAGGAGGACCCCAAGGGCCGGTAAGAGAAGAAAGATCAAGCATTGACAAAGACAGGGGAGACGCGGCCCACCATCTCCGAGCACCAAAGTTAGTATTTTAATCCTTTACCTCAGTCCAAGTCAGTTCCCTACCACCCATCTCAAACCCAAATCCTCACCTTCCCGGGGCCGAGTCCATCTCGTCACCTGTAAACACTAATGACGAATCTTGCTGCACCCGACTGTGTCTTCCAAGTCGACTCTTGGCCTCTACACACCAGATGGTCGAGGGTCGACTTTGACCCGCTTCATAGTGGGCCGAGCCGAAATGACGCGAGCCACGATCCCCAACACGGACCATCATGCCTAATCCGACTTTGGTTCCTAAAGAGCCGAGACTTTAACAAGTTTCATTCCTTATCCCCTTAGACTCACCTCCCACTAAAAGGAGAAACCACCCAAATCTCCCCAAATTAGTAACTACGTGGACTTTGAATCCTCTAGAGCCGAGGTGCGTAGGGCCTAGGGGCACACCCCTATCAAGTCAAACCTTAAAAGCCAAAAATCCGGGATGCCTTGCCCAACTCTCTTCCCTCTTGGGACTTAGATAAAAACACAAGCCAAATGCAAACACCGGCCCCTCTTCCGTATAGGCTAGCTAGGGGTAACTATCAAGTGATAGGCATGCTGGGGGCCCCTACGCCCTTAGCGTGTAACCAACTCCCGAACCCATATGTCTGATTCGAGACCAGCCTTTCCAATAGGTTTCCTGGCGTTCCCCAAACCAAAACGCCGGTAGCGACTCCTGCCTGGCCGACTCGGTTTCGACCGACTCCGCCTAGCGCCACGATTTAGGTTGTGACAGATGGCGACTCCACTGGGGAGCGATTAAGCTGAGAGTTGAGCCTTGATAGGTTAGCGTGAGGGAGAGACCAGATGAGTCCGGCAGCCAGTTTCCCCTTTTTGTATTTTAACTTATTTCATGCATGGTTGTTTTACTTTCTTCGTTACTGTCATCATAACACTGTGGGGTTCGCGGGGGCAGATTTTTTTGAGGTGTGAATGTGAGGACCTTATTCCCGTGCCCGTGAGTTGGGGGAGAGAGGAATGTGTAGTGGTCTCCATACTAGGCGTCTCGATCTTGGGGATCACGATAGTTCCACTTGGGGCCGATGTCTAGGGGGTAATCATGTTCTGGGAAATCTATCCCCGTCCATGGTACCGCTCCCCAGGAAGGTCTATAGACCCAAGAGCCTGTTGGTAAGGATGATTAGAAAAAGCCCCCTGAGAGAGGGGGGGAACGTAGCCTATCCGACCATACGCTTTGATTAAGGGATAACCAAGCAAACCGATTGGAATCGGCTAGAAGACAAACCGAGATGGAATCAGCCCAAAAAAAACCCTTATGCCAACCCAGCATGCATACATGCATCTCATGCACCACATAAAAAGAGAAAAGAAGAAAAAAACAAAATCATGCATCATGATACATTGATCACTTAAAATTTCAGATAATGGAAGTAGGGTCACAAGATTGGGCTAGATCACCTCAAAGACGTCCAGGCTAAGGCAATCAATGTCCAAACCCTTCGCCATCGGGGGCAGCCTTCCCGAAAGGTCCATGGCGAAGACGCTTTCGAGAAGCTTCATGGCAATCTTTCTCGAGCCTCACTGGAGGTTGAAACTCTCCCACCGCATTGGAAGCCCTCGCCCAAGATACGACTCACCAATACGGTGCTTCACTTTTAAAGACTTCCAAATGGCGCCGACCTTGGAGGAGTATGAGCGATTGATGGGATTACCACTCGTCGATTCCCCACTCTACTTCCATCAAGACCAGCGCCCATCTTGGACCACCATCGCCAAGTTACTAAGGGTGTCAGATGCAGAAATGGCTGAGCGGAGAAGGAACCGCAACGGCATAGAAGGAATACCCAGGGTATACGTAGAAGAAAGGCTGCTCCAGTTTCAAGAAGAGCAGGATTGGGATGCCATGATAGATGTATTAGGCTTGCTCCTCTATGGGTAGTGTTATTTCCCTACATTGAAGACTACATAGACCTCGCAAGTAGGTGGAGGCATTCTTGGCCAAAAAAGACCGAGGGGAAAACCCCCACCATGGCTCTCCTAGCCAACACCTACTACACACTTAGCCATTGCCGTTGGGCGGAAAACGGCGAACCTTAGATCTTGCACCCCCTTCTGTACCTCCGGCCGACCGCCCATCTCTTCAATGCAAGACCAAGACTGTTTGCCCAGTAGAAGACTTCAAATGGAGCTGCATAAAGAAAATGACCAAAGAGCGTGGGTAAAGGCAACTAGGAGAGGCCACCAAAGGACAATTCGTTGGTACCATGCGGAACGAAAAGGGGGGAAATGATCACTAGGCGTAGGGATTATCTAACGTTCCCCTCCTCGGGACTCGGGGGCTATCAACTATAACCTGTAGCTAATCAGCCTGACAGGCCTGTTCCCTATGGTCTCGGTGCCCCGCCCGTGAAGTTCTCACCCCTCTCGATAGAGTGCGCGCAGCTCCATGGGGAGGCGAGCATCATAGAAAAAATCCGATTGCTTCGGGCCAGTCACCGCCGCCGACAAGGAGCAACGTGGCTTAACTAGGAGTTGTGGACCTCACCAGTATGCATTCTGCTCGAGCAACAAGGTCCACCTTTGTAATCGGGGCTGGGAAGTATCTACGCCAGACCAAGCAACCTAAAGCCATTTAGATACGTGAGATACTCCAAGTCAAGGCACTCAAGGCACCCGAGCAAAATGAAGACAATACAGAACGTTGAAAAGAAAATTGGAAACAGCTCTAGAAGAGGCTCTGACAGAAACGACTACCGAAATGATGAATTTAGCAGAAAGCTCGCGCGCAGGGTTTAGGTCATTCTAAAAAAAGCTGTCTAAAGGCCGCTGGATCGAAGCGATTCGAGTAAAGAAGAAGCGACCAACTAATGGCCGAAAAAAGAACGACTGGAGAAAGCCGTAGCCATCCTCAAGGCTAGGAAGCCAAGAGAGAAGAAGAAACGCTGGGCCTGGGAAAGGACACACTTACCGAGGAGGAACTTAAAAGCAACCCAACTATCGAAACACCTACAAAACCAAAGGCGATCAGATTGTTAGCCTTGGTCGAGGCCGAGGAAAGATCGGCGAAGCAAGGTCTCAGCTCGAGGAAAAAGATCCTAGAAAGTTGGAAGCGGAGGTGCAAGATATCGCGGATGAAGCTGAAATACAAGTGCGAGCCGCTACGGTAGACGCCAAGCAAGGTTGGAAGGACAGATATGTCAAACTAGCATGGCTCGCCAACCCAGGCACTGATGAGCATTCTGAAGGCTCTAGCGGCAGAAGGCATGATGGATCCCACTAAGACGCCAAAAGAGATCAAAGAATTCTTAGAACATTGTAGAGGCGTTGTGCGATATGGTGAAGGAATTATCCGCCCCACCATAAGGAATTGTTTTGTCAAGATTCACATGCCTCTTTAGGCTCAATAAACATTATTTTGAATTTCCGTGACTCAATGTTATCATCGCATTTGCATCATTCATCATTCATATAGTATAGCTAAATACATATTCCCAAGCATGAAAGCAAAAAAATATAATAGATGAAAAAGACATAAACTAATCAAAAAAACATATACCAGGAAAAAAGAAATTAATTCATGCCACACCGATACCACACCCGATCCGGGACTAAAACATGGAACAAGCAATGGAGGAATTGGAACAAGTGAAGCCGAGATAAGTGGCAGAAATGAGAATGGAGATGGGGCAAATGAAGGAACAAATCAATAAAATGTTCGAGATCATCACCAAATGCAGCCCCAATCCCCGCGATCACTCGGGGCGGCTCCTAGCACGCCCCACATCGGGGAACACCTATACACCCCCGGGATTCACACCCCAAAGATGGAATGCCACTACGGAAAACCCACGGCTCCCAGAGCAACAGCAGTAACACCTCGGGACTAGGCCAGGGGCAAGGATCAGGATCCGGGCCTTTCCCGGCCCAGGGAGCCACGATCTACTATCACCCCTTTGAATGCACCGATTCGCACAGAGGTAATCCTTTAACCAACCATCCTTGCAGCAACAAGATCAACGCACTTTCCAAGAAGGCGCATGCGAGCTATTGAAGGGACCAGTAGCCATGGCATTGACGCTGCCAATCTATGTTTGGTTCCCCGATATCGGAGTTATTATAGATTTCAAGGTTCCCAAGTTTGAAAAATACAAGGAAGTTCTTGCCGTAGCGTACATCGGCCATGTCTTTGTCGAAAGATGGCCCACACCCAACAAGACAAGATCGATGCACCGCTGGAGGACAGTCTTTCTGAGAGACATTGCGATGAATGCGTCGGTCTAGACAATGGACACATAAAGACTTGGAGGACCTCGCGGGCGCCTTCCTCCGGCAATACAAATACAAATGAGGATATGGCCCTGCATTCGGCAAATCGCCTACAAACTTGTCCAAGGCCGACGCGGAGGTTTCAAGGATTCTGCAGACATGGCGGAGTTAGCTGGTGGTGTCCAACCCCCCTCAAAGAAGGGAAATGGCTTCTATGTTCATCCACACCTCCCTCGCCTCTTCTGACAGTGAGGGGAAGCGTAAGCTTCCAACCTGCCGATCTAGTCGTCATAGGAGAAAGGATGAGCTAGGCATTAAGCGGGGAAAGGTTCACGCAAGACAGGGAGGCGCAAGTTTCACAAGAAAGTAGAGAAAAGGAGGGAGATACAAATGCCGTGAACTTGGATCCCCCCCGCCCACAAGGCCGTAGTAAGCTCGTCCCGAGCAAAGTGAGCGGGGATAGTCTCTTTACGGACCTGACCACTCCCAAGATGGGGACGACAGCCACACAGAGACCCAAAACCCCGAGTAGCCCGACAAAGGAGAGTCTTTACTCTCATCCCGATGCCCTACCTACCCTCTTCCCTCTCCTACTCAGAAAGGCATGATAGCAATCATGTAGTTCAAACCGGAGCCTCCTACCCCAGGTCTTGACCCCCAAGTAAAGGGCGAGCTATCACTCGTGAGCCGTGGGGCATTCCTTTGAAAGGTGCTGGAGTTTCAAGCATAAGGTCAGGATCCGATAGAGGCAGGGTGGCTTGGATTTGAGGGGAATAAGCCCAATATCAAGTACCAACCCCTCTCCCGCCCACGAAGGATAGACTATCAATGCGATAAGCCACAACACCCGGCACTCAGGGTCTGCAAAGAGAAATGTCGCCGTCGTAGGTGGCAAAGAAAAAAGTTCCTTTCCAACCGCTGATCATTCGATGCGACCCGATCCCCCAGTCATGATCATTCGGCCCACCTAGGCCCGCTTACAAGGATAATCACTTATTTGTCCCATGGCATTACGACCCGGTGCGAGGAATCCCCTAGAGAGCAGATCCAGGATCTCCCAGCCGAGGAGGTTACTAATATTGCAGAACCCGGGGGAATGACACGTAGCGGAAGGATCTATACCTCAGCCAACCTCGGAGGAAAGGTCCCCAAGGGGAGTCCGAAAGGCGCCTAAAGAGAAGGAGGCCGAAGAATTCTCAAACTCATTCGCCAAGGCCGAGTATGAATTGTTGGACCATCCGAACAAGACCCCTAAGACGCATCTCGCTTCTGTCACTACTGCTGAATTCGGAAAACCACCGCAACCTCCTGCTGAAAATCTTAAAGGAAGCTCACGAGCCCCAGGACATCACCAAGGAAAGATTTGGGAGCATTATCGGCGATCTCACTAGCTCAGACGGTTGACCTTCTCGACGAGGAAATCCGTAGAATGGGCGGGAGGAAAAGATAACCAGCCCCTTCACATTTGTCAAATGTGGGACCTACATGATTACCAAAGTACTAATTGATAATGGCTCTTCCCTCAACGCCCCCCGAAGGCCACCCCGACAAGCTAGGTTCCATCCATATGCAACTAAAGGCGAGCCCAAGTAATAGTGAGGGCATTCGACTGGCTACCAAGAAGGGGACGTCATGGGAGAAATCACTCTCCCATCTACATCGGGCCTACCCTGTTCCACATCCTCTTCAAGTCATGGATATTCGCCCCATACAGCTGCCTTTTGGGAAGGCCTTGGATCCATGTCTGGAGGGGTGGCCTTCCTCCCTTCATCGAAGGTTAAATTTATTGTCGACCAACAGTTGGTCAGCAGAATGGGGAACAAGAACTGATGATTAGCACCCCACACCCGACGGATACCTCGAAGGAGAGGAGGAGGCCCTAGAAACCTCCTTCCAAGCACTTGAGATCGCAGCAAGCCGGAGGAGCCCCCTGTCAAGTGGCGGGAAACATGGCATTCAAGGCGTCATGATCAAAGAGGGATACCAACCCGCAAAGGGCTTGGTCCTCTTCTAGAGGGAATCCCCACTCCAATTGAAATCCAGGAAAATAAGGGGAGAGCTGGACTCGGGTACCAAGCCGGCGACAGTGCAAGGCGCTGACCAACCCAGACAACAAGAGGGCCAACATTTTGTTCGTGAAAATGTGGCAATGATAGGCAGTTGGCCCAAGGATCAGTTTGGGGGAGTCTGCGTTTTCGAGGGACAGCTAGCTAATTGGACGACGGAGCCGATCTGGACAATTTCTCTTTGCAATGTAATTCCTTTTTGTAACTCGCCTTTCGGGGCGACCTTTGAATTAATAAAACTCAGCATGCATTTTCATCCATTTCCAGTCAGTCTCTTTGTCTTTTCCTTTCTTTTTCTTTCCGCGTTTTTTTCCCATGCTTAAATTTCGCAAAAAAAAGGGGGGGAGACTCCCTTAAAAACACCACCAATAACGAACTTGCCCCCAAACAGCGATACAGCCTGCGTATGCGAGGACGCTAGTCCTATTGAGGAATCGGTAGGAGAGGAAGACGCAGAAACTGAGGCTTTGACTGAGGTAGAAAGGCAGATAGAACAAGAAAGACCAAAGTTTCAACCCTTGGCCAGGGAGTTAGAAAGCGTAAACCTAGGGGACGAGGGGAATAAGAAAAAAGTGCGAATAGGAAGTCAGATGTCACAAGAATCGAGAAAGGCCCTCATAGAACTCTTACAAGAGTTCTCAGACATATTTGCGTGGTCATACCGAGACATGCCAGGCCTCGACCGCAGCATAGTGGAACACAGACTCCCCATGCTCCCAAAAGCGGCCCCCGTTCGCCAGCAGTTGCGAAGAATGAAACCCGACGTGGCCTTAAAAATCAAGGAGGAAGTAGAAAAGCAGTGGGACGCCGGGTTCCTGGCCGTATCTAACTATCCCCAATGGGTGGCAAACATCGTACCCGTACCCAAAAAGGACGGAAAAGTACGCATGTGTGTCGACTATAGGGATCTAAACCGGGCCAGCCCCAAGGATAATTTTCCCTTACCCCACATCGACATGCTCGTAGACAATACGGCATGTCATGCCTTCTTCTCCTTCATGGACGGTTTCTCGGGGTATAATCAAATTCTAATGGCGAAGGAAGATCAGGAGAAGACGACCTTCGTCACCTTATGGGGAACGTTTTGCTACAAGGTAATGCCATTTGGCCTCAAAAATGCCGGGGCAACCTACCAAAGAGCGATGGTAACCCTGTTCCACGACATGATGCATAGGGAAATCGAGGTATATGTCGACGACATGATTGCAAAATCAAAAACTCCGGAGCAGCACATCGAAGACCTACGAAAATTATTCGGTAGACTTCGCAAGTACAGGCTAAGACTTAACCCGGCCAAATGCACCTTCGGAGTAACATCGGGAAAATTGTTGGGCTTTGTGGTAAGCGAAAGGGGTATTGAAGTGGACCCAGATAAGGCGAAAGCTGTCAGGGAAATGCCCCCTCCCACAACAGACTCAGAAGTCCGGGGCTTCCTAGGACGAATAAATTTCATAGCCAGATTCATCTCCCAATTAACGGCAACATGCAACCCCATATTCAAACTCCTTCGGAAACGGCATAAGTTCGAATGGGATGCAGAATGTCAAGAAGCCTTTGAAAAGATCAAGCAGTACTTGGAGTGCCCTCCGGTCCTCGTCCCCCCGCCCCGAAAACCTCTCGGTCCTGTACCTCCGGCACTCGACGAGTCCATGGGTTGCATGCTAGGACAAACAAGATGAAGCTGGAAAAGAACGAGCAGTCTACTACCTCGGCAAAAGGTTCAGATTAAGAGAGAAGATACTCGACCTTGAACGAACTGTTGCGCTTTGGTCTGGGCTGCCAAGAGGCCGACCATACATGTTGTCCCTTTCCAGTCCGGCTAGTAGCCAAGACTGACCCCATCAAATATATACTGGAAAAGCCTGCACTGACCGGACGCATAGCACGTTGGCAAATGGCTCTATCCGAGTTTGACATCACTTATGTGAGCCGTCACGCTGTTAAGGGGGGCGCCCTAGCAGATCACCTGGCCTATCACCCACTGGCGGATCCACAGCCCCTGGCTCACGAATTCCCAAACGAACACATCATGGTAACAGGAGACGAGCCCCGACCAAAGAGCGAATGGACGATGTGGTTCGACGGGGCGTCTAACGTGTTGGGAAATGGGATTGGCGTGGTCTTGGCCTCTCCAACCGACCACTACTTCCCTTTCGCCGCCAACCTGGGGTTCGATTGTACAAACAACATGGCAGAGTACGAAGCCTGCACCATGGGACTCGCCATGGCCCTAGAGCACCAGGTCAAGAGACTCCAGGTCTACGGAGACTCGGCCTTGGTGATCTATCAGCTCCGTGGAGAATGGGAAACGGGACACAAACTTATCCCTGCACCACCACTACGTGAGGGAGATGACAGAAGCCTTCGACACCGTCACATTCCACCACGTGCCACGCCAAGAAAATCAAATGGCAGACGCCTTGGCAACCCCCTGTCGCCTATGGTACGAATAAATGACGGGCGGGGAGATGACCATACATGTCCCAAGAACTCCCTCGCAGACAGCCTATTGCCACCACTGGCCTCTGAGCACCCAAAACGGACCCTTAACCCCTGGTACCTTGACATAAAAAGGTACTTGGAAAAAGGGGAATACCCGGAAGGGCATCGAGAGAAAATAGCAAAAGGACGTTGAGAAGGCCGGCAGCCCGCCACCTCTTGGAGCGGAAACGTGCTATACAAAAGGAACGCAGACATGACACTTTGCGATGCGTAGATCGCCCCGAGGCCGAACAGATAATAGAAGAGGTCCACGAAGGGACCTTCTAAGACACCATGCAAGCGGCCATACTGCTCGCAAGATACTCGCTGCAGGTATTACTGGACCAAGTTGGAATCAGACTGCCACCAACATGTCCAAAGGTGTTTGAAATGCCAGGTCCACGCCGACCGTATCAATGTCGCTCCTTCCTCCCTACACAGCTTGGCCGCGCCATGGCCGTTTTCTATGTGGGGCATAGATGTGATCGGGCCCATCGAGCCCAAGGCTTCTAACGGGCATAGGTTCATATTAGTGGCCATCGACTACTTTACCAAATGGGTAGAGGCAGCATCGTATTCGGCCGTAACACGTAGCGTAGTGGTAAAATTCCTCAAAAAGGACATCATCTGTCGTTACGGTATCCCATCCCACGTCATTACAGATAACGGCACCAATCTGAACAACAAGATGATGACGGAACTGTGTGAACAATTCCAGATTCGTCATCACAATTCTACTCCCTACCGTCCCCAGATGAACGGAGCGGTAGAGGCCGCCAACAAAAATATCAAGAAAATAATACGAAAAATGGCGGTAACCTACAAAGATTGGCATGAAATGTTACCCCACGCACTACACGGATATAGGACTTTCAGGCGAACCTCCACCGGAGCAACACCTTATTCCTTGATCTATGGTACCGGCAGTCCTCCCAATAGAGATTGAAATACCCTCTTTAAGGGTCCTGGCCGGCTGAATTAGAAGACGCTGAATGGATCCAAAGGCGCCCACGATCAGCTAAACTTGATCGAGGAAAAATGTCTCACGGCCCTATGCCACGGTCAGCTCTATCGAGCAGGGTTAAAAGTGCCTTTGACAAAAAAAGTGAAACCCTGACGTTCCAGACAGGGGACATGGTCCTCAAAAAGGTACTACCAAACGCCCGCAACCCAGGAGGAAAGTGGGCACCCAACTACGAAGGGCCATATGTGGTAAAGCACGCTTTCTCAAGGTGGGGCGCTACTCCTAATCGATTTGAAGGGCGCGACCTCAAACACCTGGGTCAACTCGGACTCAGTCAAGAAGTTTTTCCCTTGAAATCTCGCCTACAAAGAAGGGAAAGTCGTCCGCATCCAACCGGAACCAAAATAGGATTAGGGAAACCAAGTGCGGGGCTACCTCGTTGATCCCAACAAACAACCCATCCCGCGCAAGAATGCGCAAAACCATGTTTTCACTTTGTAAATCACACATTGTCAATAAAGCCTCGTTTCATTTTTATCTCCTTTGTTTTTACATGCTAAGCTTCATTAATTCAACAAAAAGAATCTACATTGCTAAAGAATAGTTCGCAATCAAAGGTACCATCTCCGTTACGGACCCTCGTGATCATTGATGGCTCAATAACGCGGCGATATCCTGGTCGGGGTGGCCAAGCACAGTAAAAAAAAAACGAACCAAAAAAAAACAACAACAGAAAATAATAACACTAAGCACGCATTCCCATGAAATAGGAGAAATTCTGCATTCTAAGTTTGCCCTAGGTTGATTCCATCTCGGTTTGGCCAAGTCAATTAATTAGGTATTCTAAAAAAAAAAATAAAAAAATAAAAAAATAAATAAAAAAAAATAATAATAAAATAATAATAAAAAAATAAAAAAATAAAAAGAAACGACCAAAAAAAAAAAACAAGAGAGATAATAAATAAATTCTCATTCCATAATAATAATAAAGTGTCTATACATGATCATTGGGGAGGGGAGTCGAGGAGGGAAACAAGCTTCCCATCCTTAATTTCTAAATCGGCCGAGTAAGGACTCAAGTCAAAGTCCGACGCCAGTAAGAGCGTCCGAAGGGCTTTCCCAAAGCCCGCCTCTGTGATCAACAAAGGGCGTTCTCCAAGCTGTTCCACCTACCAAAGAAGCGCTGGCTTCTCTCTTTGTGTATAAAGAAGCCTCGGCCTCCAAAGCGTAGCCTTGGCCCCCATGCCTTCGCCGCGTCCCCAACTTGGCCTTGGTCTCCTTTGTCGGCCGCCACGACGCCTCTGCCGAACTGCTCGGGAGCCGGCAGCATTCAAATCCTTGGATAAGGTCTCGGGACTGGGCGGGCAGCCGTCAAAAAGCCGCCTTCGGCCTTGCAGCCTCAATCCTCCGGTTGGCGGCCGGCCTCCGCCTCTGTCATCTTCTGGGTTAATTGGGCAGCTTCGGCCAGCCTGCGGCTGCCTTACCCCCAAGGATGCTGCCTCGACTTGACTTTGCTAGGTTAGCCCATAAACCCTCCGGTCGGTTCTCAATTTGGCCACTTCCGCCTTCGACATCTCAACCTCAGCCCCGATCATGGTTGGCCTTGGCCACCTTCTCGAACTCTTTCTTATTTAAGGCCTCCTTCAAAGACGATCTGCTCAAATTTTTCTTTCACAGTGCCCTTGACACCTCTAAAGAAGCCAACGATCCGAGATGATAGGCTTCCAACATCTCAAACGCCCTTCCACCCCAAAGAATACCAAGAGCCCCAAGGTCAGATTGAGGAATCGAGCTTGGGGGAACCATCCTGGAGGTTCACATTGGGCCCCCACAAAGACTTTACATTATTAGGGGCCTTGAAGTACGATAGACCCCCCAAAGGAAACTCGGGACCGTCAGTTATGGTAACCCTGCTCCTCTCTGTCAGGCTAACCGGAGACGAACTAGGGGGCATGACGCTTTTCCCCTTTTTCCTAGATGCCTCCTCGGCAGCAGCGGCTTCAGCCTTCCTCTTGGCAGCTCGAGTCATCACATCTGATGAAGGAAGCCTCGCTTCGGCTTGGGCCGATTCTTCAAGGGCCTGCACCTCTCTGGCCGGCACCCTAAGAAGCATGCCGGGGTCGGATCACCTCGGAATCGGGAGCCGACTGTTCCCCGGCTTGGTGCACCGCCCCCATCGAGTCGACTCGACCGGGCAGCCTGCACTTCGGCCTTGGCGTTGATGCCTCCCGGCTGGCGGCAGCCGACTTCTTTTCGCTGAACCGCTAATCGAGCCCGCTTCACCTTCTTAATCAACGCCGCCATGTCATCCCCTTCATCTTCGATCATTCCCGCCAACACAAAAACAGATATCAAATACGTATATTGAAGGCCAAAATGAAAAACAGGACTTACTTAAATGAGAAATGTGTTTTTGCCCAAGGGCCAAGGCGATCTCCTTGCAGTTCATCCCTGGGCAGGCTGGGTCCTTAATTGTAGAGTCACTTTCTCCTCGGGAGAAAGTTGGCTCTTATGCGTCCCCGAGGCCTTTAAGGGCAACCTCCAGTACAAGGGCATGGGCTGACCATCCGAACACAAAGCCCCCTCAACCAGAGCCCTAATCCTCACGAACCGATCCTTGAAGCCTTTGTAGGACGCCGTGTACGCCGTGAACAGACTGGTGTTGGGAAGAGGCGCCAAGGAGACCCAACCCACCTTTTTCCCTACACGGATGGTGTAGTGACTTAGGAACACAGGGGCAGAAGGGGTTATGGTCAGCACCGCGCACACCACCTTGAACGCCTGAAGAGCTGCCCACCCGTTGGGATGAAGCTGCGAAGGAGCCACCCCCATCAGCCTTAGTACATCCGCGGTAAAGCGGTCCAAGGGGAAAGTCACCCCCAAATCCAGGAGGACGGTTTCGTACATGTAAACGAAATCGCCCTCCCCCCTCCGCCTCAAGCGTGGCAAACCCGCTCTAAAGGAGAACGATTGGGTCATTTCCAGTTGAGGGCGTGAGGCCCATGCACCCAGCCTCCTTTGACAGCCCAAAGTCCTCACTTCCGCGGAGTCATCTTCGAACCATGCGAAAGGACGCCCTCCCCTGAACTCCACTCAAAATGCTCCTCCCCGACGGAGTAGGAGCATTAGATGCCCCCACTTGGCCCGCCGCAGCCCACAGCACAAAGAACTATGGCCTGGCTGGAAGTTGAAGTAAAAGAAGAAGACGAAGGGAGCCCAGCAGTACCTGACATTTCTGGATATTGAAGTTGAAAAAAAGGAGCTGCACTTTGAAGGAGAAGAAATTGGAAGATCAGAGAATAGGAAAGCTCCAACGAAAATGAACAAATGAGTCCCAACGGGCAGCTAAACGCCTATTTATAGTGATGAAAGGTCGCCTAGGGACAAGAAACGACGCGCCATTAAAGAGGCGTAATCCCCCAAGGCGGCGCAATCATCAGGCCTGCAGTTATGGCGCCCAAGAAACGAAAAGACACATTAATGTGCCCCGAGGAATGAAAAGACGCCATTAATGCGCCTCCCAGAAATGAAAAGGCAAGCCAGAGGGGCGCGTGCCCTCAGGCGCGACCATTGAGTTTCCAAAAAAAACACAAAAAAAAAATAATAATAATAAAAATAAAAAATAACAAATGAAGAAAAAAGATATATCGAAAAAGAAAAGTAATAAATTCAGTCAAACCGACTCGGCCAACGTCGAGCCGATTCGGACAAAGATTCAATCCATCTCGCCAACGCCAAGCCGATTCGGTAGCAGTCAATTCGACTCGGCCAATGGCAAGCCGACTCAGACAGCATTCAATCCATCTCGGCCAACGTCAAGCCGACTCGGACAACATTCAATCCATCTCGGCCAGCGTCAAGACAACTCGGCCAGCATTCCATCAAACCATCCTACCCAATATCATACCAAGTTCCAATAGACGATTCACCCCTCCAAGCAAGGTAAGATCAGAAACACCATCAAACCTAGGCGCCTAAGGGAAAGCCTAGCAAGTCGTCCTCAGACACAAACAGCCCAATGACAGCCCTCAAACACTGGCACCCAGTGGAAAGCCCAAGGGTCAACCAAGTCAAAGCAAGATAGCAACATCATCAAACCTAGGCGCCAAACGGAAAGTCTAGCGATCACTCAAAAAACAAGTACCCCAATGGCCATTTTCAAACCCGAGCACCTAAAGGAAAGCTCAAGGCCAATCAAGTTAGGATAATTCAACAAAGACCATCAAGCCTAGGCGCCAAGCGAAAGCCTAGTGACCACTGAAAGCAACCATCCTGATGGCTCCTTCAAATGTGGGCACCCAATGGAAAGCCCAACAGCCACTTACTCCAGAGCAGTTCACTACTCGCAGCCCAGTCCTAGGACCACCCCGTCAGTCGGCTCCCCAGGAAGGCTCAGAGTCTTTATCCGCATTCATTATCACAAACCCAATACTGAATGCAAATAAAGAGGGGGCAATTGTAGCACCCCTAAATCGTCCGGGCTGGATGTCGTCCCAGCCTTTCCCCCCGAAGCCGGCCCAATTTCTGGCATTTGGGCCATTCCGGCACGGCTCAAAGCTGAGACGGGCCCAGAGTCCACGTTTGACTCAGTCTCCGTTTGACTCAGTCTCCACTTGACTGAGTCTCCACACATCCCAGTGGGCCCCAGGCGTCATGGGAGAAACTGAAAAGAGAGAGAGGATAATATCTGAGAGAATCTTGGGATTCGGTTGTTATGCAGCCACTCCCAAACTCTATATAAAGCCCAGGCAGAGAAGAGAAAAGGGGATCAACGAAGAGAGAGAGAAAGGAGGGGACTAGCAGAGAAGAAGCAGAGAAGGCTAGCAGAGACCAACGAGGAAGAACGACCGGAGACAAACCGAGAGAACTGACGACGACGCGCCAGAGACGAAAGGAGGACCCCAAGGGCCGGCAGAGAAGAAAGATCAAGCATTGGACAAAGACAGGGAGACGCGTCCACCATCTCCGAGCACCAGGTTAGTATCTTAATCCTTTTTTTACCTCAGTCCAAGTCAGGTTCCCTACCACCCATCTCAAACCCAAATCCTCACCTTCCTGGGGCCGAGTCCATCTCGTCACCTAGAAACACTAGCCGACGTAACCTTAAGCAGACCCCGACCAGGTCTTCTCCAAGCCGACTCGGTCTCGGTCACACCAGATGGCCGAGGCCGACTTTGACCCGCCATACAGGCCGAGCCGACGCGAGTCGGCCTGATCCCCAACACGGACCATCATGCCTAATCCGACTTGGTTCCGGCAGAGCCGAGACGGAACAAGCCATTCCTTATCCCCTTAGACTCACCTCCCACTAAAAGGAGAAACCAGCCAAATCTCCCCCAGCCAGAACTACGTGGACTTTGAATCCTCTAGAGCTGAGGTACGTAGGCCTAGGGGGCACACCCCTATCAAGTCAAACCTTAAAAGCCAAAAATCCAGGATGCCTTGCCCAACTCTCTTCCCTCTTAGGACTTAGATAAAAAACACAAGCCAAATGCAAACACCGTCCCTCTTCCCGTATAGCTAGCTAGGGGTAACTATCAAGTGATAGGCATGCTGGGGGCCCCTACGCCCTTAGCGTGTAACCAACTCCCGAACCCATATGTCTGATTCGAGACCAGCCTTTCCAATAGGTTTCCTGGCGTTCTCCAAACCAAAACGCCGGTGGCGACTCCTGCCTGGCCGACTCGGTTTCGGCCGACTCCGCCTAGCGCCACGATTTAGGTTGTGACAGTTTTAATAAATTGTGTAATTTCAATTATACTATTTAAATATTATTATAACAAATTGTTTAGTTATTATAATAGTTAATTTAATAATTTATATTTATAATTGTTATAAAAAATTAGTGTAAAAATATATTATAAACTCTAATTTAAATATATATAAAAATTAGAAGATAAAAATTAAGCTTCGTTTCTTTAGTTCGACTATGAGACTAATCCTTGGATTAGAATATGAAGGTTATTTCACATGTGAAGAAGCAATTGATATGAAAGTGTAGAATCCTATATATACATATAGGTGACCTTTCAAATGAAAAAAAATTACAATGAGAAAATGAGAACTTTTAATCATAACTCTTAGATAAAAAATAAAATAAAATAAACATGTAGTTGAGATTAAAACTCAGTTAAACGCACCTTATAAGATTATCATTATTGTTATCTTCGGTGATGGTGGAAACGATGGTAGGAGCGATGGTTGCGGTGCTGTTGATGGTGGCGATGACACTAACAATAGTGGTGACAATGACGGTGACGATTGTAATGATGATGACAATAGTAGTGGCGGCGACAGTTGTGGTGGCAATGACGACGATGACGATAGTGATGATAACAATAGTAGTGATGATGGTGGTGGTGATAGTAATGATGGTGGTGGCGACAGTGGGGTGGTGACAATGACAATGGCAATAAAAGTGATGGTAGTGACTACGACTGTGGTGGTGGTGGTGGCAGTAGTGGTGACGACGGTGAGGGTGGTGGTTATGGAAGAAGAAACAATGATAATCCAACAAAAGGTATTTAATTGGGTTATAATCTCAATTGCAATCTTTTTAATTGAGATCCAATGCCTCCTGTGCCTACGTACCCCTATAGTCGAGGGAGTCAAAGTTGACATTGTTTTGCCTGAGGCTTGGAGGGTAATAAAAAGTGTGGGTGGAGGGGAGTAGACTGCCCATTGGTGTCCAAAGGAGGTTGGGATAGAGTGGATTGTCCATTGGCATCCAAAGAACCTTGGAAATTATCATGGCTTGGGATAGAAATAAGTACCTTTTATTGTGGAACTTGACAAGAATTGCCTCCTTCTCCTATGTATCTCCTTTTGCAATGGAGAATTCAAAGTTCACGTAGTTCTTGCTTAGGGTGATCCTTTTGTCGACGAATGCTTCTATTATACTCGTAGTCTCTAAAGGATGAGAACCAACTATGTAGCATCTACATCGAGAATTCAAGTATTGTGGATTGTCCATTGGCGTCCTAAGAGGGTTAACTCCTTATGTGGTAATTGTATGCTTTTTCAAGGCAAAAAAGCCCCAAGGATAGAGTGGATTGTCCATTGACGTCCAAAGAGGGTTAACTCCTCATGAGGTAATTGTGTGATTTTTCAAGGCAAAAGAACCCCTAGGATAGAGTGAACTGTCCATTGGCATCCAAAGAGAGTTAACTCCTCATAAGGTAATTGTATGATTTTTCAAGACAAAAGAGCTCCCGAGATAGAGTGGATTACATAGCTAGGTTGGTCATTTGTAGTCTTAGGGGGGTATTAAACTACCCTATAGACATACATATGATATGGTATTACACTATCCTACGGACATGCATATGAGATTTTAGCACTAACCTGGAATCCAAAAGGTTTGGCGTTAGGCTCTTCCTTCTCCTTTTTCTCTGGTAGCACTTCTTGAATGGAATCGTCTTTCCCTTCCTGTCTTCCACCCTCTTTTCCCCAATTTTTTCGACCACTTTTACTTCGTCTCGGGGCCTTTTATAGGCTTTGAGGCTGACCTGGTTCCCTCCTCCATGATCCCACGATTCTTGGTTCCACTCCTCCATGATCCCACAATTCCTTCTCAAACATCATGAGTGGTTAACTCCTCTACCTCCATGATCCCCTCTTCGACGCGAGTCAATGGAGATGTGTGTTGAAGACTTGGTCCCAAACAGATTCGGGGCCCCACAGTTGTCCCCTCTTTATTTGTGTTCATCTAGGGGAAACAGTATGGGTCTTCCTGGATAAGCATAAATAAAGACTCACAAGTAGGCATGATTTGGGGAGTCGTTGGGGATGGGTCTGAGTTGGAGTCATTAGAGGCCCAAAGTTGGATTAATGGGCTGTTCATTGGGTGCCTTTGATGGGGATGGACCAATGGACTATCCGTTAGGTGTCCATGGTTGGCTAGTCAATGGACTTTCCCTTAAGCGTCCAAGGTTGACTGGTTACTTGGACTTTCCATAGGTGTCTAGGATTGTTGGGTCAATGGATTATCCCTTAGGTTTCCAAGGTTGATTGGTTACTAGACTTTCCAATAGGCGTCTAGTATTGTTGGGTCAATGGACTATCCAGTATGCGTCTAAGGTTGATTGGTTACTGGACTTTCCAATAGGCGTCCAGTATTGTTAGGTCAGTTGACTATCCCTTAGGCATCCAAGGTTGATTGATTACTGGACTATCCAATAGGCATCCAAGATTGATTGGGTCAATGGACTATCCCTTAGGCGTCCAAGGTTGGTTGATTGATTACTAGACCATCCAATAGGCGTTCAGTATTGTTGGGTCAATGGATTATCCAATAGGCGTCCAAGGTTGATTGGTTATTGGACTTTCCAATAGGCGTCCAGTACTGTTGGGTCAATGGACTATCCCTTAGGCATCCAAGGTTGATTGTATCAATGGACTATCCATTAGACGTCCAAAGTTGAATGTATCAATGAACTATCCATTAAGTGTCTAAAGATGAAGGGATCAATGGACTATCCATTAGGTGTCCAAAGTTGAAGGGATCGATGGACTATCCATTAGGTGTCCGAAGTTGAATAAATCAATGGACTATCCATTAAACGTCCAAAGTTGAAGGGATCAATGGACTATCCATTAGGCGTCTAAAGTTGAGTGTATCCATGGACTATCCATTAGGCGTCCACGATTGAATAGATCAATGGACTATCCATTAGGCGTCCATAGTTGAAGGGATTAGTGGACTATCCATTAGGCATCCAAATTTGAAGGGATCATTGGACTATCCTTTAGGTGTCCAAAGTTTGAGTAGATCAATGGACTATCCATTAGACGTCCAAAGTTGAAGGGATCAATTAATTATCCATTAGGCCTCCAAAGTCGGATAGGATAATTAGACTATCCTTTCGGCATCCAAAAATCCTTAGAGTGGGTGGTAGATAGACTGGATTGGATTGATTTAAGTGTTTAGATGGGATTGATTTCAGTGTTTAGATTGGATTTAAGCATGGAGCTTGTTTGGATAACATAGGATCACATGGAAAGGGATCAAGGAGTGAGTGGTGTTATGATAGAGAACTTGGCATGGAGTCGGCTTCGAAATGTTAATACTGGAAGCGACACAAGTTCGCGTGGCCTTGAATGGAGGACTCGACACGAAGTCGCATGCTTGGATGTTGACATGGAGCTTGTTAGATTGGACTTGGCATGGAGGTTTTGGCATAGAGCCTGTTAAACGTCCTTGGCATGGAGGTGGTAGGAAGATCTCGACATAGAGTCGGATGATTCTCGACATAGAGCTGGATTGAGGGTCCCAGTATAGAGCTGGTTGAAGGGTCTCAGCCTAGAGCTGGATGAATATCGGTTAAAAGGTCTCAGCATAGGTAGATTGAAACTTCAACCTAGAGCTGGATGGATGCCTTGGCCTAGGGCTGGATAGATGGTCTCGGCCTAGAGTCAGTTTGGAGGTTGATATTGATTTGCTTTGATTGAAGTAAACATGGAGCATGGATGATACCGACACAGAGTCGGTTAGAGCCGCTCCATGGAGTCGACATAGGTGACTTGGCACCGGGTCGACAGAGACTCGACATGGAGTTGACATGGAGTTGGCGCAGAACCTGATACGAAGTGGGCAAAGTACTTAACATAGAGTTGGTATAGACCTTGGCATGGTGTTGGAATGCAAGAATCGATATTAGCTTTAAGGAAATAACCATGGGATGACGTGCATGCATGCTATATGTATGCATTTATGCACGTATGCAAAATTGATTGAGATTTTTATTTTATGGGAGGATGGACATTTAGAGGCTTGGAATGCATGTCATATGCGTGGATTGTCGGATGCGTGAATGCTTGGATTGCATGTAGGTTGCATGAACGTTTGACATAGATTGTTGGATGCATGATTGTATGGATGTATGGAGGTTTGTCGTGGATGGCTGGATGCGTGGATGTATGGAGGTTTGTCGTGGATTGTTGGACGATGTGGAGTTGGATGGGGTGTAGGAGGTGTGCATTTAGCAGGGGCAAGTCTTTATTTCCCTGTAGTTTGCTATCCCAAGACTCATGGCAGTTGGTTTTTTTTTTTTTTTTTGGTGTTGGAAGCGTCCGGATGCTGTTACCTCGTTATTGCTCATGGGTTGAGACCAGTCAGAGGCTCACTGCTTTGAGTGATCTTTAACTTTTTCATCTTTACTGTAACGCTCCTTTAGTTTACTTTATTTTTGGCTTATAGAGTGTGGATACCCTACTTCATCCGGGTATATGCTCGACCAACCCAGCAAGATGGTCAAGGTAACCATACATAGAAAGAGGAAGGAAATGGAAGATCAAAGAGAAAAAGGGTCATATTGAATGTCGTAGCCAAAAGAAGAAAATTGTTGATACAAGAACATAGAGGAAGCCAGGAAAGGAACCTGAAAAGTAAATTCTGCAAATTCTTGAAAAGGATGACAGTAACAACGTCAAGGAAATCCTAGGAACACTACTGGTCAGAGAAGGCAATATATGTTACTCCCCAAGAATGAATGAAACTGCTCAGAATTGACCAGAGTCTAGCTACTCGGGGAGATAAAAGTCATTAGCTCTAACAGGAAAGAGAGATGAGACGCTACAAGGGGTTTCAGACTAATTATCCTTGGCAGAAAAGGGAAAGAAAGACTAGTGGAATAGGTTAAGGTTCTGCCAGCCTGTCCGACATCAAGCCTCGACAAAAAGAATGCGCGCAGGCATGTCAACTGACTGGGATTGTCACTCTACCACATGACAAAGAGCTCCATCATAAGGTCAACCCAGAAGAGAAGGAGTGGTCATTGTCGCACTAAAGGCAAGAGGGGAAGTAAACTCCTGGGGACATAGCGTTATCAAAGATCTGGTTGGAAAGTGCCCCTGTTAAAATCTCTACTAAGATCGGGGTAATGATGACTTTGGAGCGGAAATCACCTATAAAAGGTGCAAGAGAGCTCAAATGAAGGGACTTTGGATAGAAGCATAAAGAAACAACATTGGTGAAGGAGAACTAGAAGACCCCTAAATCATCCTCAAGAAGATCGAAGAACATTATCTCTAGATACTAGGTTGGTCGAATAATTTAAGTCCACATCAATATTCATTGAATGTTAGCATAGTGTTGAGCATGCAACAAAGGGTTTTTTAATTGTAAACATCCATTTGGCCAAAGAATAGATGTAGCCCGCTGCATCAATGTAGGTTGACATGTTAAATGGTTCCTAATCAGCATCGAGGTTAAGAAACTCCGATTTCTATTACACTCATTCAATTCATGGCATAAAAACCACGTGAACTTTAACTTTTCTATATGTTGAGATATGTAGGAGCAAGGGTGATGCTTGTCAAGTTATGTACATTGATCTTTTTCATTCACCCATGCATAATTTTATGTAAATATGTACCACATGCAAAAGTCTATGATATAAAAAAAAATTCATTCACACCATACATTTAATAGGGTTACTACTTGTTGGAATAGACGTAGTAGAGGTGTTATATCTCTATTATGTAACTGATTCCCGAACTTGAACTCTAGTTTCCTGATTTGCCTTATCCTGCAATTTGGTTTTCTAGTGTTTCCAATAAAACATAGGTGGCGACTCCTCTAAGTTTGTTTTTGTCTTCTTCTAATGGAGACATGGACAAAAATAATTTTTTTATTCATTTGCCAGACCCGTCGTGATTCAAGTTAAGACAGATGGCGACTCTATTGGGGACTGCCTTGATAATCGAGCCTATAATTAGATGCATGGTGTGAAGGATTTTTAGTCAGCTTGCATTGTCTTTAGCAGAATATTATGTGAAAATGAAAATTATGGTTGTTGATTTGAACCTTAGGGTAGGCCACATGCAAAAATATTTGGTCTCTTGCAGGAAGAAAAGGAGGAAGTTCTCCTAAGATAAAACAGTAGGCACACCACATGAACCCTGAGCAGGACTTTATACCTGGGTCCAAGAGTGAGCCTAAGGAGTGGGGATTAGTAATGGTAGTCATTTGGGGTTTCCTCCCACTTGAACATCGTGACAATCCTATCCAGAATGATGTCCTACGGCAAAATGTCTGTATTTGGGATGAACTTCTCATTTATAGAGATATCGTGGCAAGGATAATAAGTTATGGAGGCCAAAGTGAGTAAATAGACCCTTCCTCTGCCCAAGTCAAGGATCTCGCACACACTTAGAGTAGATGAAGGGGGGGATAATGCATTATGGTCCCTCATGGATGACCCTCATTACATTCATGTCATACTTGAGTGAGTTAGGTCATGCACATAATCTCATCACTAACATCCATCCTCATGCATAATGACGTGTTGTTTTAATCGTAAATGATATTTTCCTAAGAAACATGGTAGCTAAGTCCAAGAGAGAAACAATTCCTATCAAGGTGAAGTCATTGGGAGCAGTTGTTTTAAGATAATATGTTGAAATGTTCAAAGGGAGTAACAGGCGGGTGTTTGAATAGAAATTTGGCAAAATCTTATATTCGGTGGAGATTGAAATTCAACCTGAAGCCATATTAGCCTTGGCTCAATTTTACGACCCTCCAATGAGAAGTTTCCTATTTCAAAATTTCCAAATGGCACCCACTCTTGAAGAGTATGAATGTATTCTCGGGAGGCCTCGAACTAGAGATTCACCTTACTTGTATCAAGGAAATTGACCATCATCTGAAAGGATAGCTAGATTGTTGAGAGTCCCGGAAGTGGAGGTCCTCAAAAAAGACAGCAACGTAGTGGGGTTAAGGGTATCCCACTCTCGTACTTAGAAGAAAGAATGAGTATATTGGCCGAGTTTGGAAGCTGGGACGCTCTAGCCGACACGTTGGGGTTAGCGGTGTATGGGGTCATTTTACTTCCGCACCTTAATGACTACATTGACTTAGCAGTAATAGATGCTTTCATAGTTGTCAGAGAGAAATGTCTGAGCCCTATGGTAGTAGTACTAGCAAACACTTATTATAGTTTGCAGCGCTACCACGGTAGTAGGGGGCACTTGATTTGTTGCTTACCGGCTTTGTACATTTGGTTAATCTCCCACACGTTTGCTAGCAAGCGCCCTACAGTCTGACCAATAGAAGACCATAAATGGTGCCTGGTTCCCAACAAAAATGGATCTGAGTTGGCTAGTTTTCTCTCCTCTCTCACAGATAAGGATATTCGATGGTACCCAAAATGGAATGAAAGGGATGAAATCCTCTATCTATGTGGGGGATTCCCGAATGTTCCACTAATGGGTACCCAAGGATGTATAAACTACAACCCTTCGATCCTATTGTGATAGCACGACTATCCCGTCATTTTCCTGCCTACAGATGAATCCATTTCACCTTTACTCGTGCATGGGTTGGGGATACATCATGCTGATATCCTAAGAAGAATCAGGATGGCCTGGGGGTATACGGTCAAAAAAGGCAAGCAATTAGGACCTCAGAATCATGGAGACTTAACTGCATACCAACATTGGCTCCAACATAGGGTCGATATGGTCCGAATTCCGTTTTCCAATATCAAATCACCAATTTGTGAATCAGAGGAGACAATACGAAGTGAAGAAGAGGTGGCAAACCAAGGAACCAACATGAAGAGAAAATTGGAGGAGGCACACGCAGGAAAACAAGCTGCAGATGAAGGCGAGTCGACATAAAAGGAATGCTGAATTTCTGGCCTAAAGAATCTGGATGGAAGAAGAAGCGAGATTCAGAATGAGAGAATGCCTAAAGGCAGTGGATGCCAAGATGTGCCTTAAGAGGGAAGAAAGAAATAAAGTTGTGGTTGAGAAAGAAGGGCTCTAACAAATACTGAAAGAAGTAGAGCAAACAGAAAGAGAGTGTCAACACCAGATTGGGCAACTACAAGAACAGATCCTCTAGATGGAAAAGGAACTCCATAACGAATAGAACCAGTTGAGGGTGGAGCAAGACATGAATCGCCAGTTGGAAAATCTGGCGTACGATAAAATAACTGCTCTCGAAACCGAAATAGAAACTTGGAAAGAACAGAGCCAACGATCAGAAAACGAGAAAATATTTTGGGAGGGTCGTTGCCGAAAAGTGATTTGGTTGATGAGTCAAACTTTGATAGACATCCCTGAAGCTTTAAGGAAGGTCGCGTATATGATGGACCCCCTCAAAACACCGATGGAAATTTCATCTTTCTTGGATATATGTAATAATGTAATGAACAGACTGAAATCACTAAGGAATTGATCTAAGTAATGAAAACATTCGAACACCTAGGACCAACGTTTCAAAGAAAGGAATCGATCATTGATAAATTAAAATGACACGATCATTCATAATAACAAACATTGCATATACACAAAAATATACATGCATCATAATCATATCACGTTTTATTTTCTTAAACCAGAAAATTTCAAAAAAATAAAGCCACGCTCAGTCACCCATACAATACGCGAGGAAAATCGAAAGCTATGGATGTAGTAGTTGAAGACATAGGTTAGCAGCAGGAAGAGATCAACGCGCTAAAGGGCCAGATGGGTAAAATACTAGAGGTCCTTCAAAATTTGGAGGTTAGGATGAGCAAGATAAGCGCCACTCAGGCGACTCCGGACCATCCACCAGGGTACACACCTAGACCAAACCCTGGGCCATATCCTTACAGGATGCCTTACATGGGAGAAGAAGAAATTCCTTATAATCCTCAAAGGGATGCCCATGTGGAAGGAGTAAACCATCCTAGGAACAACACTGGTTTGCCTCAAGAGCAAGAACTAGTAGTAGAAGAAATCCCGGTAAGGAACACGACAAGCATTGATACTCCAATCAATGGTCAAACCCTAGTAAATGTCATATGCACTGAGCAGCCAGAGTCTCAAGAGAAATGACAATATCTAGAAGAGCGGTTGTAGCTATTGAAGGAGCCAATAAGTACCGTTTTGAGGCTGTTGATCTTTGCTTCATACCAGATATTGTAATCCTTCACAAATTCAAAGTACTAGACTTTGATAAGTACAAAGGAAGTTCTTGTCCTAAGAACCACCTGATCTCATACTGCCGCAAGATGGCAGTCCATACCCAAGATGATAAGTTGTTGGTCCATTTCTTTCAAGAAAGCCTCACGAGGACCGCCTATAGTTGGTATTTGAACCTTGAGAAAGGACAAATCCGAACATGGGGAGACCTGGCCAAAGATTTTTTGAAGCAATATCGATATAATGAAGAGTTAGCCCCAGACCAAACTCAGCTTCAGAGAATGACCAAAAGAGACACCGAAATCTTCAAAGAGTATGCTTAACGGTGGCGAGAAATTGCGGCCGACGTACAACCCCTACTGTTTGAAAAAGAGATGGTCACCATGTACATCGATACTTTATAGCCAACTTTTTATGAGAAAATGGTCAGCAACGTATCCTCCAATTTCTCCGATTTGGTAATTATAGGAGAGAGGATTGAAGCTGGGCTAAGGAGTGGAAAAAATGTCGTCATCATGGATGGAAACTCTTTGGCAAAGAAGGTGGTCTCTGATAAAAAGAAGGGAGATAGCAATACCATTATGATGACCAAGATAGAGCCATCCACATACCACCCGATTTTTAGAACAAATCAATATTCGCCTAGTTTCCAACCGATAACCACTATCGGACCCAGTTTTACACCCCCATCAACCTCAACAACCACGACAATAGAAGCACAAGCTGCCTAGTTCGGTAATTCCCAACGTAGAAGCAATCCCAGGGTTTTTACGCCGATACTGATGTCATATGCAGAACTCCTTCCTCACTATAAAACAATCCCTTATTGTTGTCGTACCAGTCAAACCCTTAGTTCTTCCTTATCCAAAAAACTATGATCCTAATGCCAAATGCGAGTATCATGCTGGAGCCGCGGGACACCCCACAAAAAAATGTTGGGGATTGAAACATAAATTCCAAGATCTTATTGACATAGGATGGCTCAATTTCAAGGAAAATACTCCCAACATCAACAATAACTCCCTCCCTGAACACGACAAGCCGGCTGTTAATGTTGAAACTGAAGAGGATAGAAGAAATTCGAACTCCCATGAGATTTATCTTTAAAAAACTGGTACAACATGAAGTGATCACGAAAGAAATAAAGGTAGACGTATACCCTGGGATGACCAAGTTCGCACAATAATGCAACGATTGATGGACATAGATATTGTCCAAGTGAGTAGGAAGAATAAAGAAGCCCGAATTGCTATGATTAGGGTTGAGAAGGATGCTGGTAATGGACCAAGGCTTGTTATCATCCATTACTTGCCAACAGGAAGCATTCCCCGACCGCTTGAAATACAAGTTCTAACTCCTTTCCCTTAGAAGCATTCCCAAGCTGTGCCTTGGAGATACGCATTTGGAATTGAATAGACTTCTTCTGGCGAGATCAACATTGCTGGAGTGGGAGGAATAACCGGAAGTGGTCAGATCTATGCCCCTGAAGACACAAGGACAGAAGAAACACTAGAACAAGGATCCCCCTCCATCGCCAAGAAAGCTAGAGTTACTGAAAAAGGAAGTGAAATGGAAAGGAAAGAAGAACATGTCGAGTTCTTAAGTTGATTAGTCAGAGTGAATATGAGCTAATAGATCAGTTGAAACAGACCCCTACCAACATTTCCCTCTTATCCTTGTTAATGAATTCTTAGAGCCACAGAAAAGTACTGATCAGAGTGTTGAATGAAGCCAACATGGACAAAAACATATCCGTGGACAAACTAGAAGGAATAGTTGGACACATCATGGCCAATAATTACATCACATTCTCGGATGAGGAAATACCGGCAGAGGGTAGAGGCCATAATCGAGCACTTAATATCTCTGTCAGGTGTTTTGATTGTTTTCTGACCAAAGTCTTGATTGATAACGACTCCTCATTGAATGTGTTACCTAAGGCAACGTTGGAGAGGTTGCCCTATGATAGGAACAAGATGAGAAACACCTATAGCTGTCTGCTTGGCAGACCCTAGGTTCACGCGGCTGGTGCAGTCCCGTCTTCCCTACACTAAAAGCTTAAATTCATTATGGGAGATAAGTTGGTTATCATCTCAGGGGAAGAAGACTTGGTAGTGGCATGCCCTAAACCAGCAGAGCACATTAAAGCTAACAAATAGGCATTGGAGACCGCCTTTCAATCATTAGAAATTGCCAATACCACCCTCGTAATAGAGGCCAAGAAGAGAAGTAACTTGAGCCCTTTAAAGGTAGCCGCCAAAATGATGATAAGAAAAGGATACAGGGTAGGAAATGGGTTAGGAAAGAACCTCGACGGGATTGTAAGGCCAGTACAAGTGACGGGCAATCTGGGGAAACTTAGACTTGGTTATCAGCCCCATGGGAAAACACTGCAGAAGATGCTGATCAATGGTCGAAAGCGAATTGGCCACCTTCGGGAATATTTTGTCAGTAAAGGGTTTGCCAATCAAGTGGAAGAAGAAACTGACCAACCAGAAAAAGGTCTAGAAGACTACGTACATCTTGACTCAGACCAGACTGGCACCGTTAATTGGACAATCTTAGACATACCTGTAGAACACATGTAATGTTATAACTCTTTTAGAAACTGCCAATGTTACAATGTTTTAGCTAATGAATGCAATGCTTTATCTTTCCGTCCACTTCACTCCTCTTTTACGTCGCTTGACTATCATTTTCCTTGCATCACCATCTCACCCTAACTAACATCCACCCTTAATTGCAGAATTCAAAAACAACAAACTAATAATGTCAATTCCCGCTGCCCTTACGATAAGAATAACTTAATTCAAGGAACAAAGACCAGCCAAGATATCAGGGAAGAATTAGAAGGGATAGATAAAATCCTATGTCCTTAGTCAGAGGAAGTTGAAATAATTGACCTAGGAACCACTGAAAGAAAAGAAATTAAAGTGGGAATTGCAATGCATCCAGAGGTTAGGAAAGATCTTATCTAATTGCTGAAGAAATATGTAGATATATTTGCATGGTCATATCGAGATATACCGGGTTTGGATAGTGAAATTGTGTTAGAACCCCATTACCCCCAATAAAGCAAAAATTGAGGAGAATGAGTCCAGACATTTCTCTGAAAATAAAAGAGGAGGTGAAAAAGCAATTGGAAGCTGGATTCTTAATAGTGGCCAAATACCCACAATGGGTAGCCAATATAGTGCCAGTCCCGAAAAAAGATGGGAAAGTGAGGATGTGTGTAGACTATAGGGACCTGAATAAAGTCAGTCCTAAAGATGATTTCCCCTTGCCGCACATTGATATCTTGGTAGACAACACTGCCCGACATGCGTGTTTTTCGTTTATGGATGGCTTTTCAGGTTACAATCAAATCAAAATGGCACCAAAAGACATGGAGAAAACTACCTTCATTACCCAATGGGGGACTTTCTATTACAAAGTTATGCCTTTTGGCCTAAAGAACGCAGGGGTAACAGAGACATATCAACGGGAAATGATAGCTCTGTTCCATGACATGATGCATAAGGAAGTGGAGGTCTATATCGATGACATGATCTTCAAATCCAAAACAGGTCGAGATCATGTATGAGATCTGGAGAAGTTGTTTGAAAGGTTAAGGAAATACCACCTCCGCCTCAATCCAGCGAAATGTACCTTCAGGATTAAGTCTGGAAAATTGTTGGGATTCATTGTTAATGAGAAGGGAATAGAGGTTGATCATGACAAAGTGAAAGTGATCCTTGAAATGAAACCTCCTCAAACAGAGAAAGAAGTTAGAGGGTTCTTAGGAAGAATAAATTATATAGCAAGGTTTATCTCTTAGCTAACAACTACCTGTAGTCCTATATTCAAGCTTTTGAGGAAAAATTAGAAGAAAGAATGGGATCAGGATTGCCAGAAAGCATTTGAGAAAATCAAAAGCTATCTAAAAGATCCCCCAGTCTTAGTGTCACTAGTGGATGGAAGACCTTTCATCATGTATCTGACAGTACTAGAAGAATCCATGGGCTACGTGTTGGGACAGCATGACGAATCTAGAAAGAAAGAACAAGCTATATACTATCTTAGCAAAAAAATCATTGAATGCGAATTAAGATATTCGACAGTGGAACGCATGCGTTGTGCTCTAGCTTGGGCAGCCCAAAGGCTTAGATCTTGCATGTTGTCCCACACTACGTGGTTAATATCCAAAGTAGATCCCATCAAGTACATTTTTGAGAAACCCGCCTTAACCGGAAAAGTAACGAGATGGAAAGTGGTCTTGTTTGAGTATGACATCATCCATGTTACACAAAAGGCCATCAAAGGAAGTGTCCTAGCAGACTACCTAGCCTATAGTCCCTTAGTGGAATATCAGCCCATGAAGCATGACTTCCCGGATGAGGACATCTTTTCACTTACCGACGAAGAAGAACAAGGAGAAGGATGGATCCTATTGTTTGATGGAGCATCTAATGCTTTGGGGTATGGCATTGGAGTAGTTTTGATATCTCCTCAAGGTCGATGTTTCCCCTTTACGACAAGGTTGGGATTTAGTTGCACCAATAACATGGCAGAGTACGAGGCTTGTGCGATGGGTAGCCATGGCTTTAGAGTATCAGGTTAAGAATTTGAAAGTTTATGGAGATTTCGTGTTGGTAGTACATCAGTTACGAGGCAAATGGGAAACTCGAGATGTGAAGTTAGCTCCTTATCATTCATACATCAAAGAGTTGACTGAACATTTCGAAAGCATCACCTTTCATCACACGCCACGAGAAGACAACCAAATGGCAGATGCACTGGCCATATTAGCCTCTATCTTTGAAATAGACAGAGAAAGTGATACAATAATTCTCCATATCAAGCACCAATCAGTTCCTTCCTATTTCCAAGCATTGGAAGAAGAAACTGATGGAAAGCCATGGTATCATGACATCAAAGAATACATGAAAAGTAAAGAATATCCCAATGGTGCCATTGAAAACAACAAACAATCTTTGAGGAGAATGGTAGGGGGATATATGTTGAACGGGAAAATATTGTACAAAAGAAGCCCATATTTGACCTTGCTCCGGTGTGTCGACAATAAAGAAGCGAAAGAAATATTGGAGGAGATTCACGAGGGAGTCTTTGGCACTCATGCGAGTGGGCCAAACATGGCTAGGAAAATATTGAGGGCAGGATATTATTAGTTAAAAATGAAAGCAGATTGCTGTGAACATGTGAGACGATGCCATAAGTGTCAGATATATGTTGACAACATCAAAACCCCACATGTACCCTTAAACGTGTTGTCAGCACCTTGGCCCTTCTCTATATGGGGAATTGAAGTGATTGGACCAATAGAACCCAAAGCATCGAATGACCATCGCTTCATCCTGGTAGCCATAGATTACTTCACAAAATGGGTGGAAGCGGCTTCATATCCCAGTGTAACCAAAAACGTCGTAGTAAAATTTGTGAAAAGGGTTCTCATTTGCTAGTATAGAGTGCCGAATCGGATCATTACTGACAATGGGACCAATATGTAAAATGGTGATAGCATTGTGCGAACAATTTAAGATTCGACACCATCGCTCCACACCCTATCAGCCAAAGGCAAATGGGGAAGTGGAAGCTGTCAACAAAAATATAAAGAAAATTGTTCAAAAGATGGTGGTGACATATAAAGATTGGCATGAGATGCTTCCCTTCGCCCTTCACGGGTATAGAATGACAGTCCGCACTTTTACAAGGGCGACACCGTATTCATTGGTGTATGACATCAAAGCCGTTTTGCCCATTGAGGTAGAGATTCCATCACCCTGGGGTGATGATGGAAGCTGGGCTGGAAGAGGCTAAGTGGATGAAAACTCGATATGACCCATTAAATGTGGTAGAAGACAAAAGATTGGCTGCGCTATATCAAGGACAATTATATCAGAAAAGGCTAAAAAATGCTTTCGACAAGAAAGTTCGACCCCAAGAATTCCAGGAAGGAGAGTTAGTGTTGAGAAGGATACTCCCAAACCAGAAAGACAATAGGGAAAATGGACACCAAATTATGAAGGACCATATGTAGTCAAGAGGACATTCTTAAGAGGAGCCTTAAAATTAGTCGCCATGGATGGGAAAGATCTGCCTTACCCAATAAACTCAGATGTGGTCAAGCATTTCTATCCTTAGACTTGGTTTGATGAAAGAAGAGGAGAATCCTTCTTCTTGAAGAAAGTTAAACTTATTGTAAGGAAGATTGGGAATAGGACATTGATAGCTGTTGTTCTTAATTCGACAGTGTATCCAAAA